>JAHDVF020001128.1:0-302357 GCA_022606425.2 Lepidostoma basale | reverse complement strand
TCTACCAAAAATAACAAATCTACCAAAAATAACAAATCTTCCAAAAATAACAAATCTACCAAAAATAACAAATCTTCCAAAAATAACAAATCTACCAACAAATAAGAAAATCTTACCCGTGTTCGGCTGATAAATGCAGGGCACTGTACCCGCAGTCGTCTCTCGCATTCACATCACATCCCCTGACCAGCAGCAATCTAGTGGCCTCTATGTATCGCTGCCAGATGGCATAGTGCAAAGGTCTCAACCCTTGAGTCACGGGTTCGTTCACCTAAAGAACAAATAAACACAATCAATATTTGAACACCTAACACCCGCGGAATGCCAAAGGAACATAAACGTAAAATACACACGTTTAAATAATAACTTAATTTGTTTCGGATGGGTCTGATCCTTCTTCGGTGTACAAGCTTAATAAATATACAAATATACTCGTAGGTACTTGCCGAAGATTTTAAATTGAATAAGAACAAAGAAAGGATGTTTTCAAAATGTTATTTGATCAATCAATCAATGACGACCTTCGTGACAGGATGGCAAGAGGTATGACTGCCACACCGAAGGTCCCGGGTTCAATTCCCGGCCATGGTAGTGTAATTGTCGCATTGTCATTGGTCTGGTGTAGAATTCACATGAAAATAAAATGGCGATAGATTAACTACCTATCACATGTCACGAGAATCAAAAGGTAAGGTAAAGGTAAAAATTTGTATACAGTAATTGGGTTCAAATAACATGCTGTATACAAATGTGGAGAGCAACGAGAAACTACAACATTATAGACCCAATTGAAAGAGTAACAGGAAGGAACAATCCTCAAATACTAAGAGAACTAACTAGCCATCATACCGTCTTCCCAAAGGGTTACGCAGAAATATTGGACTGCCACAATGTTTTTCCTGACATACTTCTCTCGATTCCTCAATATTCATACATCGTGATATGCACGCACGTTGATTTTCCGACTCCTCAGGTGGTCGAAATTCAATAATTAATTTATTTGAACGTAACACGTTTCCTAGTTATATTTATATCGAAACATATACTTTCTTTAATAAAATGAGAACATTATTTTACAACGATAATCTTAATTTGAAACTCCGACAAAGAATGATTAAATGTTCTATATGGTCTACTATATGGCTGCGAAACCTGGACTCTGAAAGTGAATGTAATGAACCGGTTGGAAGTGTTCGAGATTTTTTATTTTTTTATTTTTTTTTATTTTTTTTTTTATGTACACAACAGGTCGTTTCGACCCAATTACTGTATACATTTTTTTTATATTTTAGCTATTATATTGATTCTTGTGACATGTGATAGATAGCCAATCTATCGCCATTTTATTGTCACGTGAATTCTACACCAGACCAAAGACAGTGTGACAATCACACTGCCATCGCCGGGAATCGAACCCAGGACCTTCGGCATGGAAGTCAGAGATCGTAACCACTCTGCCACGAAGGTCGTCTAGATGTGGATATACCGCAGAATGCTCCGTATACCGTGGACCGATAGGGTCAGTAATGCAGACGTACTACAGAGAGCCAGAGCCAATAGAGAGCTGTTGTCGAGTGTACAAATTAGAAAGGTCTCATATTTGGATCATATGATAAGGGGAGAAAAATACCACCTCCTTCAACTGATATTAATGGGTAAAGTGGAGGGATGTCGCATCGGGGAGTTGGTAGAAGGCAGCTGTCCTGGCTGCGGAACATCAAAGAGTGGACAGGAATAACAAGAGTTAAGAACCTATTTTAAAATGCGCAGGATAGATATGCCTTTGCTACAGTGATCGCCAACGTTGGGGGACCTGACACGGCACCGAAAGAAGAAAAATACTTTCTTTATCAATCATTTTTCATTCCTTCTTTCCACATTATTATTATAATTATTATTATTATGTTGAATTGCTCTTTACATCACGACAGCATGAGCCAAATCGATGTAAAGGGTATAGCTATCATAGTGATTCTCGTGACATGTGATGGGTAGCTAATCTACCACCATTTTATTGTCACGTGAATTCTACACCAGACCAAAGACAGTGTGACAATCACACTGCCATCGCCGGGAATCGAACCCGGAACCTTCGGGGTGGCAGTCAATGTCCATATCATCTTAATTACACTATAACTATCGTATTTATCGCACGAAGCTTATCATTTGTAAGATTCGTCAAATCAAATCAAATCAAATCAAATACATATGCATCTCAAGAGCGTAGATTCGTTTATTCTTGGTGTGGTCCAGATTCCAGTTTCCTTTTCCAAGGAGTGAGACAGTAAAGATGTAGAAGCGAATTATTGTATCAGATATTTCAGTTCGTTGCATTACGTAAGAATAATCGAATATCTATTTTAAAACGCGGGAAACATACAAAATACTTACTGAATTAACAATTTATATATAAAACAAGCTTTATGTATTTACTAGCGTATGTAAAAACCAATAAAATAAAAGAAATTATATAACTTTTTTGCGTGTGCTTTCGTAAACAAGAAAGTCCTCACTGAAATAGATGGTCTAATTTGTGAATTATTTTCGGACAGCCATTTTATAGTTTCTGATGTTGGTGTCACTGCTTTTGATATAACTTCATTATTGTGATTATACAATATCATGAAGCTTTAACAACAACAACAAAAAGTATACGTTAACAGCCGTATACATCAGGCTAGGCTTGCATTTAATAAAAGGTCGAAAATAATAGAATCGAATAATATAGACCTAAAACTGAGAATACTCCTCATCAAGACCTATGTATGAAGTATCTTGATGTACGGCTGCGAGACATGGTGCCTATCCGAAAAAGATAAATGGAGACTAGAGGCTTTTGAGATGTGGTCCTATGGAAGACTATTAGAATTTCCTGGAGAGACCACATTACAAATGAGGAGGTTATCCAAAGAAACGAAGGAGAAAGGCACCTGCTCAGGACCTTGTCCGAAAGGCGTGCAAGATGGATCGGCCATGTAATACGACAAGAAGGCCTCTTGCATGCCATAATGGAGGGTATGACCGAGGGGACAAACTCTAGGGGACCTGTAGGGGACCTGTTGGTGGACGTGCGCTGCTCATCATATGCACATTTCAAAAGAGCCGCACAAGACAGGGAAGAATGGAAGAGAAGAATAGAGGAAATTGCTGCAAACCAATCCCAGGATTGAAACCAGAGAGAGAGAGAGAACGATGTAAATGGAATTAAAAATATAAACATATCGAGGAAAACGATCAAATAAATTGAATATTGAATTTAGGTCATGTGGTTAGTTAGTTATAAATAAAAAACAATCATGCCCTTTTCGCGAAAGGAGTAGGCAGAGAGAATGGACCGTCACACTACATGACACACCTCTCTAGATTCCTCCACATTCATAAGCCAGTCATACACGTACGCCGATTCTTCTTCTAACACTGTCGACTTTTAATATTTGATTAATTTGGTCGTGCCATGTTTGCCTTGGTCTTCTTCGACTCCACAGTCCATTCACATCGTTAATGTATACTTTCTTAACCGTTCTATTTGGTCTGTTCTCCAGAGTGTTGCTCCTCCTGTGGGGTAGACTACCAGCTGTCCTTCCATCTTTTAGGAAGTCTTCCACGAGGACGAGTCCCATGAGGCTGATTATGTAGTGATTATATAGGAGTGGCTGATTATATAGGAGTCTGGTGGTGTCCATTATTTGCTATCTGCTCCATCTTATAATACCTCAACAGTGTGACAATCACACTGCCAT
The DNA here is from genome assembly GCA_022606425.2 of Lepidostoma basale. Taxonomy (NCBI): domain Eukaryota; kingdom Metazoa; phylum Arthropoda; class Insecta; order Trichoptera; family Lepidostomatidae; genus Lepidostoma; species Lepidostoma basale. Next base: position 298,617 of record JAHDVF020001128.1, on the reverse strand, counting down.
CGCCAGAAATTTAAACCCGGGTATTTTGGAGATTTATAGATAACTGTAAAAATATTTTTAATTTGGTTTGCGCCTCCGCTATTTTAGTTACGCCATCTAACGCTAGATGGGGTTAATGTGTTAAATATGATTTATTAGTATTTACCTTTGCTCCGCATGCCAGGAGTATTCTGATCTCATCAAGGGGCACCATTCTGATGATGGAGTCAGCTAATTCCCTCTGAAGAGGATTCGTAGAAATACACTCGGTAGGCATCTTGTAATTTCTTCTTGTTGTCTATCTCACCGTTAAACCCGGACTTCAAACAACTGAAAAAAAGAGAAAAAAGTAATGTATTATTTTAATTAAATGACATTAAATATTATAGAATGGTGTTCTTAAAGTTTTCATCGCCTATAAAAAAAATGTTCTTGTATCTTATGTATGGAAGTAAAGTATGGAACTGGCAAAAGAAGGATGAAAGTAGAAATGCAGTGAAAGTTAAATGCAGTAGAAATGGGATCTTTTGAACGAATGTGAGAAACATTTTTTTTTTCATTTATAGATTACTAGCTGACCCGGCAACGCTTCGCTATTGCTAAATTCGAGTACATAAATAAACCCAATATATATTCAACAAATACAATTAAAGTTCAATAACAATTCGTTTATTTATTGGATTAAATGCCATGTGTATGGATGCAAAAATGTGTGTCTATATCTTTAAAACAAAGTTTCAATCCAAGCAAACTCGCTGTGAATTATAAACTTGAATACATATTACTAAGGTAATTGAAAAACTATTTTTTGAATATTTTATATGAAATTTAATAATCAAATAAACAATATTATATCACATTTGCAGAAAACATTCATTATATTAAAGAAACAAAACTCTTGATTTTGTTGTCCATGAAATTCACATCAGAGCCAATAAAGTAAGTTTCTACGATCGTGATTTCGGCACTGCGAGTCCGCTGGCGTGGAATAGTAATATAGATGATAATACTACAAAAGCCTCCCTTCCCGACTTCCACAACTGTATCCCTCGCCGCTCTGCGCCATTGACCTCCTGCCACTCGTTTAATGTCATCAGACCATCTTGCTTGTGATCTGCCAGAATTTGTGTAGCTGTTTCTCTTTCGCCACTCCAGGCCAGAAGATCTTATCACCCGTTGTCCTTGCTTTATGACCGATCCCATTCCATTTAAACATTAGTTATTTTACACGCTGCATCGGCAACTTTGGTCCGATCCTTGATTCATCAATTTTGGGCCCTGGAATTAAAAAAAAAAAAATTTGAATTGCCATAAGGCGGACACCGAAGAGGCGCATAAGGCAAAATTTAAATTTCCATACAATGAATGAATTACAACTGTTTTTCACTTGTTTGCTGAAGATATTCTTCATATAAAAGGCAGTTCATGCTATATGCATAATAATAATAATAATAATTAGGCTAATTTGTCAAATTAACTAACTAACTAACTAACCATCACGCCGTCTCCCCGAAAGTGTAAGCAGAGAGAATGGACTGTCACACTTTTACTGATGCGGCACTCCATCCTTCTCTTTTCGCCCCGCGGGAGGCGCGGTGTGATGGGTTGCGAACCTCATCGCCACCAATAGGCATCTCCCGCGCACACTTCGATCGTCCAACACCCACAAAATAAATCTAAAACAAATAATATAAAATACAATGATATAAAATAAAATAACAAAATAAAAATAATTTTACACAAAATGTTCTTTTTAGACGGTGCACATATTGTCTATTTAATTTATAATATGTTCCACGTATCCACTGTTTTTTAATTTAGCACATAATGTAATAACACATAATGTTTTTTTCGATGTTGCACATGTTGACTTGGACGATCCGGACATTTGTGTTTATTTAATTTATGTTACACGTATCCACCATTTTTTAAATTATCTGTAGTAAGGCACTTAACCAGCAAGAACTTGAAAATAATATTGAAGAAATGATTCAAATTGTCATTGGAACAAATGAAAAATTTATTTCTACACCTGTCAAAATTCTTTACAAAAACGATAAAACTAATAAAACCTTTTAATCTGATTAATTTGTCAAATTAATTAAACTAATCAGATTTTAAAGGTTGGTCATGTTAGAAGTCGGAGGAATCGACATGCGTGTATGACTCGTTGTATGAATGTGGAGGAAGCTAGAGAGGTTTGCCAGGATAGAGTAGTGTTATGGTCCATTCTCTCTGCCTACCCCTGTGGGGAAACGGCGTGATGGTTTGTTTGTTTGTTTAATTTGTATAATCGCCGTTTTCGTGAATAGCTCACCTCAAGGGCGCTTTGACATTGTTTTTAGTCATGAAAGGTGCATGTGACAACAGCGAAATCACGATCGTAGAAACTTAATTTATTGGCTCTGATGTGAATTTCATGGACAACAAAATCAAGAATTTTGTTTCTCTAAACATATGAATGTTTTGTGCAAATGTGATATAATATTGTTTATTGATATACAGACAACCGTTGTTAACATTTTATGCGATAATTTGAAAAGGTGGGTTTTTAGGTGATATTTAAAGTCTGTCGGATTGTCAATGCATCTGAGGCGTGCAGGAAGCATATTTCAGGCGGACGAACCTACTACTGTGAAAGCCCGAGCAACACAAAATTCAGATATACTCGTATAGGTGGCACGTTTGGGAATGTGCTTAATTATTGTCTATAAACTGTAAATTTAAAAACCTTACCTGAAATTAATAATGGAATTTTAATATATGAATGAAAACTACTAAAAGTAGCTTATGTGTAATGTAAAAATGTAAAAATGTAAAAATGTAATGTAAAAATTACTTTTAAGTTGATCAGATTGAAGTTTTTGGTTCGACATCATTATTAAATCATTAGGGAGTTTATTAAATTCTGTAGAGGCTATAAATTGTAAGGATTTTACACCGAATCTAGTTGAACGCAATGCTTCTTATTCTGTGAGCGCGTATCATGTTGGTGTACGTCCGTATTGAATATTGGTCGAGTATTAGAGCGCGTTGATGACTTTATTATTTGTATTATAGTTTTAGTGATCTCTAATTTTGGATGGATTTGAAATGGAATTATTTTCGTCTGAGAATATAGGGCCCTTACATGAGTGTACCACGGTAGACGGAAAATATTTCTAACAGCCCGATTTTGGATCACCTGAATCTCATTAGCTTTCTTCTTTGTAATAAAGCCCCAAATACAGGAAAGGTAAGACAGATGAGAATGTATCATGGAGTAGTAAACATAAATTGTCTATATTCTTATGTAACGAATTAAACCAATTAATCCAATTTAAACCTGTACATACCATTCCAAATTAGTTCATAAAGATAACAACATTGTCTTGTGATACGCATATATCGAAGTGTGGGATCCATCCTCTGGACATGCGAACTCCAGTATCTTCTGCGTTGTTTTCCCCATCCTCTGCACATGCGCAATCCATTATCTTCTGCGTTGTCTTCCCCATCCTCAAGCAAATGAAATAACCTGAAATCAATTTCATTATCTTTGAATATTTTAAATCTCAGCATAATGTAGAATTTAATGGTCAAAAATGGAATATTACTGGACTCTTCTAACTGAGGCAGCTAATGCTGCATATAAGGATATGTTTACCTATCACAGCATTTGTTTTCAGAGAAAAACTAAAACAGCTGAAGTAACTCATAGTGTATTTGGGTATGTGTGCTGCTGGAATTACTCAGTGGAATGGAAAATAAAGAAGAATTGCAACATGCAGATGCACCAATATGGCTCATTATCAAAATAATTTCAATCCCAATACAAAAATATCCCCATTAGACCAGTGGTCTCTCACAACCAGGCAATTATTTTATCAAAACTTAATATCTAATCCCAAAGATATAGATTTTCGCCCTGCCAGAACAATTTTACATTAAAACAACATTATTAAAATAGATTATACCAATTAACTAATTATTACACAACGAAACGTCATAACCTAAAATGACACGTAAGTAAAACGAATAAATTGATATTGTATATCATTAGAACTTTCTTATCGTTGCTGTGGTAATTTTAATATTTCCCTGACCACAAAAGCATTCATTACAACCAGACTCCTTCATATAAATTGTCTATATTCTTATATATACAAAATAAACCAATTAATTCAAAATTTAAACCTGTACATATCAAAATATAAACATTGAACTTACGGAACTGATAATCGCCGTTTTCGTGAATAGCTCACCTCAAGGGCGCTTTGACAATGTTTTTAGTCATGAAAGGTGCATGTAACAACAGCGAAATCACGATCGTAGAAACTTACTTTATTGGCTCTGATGTGAATTTCATGGACAACAAAATCAAGAATTTTGTTTCTCTAAACATATGAATGTTTTGTGCAAATGTGATATAATATTGTTTATTGATATACAGACAACCGTTGTTACCATTTTATGCGATAATTTGAAAAGGTGGGTTTTTAGGTGAGAATTAAAGTCTGTCGGCTTGTCAATGCATCTGAGGCGTGCAGGAAGCATATTTCAGGCAGCCCGAGCAACACAAAATTCAGATATATAGGTGGCACGTTTGGGAATGTGCTTAATTATTGTCTATAAACTGTAAATTTAAAAACTTTACCTGAAATTAATAATGGAATTTTCATATATGAATGAAAACTACTAAAAGTAGCTTATGTGTAATGTAAAAATGAGCCGGTTTTCATTCGCCACTCCAGGGTACATCTAATTCACTGATCATCCGTTGTTTGATTGATCTAATTCCATTTTAACGAAGTTATTTTGCACGCTGCATCGGTAATTTTCGTCCCATCTCTGATCCGTTACTTTATTTTCCTAGAAATAAACGGAAAAAGTCATAAGAATTGTGTCATTCATTCATATTGTAATTCATATTGTATATCATTAGAACTTTCTTACCGTTGCTGTGGTAATGTAACAATTTCCCTGACCAAAGTATGCGTATAAAGAAAACAGCAAAATAGAATAAACTGAAAATATATTTATGAATTAGAAATATAAATATTATATTATACTTACGGAAGCAAGTTTCTTCATATTCTTGTAGAGCTTCGACGTCCAATATTTTATATTTTCGCTATCATCCTTTGAAACAACCTGAACAATTTAATTATCATTGAATATTTTTAATCCCAAAAACTTCATAACCTAAAAGTACCGAAACTTCATACCTACAAAATATTACGACGTACAAAGAGATTGTGACAGTTCAGAGACCACGTGACCAATCGAACGGCTAGAACTCTAGAAAACGAATATCATTAAGTAATCACCGTCGAACGTAAGAGAAACGAATAAGTTTCAGCCACACGAAAAAATAAAATTTCGTTCATAACCTCAAATTGACGCGTAAAAATTATACTCGCCAAAATTAAGAAGTATAATTACCTGTCTGCATTAGTTTACATTAAAATATGGCCAATAAAATATACTGTACCAATTAAACAACCAATTATTTTAGTACGTAATAAGCAAAACGTATTAAGTATTATACATCCCAAAGTAAAACGCAATATATTGGACTGTCAGAAAGCAAAACACATTGTTGCCACTACACAAAATTACATGGAGACTGAATTCTCTCCAGACCGTGTCAAACGAATATAGACTCAAAAGATTGATACTCAGGTGATACGAACAGTAAGGTCTATATTCGTTTGCACTACGAAAATTTTCAATTAATTGATTAATTTATAAAGTTAATTAGAGCTCGATTAATAACGAAAATATGCCTATGACGACCGCTAAATTCCACTTAGTCCATTCCCCAAGATACAGAAGGATCAGCTCAGGAATAACCTCAGAAATAGTCGACACACACCCGGAAGATCGCCTTTTATTTATATAGATAGAAGATAGATAGATAGATAGATAGATAGATAGATAGATAGAAGAAGAAGATAGATAGATAGATAGATAGATAGATAGATAGATAGATAGATAGATAGATAGATAGATAGATATATTCAGAATTATTTTTTCAATACACTAAAGATACAAGTTTGAGATACACAAAAATATATATTATATAATAATACATATTAAAATAATAAAAAGTGCAAGAATATAAGATATATGACAAATTAAAAATATAATTCTAATAAAGACAGACAGGTATTCCGAGGTGACACGATTTAGCAAAGATATGGCATAACTGTTGGCAGGTTGGTTCTGCATCGTGGGAGATAAAACAAACTATGCCCCCTTTGTCGAAGATAATTATCAGGGACGAACAGACCTACATCCCTCAGGATTTCTGAGTTGTGTTACAACCGCCTATCAGTCGAAAGAAGTATGATAGGATGTCAAATGATAATATAAGAAGTGAATGCTGTGCGAATGAAAGTGTTATGAACAAAATAACGAAAGAAACATTCAGATGGTTTGGATATATGGAAAGAATGGTAAAAAAAAGAAATGTTAACGGTGTAAAAAAAACTAGAAATAGAAGAAGACCGAGGAAAACGTTGCTGGATCAAATAAATCAAATATTGAATGTCGGAGAAATCGACGCGCGTGCATGACACGATGTATAAATGTTGAGGAATCGAGAGAAGTATGTCAGGAAAGAACAATGAAATTGGATGAAATTACATGTTTTCTAGAAGTTTTATTACATTTTATAGGAGTGATGTATTTCGTTTCAATGGGGCATTATCAAATTTTACGAGAATCAAACGAATATACTTCTAAAAAATATATACACGCTTTCTAGAAGATTTATTATATTTAATACGCGATGTTTTTCTTAAAGGTTTGGTTTTTAAACTGGCAACATTGTTTCTACAGACTGTCAATTTGACAGTTGACAAATGATTTGTGGTCAGTACGTTTTGCCATTTCGACATAAATAGACTGACGTCAGAACAGCGCTTGCGAATTGTGCGAATTTATTTTGAAAATCATGGTTCGATTCGCCAAACTTATCGTGCACTACGTCCATTTTACGGTCGACATAAACGTCCATTTGAGCAAGTTATTCGGAAGACCATGGATAAATCGCATCCACAAAGACGACATTTGTTGAAAATTGGACTTCACGATTGCGCTTCATTCGAGCTAGCCGTGGCGCTCATATGCCCGAAATCACATTTGAACAATAATGGCATAAAATTATCTATTAAATAAATCCAATATCATTGACATTATTTTAATGTGTTTTTCTTTATTTTTATACGTATGAGCGATATGTATTGTATACCTCTAAAAACAATCTATGGAAGTAACAATTATCCCTATTTAAGAATCATGAGAAACCAAAAAATATAAAGGAAACATTACGTGGAACGATAAATACAAACTACTGCAACTGATAAAACCTCGGAGAATAGTTCAGTTGCAGCACAACATCCCTGTTAAGAGATGCTGCATCAAGGGTAGACATAGCCATGATGCTGTCCAAGAGAGGAATAAGAAGAGAGAATAGATTAATATAATGGCATTTGACACTCTTGAATTGATTGAGTTTTGAAGCATTATTGATAAGGTAAAAAAATTGGCTCTCACTTAATGAAATAGTTTAATCTGGGTCAATGTCTTGGCATCGAACGACAGATCGATATCGCTAATTGACCACGAGTTCTTAGCTTCCAACACGTGTTGTGCTGTTTGTTTGCCATTCTTCTTAGTTTAGGTCTTGTGACCTGTCCTGGGATAATGATGTCCAGCAATCTCGCTATCTCTTCCTGATAATCTCTTGCTGCTGTGGTTTTTATATTTAACAATTTTTGCAATTCGTGTATTCTTCATGCGGTACACGTGATCTCTCCAAAAGCGCCTTCTGCTTCTTACCCATCAAATCAAATCAAATCAGTTTATTTTCTCAAAAGATATCATAAACAATTATTTTAGTTTAAGACATCTATTGAGAACAGGTAAAACATAAATATATAATACCAGGAACGCATGAGAGATGGTTCGACATTAGGAATACAAGATACTCTCCAAAGTCAAGAGTATTTGGCTTCTGAACGTATTTTCACGAATATGAAAGACATCGATCTCCGAAGCGATCATGTTCAGCAGTTTGATTGCTCTCCCCACCGGCATCACCAGAGGCAGGTTGGTTCTGCATGCTGGGAGATAAAACAGTCTTCTCTGATGCTGTCGAAGATAACTATCCGGAACATAAAGATTGATAGCTTCCAAGATGCCGGAATTCTCAAAGAATCTCCTGATAAGTCTGAAGAAATGGGTAAGTGTGCACCCATCCCTTCTTATCTGTAAACTCTTGGTCCTCAGCATGCCCAAGAGGAATGCAGTGGGATAAAGCCACGGATAGCTACCAAACTCTCTCATATTTTCTGAACCCTCTCTAACATGAGCGAGTATCTCGCCTCTATGTCCTCAACATCACTTTTAGCATTAGGTACTGAGGAAAAGATTATCTCCTTTATCTGGTCACACCACCGCGCAGGAGATCTGCGTCTTCTTCTTTTGCCTGGAATACTTCCTGCCAATGTGATCAAAGAAACTCGCCGACTGCATATTACAGATAGTCTTCTTTTGTGTAAAACATTGTCAAAAGTGTCATTTGATAATGCGAAACATGTCTTATTCTTCTTCTTAAACTGATTGAAGGCATCTAAAGCCTGTTTGTGCAGAGTTTGCTGCCTCTTGCGATATGGCATCGCACGTCATTCACTTAAAATATAATAAAACTTCTAGAAAACAGACGTTTTCATGTCTATTAATTAGCGTGATCATTTCAAAGGATTATACACGTGTGTTTCATAATTTCGTCATACGATTTTGGCGCACGTATGTTTTGTTTGCAAGTCTCTATTAGGCGCGTGTCATTTCTGTCAATAGCTTCTTGCGCAATGCAACGTACAGCGAAGAACGGGCAAAGTGCATTTGCACGTAGATGGGCATAAGTCTGGTGACGATGTGCGTTGACCCGTGACAATAACTTGGCGAAATGAATGCGTTGTGAAAATCGTGTGTCTCATGTTTGATTTCAAGAAGAACGTTGGATATTCATCGTCAGCCTGTCTCTGTCCACTGCTGAACGTAAGCTTCTCCACTCCTAAGCTATCCCATATAAAATATCATCGATGTTCCATGAGTAATGAGAGCCTCAAACGTGTATCTACTGTCAGAGATCTTGGGATAATTTACGAAAGTCGATTGATATTTCGTGCTCAGATCGAGAAGGTATGTTACGTTTCGTTAAAGATGCTGGGTTTTGTCCTTCCAACTGTTAGGGTTTTTAGAGATACCCGGGTCCTTAGAACTCTATATAACTCCTTAGTCAGAAGCAGGCTCGAGGGAGGTGCCGTGATATGGAGTCCTCATGAGGCTCAGTATTCTCTCATGTTGGAGAGGGTTCAAAAGAAATTCTTGAGAGCCCTCTACATTGGCTCTATCCAACGGCATTTCTCTTGGGTATGCTGAGGTATAACTCCCTCGAACTGAGGAGGGAAGGATTAATGTCAACGCATTTTTTCAAATTGATTCGGGACTGTATTGAGAACCCCTATGTTCTGGAGCAAATAGGTCTTTTTGTTCCTGCGACAGCGCCGACATCAATTGTTCTTTGCTCCGTCACGTAGAACCAACCTGCCTTTGGTGATGCCAGTAGGAAGAGTGATTCGGACGTTGAATCTAATCGTCTCGGATTTGGACATTTTCAGTGTCAGTGAAGCAGTATTTATAAAAAAAAATATTACAAATTCTGGAAAGAGTACTGCCTCACTGACGTCGACATATTTAGGTTCCTTCTGATATGTATGATTTTTTGGTTTCATGTTGTTTTATCTAATCTTTGCAACACCGTTTTGTGTCCAAATGAGTCGCCTAAATGTTTTTCGCTTGTTATGTCTCATTTGTGTATTATGTATAAATAAATAAATAAATCGCTATCGGTCTCTGTTGTTCTTCAGACACTTCCCGCCGTCTGCACAATAACATTGCTCCATCTAATAGGCTGTTTCCCGACACTTACTTTGTTTATTTTGATTTTTTTGTATAAACAGGTCGTTTGAACTCAATTACCGTATAAAATTTATTTTTACCCAAGGTATACAGCTTCATATACAGCTTTCAGCATTTCTTCTAGTTATTCGGGAGACTCTGACAACAGAATTATGTCATCAGCGAATCTCAAGTGAGACATGACATATTATAGAAGCTAATCTATCGCCATTTTATTGCCAAATGATTTTTAGGGTCCATGGCTCCACTCCGTACAAAAGTATAAACATAACATTTAACCATTATAGATATCTGCGCAATACAAAAACAAAATGATAATACAGATTTAAGTGAACACATGTACGACGTAGGAGAGGGTCTAAGAGAGGGAAAGAGACAAGCTAACAATAACAAAAACACAGAATTCACATAAGATTGTAATAATAATTTAGACACCTGTTATTGAGTTTCATACACAATGAAACGTGCGAAATATATTCTTCGTACTTGGCAAGAGATCCAATTTTTTAAGGAGTTCTAAGAAGCGTGTTGTGCTTCAGTTTTCAGGTCAAATTAATAACTCCCGATTATAATAAGCACATGATGCCTTTGTTTTGCAAAAGCGTGAATAGGACAATGATAAATTAATTATTTAAACATCGAACGCGATTTCTTTTAGCTTACAATTTTCAAACCGTCACATTACTCTAGCTTGAGACCTCTCTAGCTTCTTACACATTCATACGAGGCATACACGCACTTCAATTCTTCAGACTTCCAACATGGTACAATTTCATGCCTTATCAACCCGAAATATGTAATTCCCATAAAATATTAAAACCTCTATAAAACAGACGTTTCAATTCGTATGAATTATTTAATATGGAGTTTGACATTGCTGTTTAAGAAACAATAAACAAACTTTACATAAAAATAGTGTTCTTGTACCGACCCTTATGTATGGAAGCGAAGCAAGTAACTGGCAAAAGAAGGATCAAAGTAGAATAAACGCAGTAAAAATGAAATCTCTTAGAGGACAGTATAAGAAATGAATGCGGTGCGAATGATGGTGTTATGAACAAAATAATGAAAGGAACATTTAGATAGTTTGGACATATGGAAAGATTGAATGAAGAAAAAATGTTAAAAAAAGTATATTTTAACGATGTAAATGGATCTAGAAATAGTGAAAGACCGAGAAAAACGTGGCACGATCAAATAAATCAAACATCGAACTCAATGAGCAGAACAGACTGGAAGCATTTGAAATGTGGCTCCATCGCCGAATGCTCAGAGTTCGCTGGACACACATGGTTACCAATACCGAAGTCCTGAGGCAAGCTATAGTTGACAGGGAACTGTTATCAACTATCAAGGTTCGAAAGATCTCACACCTGGGTCATATACTGCGTGGGGAAAAGTACCACCTTCTCCAACTGATATTGGAGGGGAAAATTGAGGGACGCCGAGGGCCCGGTAGGAGACAGATGTCCTGGCTGCGAAACGTGAGGGAGTGGACCGGCATCCGAAGTGTGGAGGAGCTGTTCCGAGCGGCGCAGGACAGGGATAGGTTCGCCGAGGTGCTCGCCAACGTTGGGAGGACCCGTCAGGGCACTTGAAGAAGAAGAAGAATGTTGTAACGGGTGACACAGTTTAGATCAAGCGATCGTTAAAGTATTTAATTAAATACTTTATATATTACAACTACAGTGATACATTTTCGCTAGGAAAGACACTCTTTCACTGGAAATTATGTCACGAACAGTTTCCAGAATTTTTTTAAAGTACAAGTCACATTTGATATGAAGCCAATATTTCTTTCGGGAAGAAAGAGGCGACCGCTTTCTTAGAAAAATATTAAGTCTCGTATCTGACACTTCCACCATTTTCCCGTGTTTGTTTAGTATTTCTGGAATGGCAAAACGTTTGGAATATTTCGCAACACCTAATTAAAAATAAAATCCATTTTAAAATCAAACGAAAATTATGATTTGAAATCAGACAATCGAGTAACGACTGGTTTTCAAAGCGGGAACAGCGAAACAAAGTCTTTTCACAATTTTACAACATTTTGAATGTAGACAAATTCTGGATTTTTTTAATTATTTTTTTATAAGGATTAATTGTATCTCAATTGAGACGAATATGTAAATTGTTTTCTGGGAACAGAATGTGGTGGCCGAGGTGCTTACAGGACTTATGACCTGTCATTGGTTGGGTTGAGCCATCGCTTAACAACATTCCCCATTGCGCCCTTCTTATGACCACCACGTCTGACAAATTTTTGGAACTTGTATATATGCTAGAATCCTGCGCCTATCTTTACATTTTTTAGTTCATTCTACACTAGCGTCATCTATTAAGATTGGGAAGTATTACCATAAGAATACATGCTAACCCAAAGTAAAGTCAAGATATACAAGGGATACGTCCGCTCCATCATGAGGTATAGTTTAGAAGTCAGAGCCGATACCAATAGGACTAAGAACCGATAAGGTCTGTCTGTGGTGTTGAGGACATAGTAAGATGGATAAGAAGCAAAATACGCTTTTGGAGAGATCACGTGGACTGCATGGAGAATACACGATTTGCAAACATTGTTAGAGATAAAAAACCCATGCAGTAATATTACGAGGAAGGCTGCCAAAAATATGGAGAGATGGCTGGATATCATCATCCCAGGACAGCCTCACCGTTATACACAGATCATCGACCGAAACTGTGAGAAAGAAAAAGACTTACAAAGCCTAACATATCAACTCTTAATCTGTTGTCATTGAGTGAATAACATGGCGATTTGGTGGGTCCTTCAGGACGGTTCGAACGTTCTGCATGGAGGAATCCATGCTTCGAGGGTTTTACATCTTTATCATCGGGAGAATGATCAGACCAAACCAAATCAGTTTATTTTCTCAAAAGATATTACCAACAACAATTACAGTTTAAGGCATCTATTGAGAACAGGTAAAATATAATATATAATACCAGGAAGGCATGAGAGATGGTTCGACATTAGGAATACAAGGTACTCTCCAAAGTCAAGAGTATTTGAATTCTGAACGTACTTTCACTATTATGAAAGACGTCGATCTCCGAGGTAATCTTGTTCAGCAAACTGATTGCTCTTCCTATCGGTATTATTAGAGGCAGGTTGGTTCTTGCGGCCGGAAGAAAGAACAATCTATGCTGGCGCTGTCGGAGATATCTGTCGGGAACAAAAAGACCTACACCCTCCAGCACGGCCGAGTTTTCAAAATATCCCCTAATTAATATAAAGAAATGGGTTATGAGAAACCCATCTCTACGAAGCTGCAGAGAATTAGACTCCAACATTCCCAATAGAAACGCTGTGGGATAGAGCCATGGATAGCTACCATACTCCTTCATGTAGAAATACCTCAGAATTTTTTTCTGAACCCTCTCCAGCATAAGGGAATATCTCGCCTCGTGCGGACTCTATATCACTGAACCACTTTCGAGTCTGCTCCGAACCAATGAATTGTATAGTACTCTGAGCACATTCTACTCTTCCGGTCCGATTGATGAAGCCCAACATCTTCAGCGCGATGCCACAAATTCTCTCAACATGAGCGTGAAAAGTAGGATAACCTATTAAAAATATTTTATAAGACCACATTACAAATGACGAGGTTATCAGCAGAATCAAAGAAACCGAACACCTATCAAATTCCATATCGCAAAGGCGTGCAAAATGGATAGGTTATATGATAAAATTTCTATTAATAAAGGACGTTTACGATCCTAAACATATTTTTAAAAATTGTAAAATAAATTTTTAATAATTATTCCAATTCAAAAACTATAATTTAAGTTAAATTGCGTGAAAATAAACCGAATCTTTCGGCGTTTGCCGCTAGTTATTTCGGATCATACTCCAGCACAAAGATGGCCAAAATTGATACAAAGAACATCTATTTTAAGATTTCTGGAAAGTTGTGTTGGTTTCCTTATAATTTTAGTCGACTCCCGTTCTGTTCTCGTCTAAATAATTTATTTTGCGGCGGGAATGATAGGTTATTTTCTGAGCGCGAATACTTAAAACCTAACCTAACACAATTCATTTTAACCTCACTTTCATTTACTGCGCTAAAACTGTCATTTTCATCGAAATCGGTGGAGTAGTTTATGAGTCTACACATATACGAACAGTGCTTCATATATATTACTAACTAACTAACTAACTAACTAACCATCACGCCGTCTCGCCGAAGGACTGCCACACTTTTCTTGCCTGACATATTTCTCGCGCTTCCTCAACATTCATATAGCGTGTCGATTTCTCTGACTCCTCACATGGCCGACATTCAATATTTGATTTATTTGATCGTGCCACGTTTTCCTCGGACTTCCTCTATTTATAGTTCCATTTACATCGTTAACATATAATTTTTTTACCGTTCTCTCTTCATTCATTCTTTCCATATGTCCAAACCATCTTAATGATCCTTTCATTATTTTGTTCATGACACCATCATTCGCACCGCATTCACTTGATGAAAGTAGAATAAATGCAGTAGAAATGAGATCTCTAAGACGAATGTGTGGCAAATCTGTATATGATAGAGTGACAAATGCAAGTATAAGAAGTGAATGTGGTGCGAATGAAAGTGTTATGAACAAAATAAGGAAAGGGTCATTAAGATGGTTTGGACACATGGAAAGAATGAGTGAAGACAGAATGGTAAGGAAGGTATATGTAAACGGCGTGAACGGAGGTAGAAATAGAAGAAGGCCGAGGAAAACGTGGCACGATCAAATCAATCAAAGAATGTCGGTCACGTGAGGAGTCGGAGAAATCGACGTGCGTGCATGACAAGATGTATGAATGTTGAGGAAGCGAGAGAAATATGTCAGGAAAGAAAAGTGTGGCAGTCCATTCTTTCTGTCTACCCCTTCGGGGAGACGGCGTGATGGTTAGTTAAATAGTTAGTTAAATGAATAAACAGAGTTATTATTATAGACTTATGAAACGAGATTTAACTAAACTAAAATCAAGATAAAACTAACTAAGGTACTAGTATAAAAATTTACAAAAAGATAAGAATAATACAAGTAAAGGAATATAACATTATAGCACTATACGAGTACACACCGAAAAGTTTCTGCAACTAATTTATTTAAAAATCATAAACGTTTAGGTGAAAAACATTGATTGCATTAAAAGATTTGTTGTAAGTGTCACATATCCGGTACATTGCCGCGCTCTGAGCGTAATTGGTGCGATAAGCAGGAAGGTGGAATACTTGGCTAGCGGTGTGTATTGTACGAAACATAGGGGTATTAATGGTCAATTTGCTAAGAAGTTCGGAGTTATAAATTCTGAAATGTATGATTTTGTGAAGTAGCATCATATCGTTTAGTGTTTATTTTTCTTCTTACATCTATATTTATATAGATAGAAGAAGAAAAATACTCAAACTATCATTACATCACGCCGTCTCCCCGAAAGGGTAGGCAGAAAGAATGGACCGTCACACATTAACCGATACGGCACTCCATCCTTCGCTTTTCGCCCCGCGGAAGACGCGGTGTGATGGGTTGCGAACCTCGTCGCCACCAATAGGCATTTTATCACATGTTCAAAATTAAGATATAAGAAGTGAATGCGGTGCGAATGATGGTGTCATTAACAAAATAATGAAAGGATCATTAAGATGGTTTGGACATATGGAAAGAATGAATTAAGAAAGAATGGTAAAAAAATTATATGTTAATGATGTAAATGGAACCAGAAATAGAGGAAGACCGAGGAAAACGTGGCACGATCAAAAAAATCAAATATTGAATGTCGGCCATGTGAGGAGTCAGAGAAATCGATGCGCGTGCATGACACGATGTATGAATGTTGAGGAAGCGAGAGAAATATGTCAGGAAAGAAAAGGGTGGCAGTCCATTCTTTCTGCCTACCCCTTCGGGGAAACGGCTTGATGGTTGGTTAGTTAGTTAGTTAGTTCAAAATTGATATCCCGCTTAAAGATTGCAAGATCTACAGAAATAAGCAAAAGAATAAGAAGTTTTAACACTATTGAGACAACTAGGAACAAACTGTGAAATTTTCAGCGAAATCGATTAAGTAGTTTTTGAGTATATAGAGCACACATGTACGAACATTGTCTTTTATTTATATATTATGTATATAGTTGGTTTTTGATTTGTTCTGTTATGTCAACAAAGCAATTTATATCATCTAATCTTGGAATAAAATAAATCTTCATAACTTTTCGAGTTGGCAAGATTAGTTTTAAGTTCAGCTTCCTTGTTTCCAAATAGGTCTGAAAGCGTCAATGGCAAATACCCAAATCATTATTTTTTTAAGCTATTTTCATATCCTACTCCAAATTATGCCAGGAAACCCCAAAGGAACGTGACAATTGGATCTCTTTTTAGAATACGCGATGCCTATCGTCGACCGCGTTTTTTTTAATGTGGATTAATTCCTCAAACCATGGCACGTGTACTATATTTGAAGTAACCTCAATTATAAATAAGCACATTTGGAAATTTCAATGTAATATACAAAAAAACAAAGGTCATTGACATCATCCACCGGGTGGCGACTCTAAAATGGCAATGTACAGGTCACATAGCCAGAAGCTCAGATGAAAAATGGACAAGAAGACTGCTGACTTGGAGACCGTGGACTGTAAAGAGAAGTGCAGGGCGACTGCAACTACGGTGGAAGGATGATCTGAACAGACACGTCGGAATAACCTGGATGCAGTCTGCACAAGACAGAGTGACATGGAAGCGAACGGAGAAGGCCTTTGTCCAGGAGTGGACGGGAATAGGCTGAGGAAGAAGAAGAAGGAAGATGCAAAAAAATTCTACCCTTTGACGGTAATCAGATAAATCAGTTTTGATCCGATTTTCAATAAAAAAAATCATAACAAAAGAAACTTGATTTTACATTCTTAATTTAAAATTAAAACATATTTGACGAGTTAATTATTGTTCCAAAAAAATCTAAAATAATATCAAAGAGATTAATTAACTCAATGAACAACCATCACGCCATTTCTCCGGAGGAGTAGGCAGAGAAGATGGAGCGCCACAATGTTATATCCTGACACAACTCTCGCGCCTCTTCTACATTTACATATCGTGACATGCACGCTCGTCGATTGTTCCTACTTCGAACATGGCCGCCTTTCAGTAAATTATTAATTTGGCTATGCCATGTCTTCCTTGGCTTTCCTCAACTATAATTTCATTCACACTACTTGTATACAATATTTGAACAACGCGTTCGCCTAATATCCTTCTTCTTCTTCTTCTTCTGATTGTAGATCTTGCGATCTGTTTATTCAGGATATCAACTTTCTTCCTGTGATGAAGACGACCAGCCTTCTCTCCATCTCTTGGTGGTCATCCTGGTGGTCGACGGCCCTCTGGAGTCTCGTGCATCACGATCTTAGGAATCTTACTGGATCCAATATCTCGATGTGGTCCCTCCAGAATCGTCTTCTCTGTCTACTCCATCTCACTATGTCTTCGATTTTGCAAGATTTGCGAATTTCTTCATTGGGTATCCTATCTATAAGGGTTCTCCCCACAATAGGTGGCAATGTTCTCATTTCTGCCACTCTTAAGAGATGTTTGGTTCTGACAGTGTCTGCTCTTGCTTATTATACGTTTTATCCGTTCTATAAAATTATCAAAATGGCAGACCTTCGTGGCATTGTGGTAAGAGCTCTGACTGTCATACCGAAGGTCCCGGGTTTGATTCACAGTGATGGCAGCGTGATCACACTGTCTCTGGTCTGGTGTAAAATTCACGATGAGTTAGCTATCTATCACATGTCACGAGAATCAATATAATAGCTAAAATCGAATTGTATACAGTAATTGAGACGTATATAAAAAATGTATATCATAGTGATATAATAATTTGTTTTATAGATTATGGACGTCTTTTAGGGGGTACCAAAATCCTGCAAAATCCATTCCGAAGGCAATTTCCTATGTCATACCCTCTCCTAGACCAGAAATAGTCCGAAAATAGTCCATAGAAAAATTATAAATCAATTTCATATTCACACCAAAACGAAATAATGTAGATTTTATTTGTACTGCAAAATGCAAAGTGCCGCAGGGGTTCGAAATGGGACCACTTTCCTTCCATTTGATATAAATATTATAATAATAGCTTCGTTGATTTGATTTGTGTATATTTTGCAGAGAAATGGACATATCTTCAATGGTGAATCCCTTATTTTTTTATTGAGACGCAGTCCAGAGTGTTCAAAACGAAATAATGTAGATTTTATTTGTATTGCAAAATGTGCAGTGCCACAGGGGTTCGAAATGGGACCACTTTCATTCCATGTGGTGTAAATATTATAAAAATAGCTTTGTTGATTTGATTTGTGTATATTTTGCAGAGAAATGTGCGTATCTTCACTGGGGAACCCCTTATTTTTATTGAGACGCAGTCTAGAGAGATTTTTGGAAGTGTGCCAGTGGGAAGAGCAAGCGTGTATAAACACAATGTATAACTAGCAATCTGAGACAAAGGAGGATTGGAAACACGTGGCGATTTGAAAGATCATTGTTATATGCTTTCTTTCTGTTTTCACGACGTCACGTTTCGAAGGTTTTTGATCCCAAACAGATTTTTGTTGTAAAACAGAAGTGTAGAAAATAAAATTAGAACATTTTGATGTGGTTAATTGTTATTTTTTTAACGCGCGTGGAAAAAAGATTTACTTTAAAAGTTAAAACTTATCACTGATTACTGATTTTGATTTTGATTTTTTAAACTAGTAGTTATTTCAGTTCTTTCAGTTCTTTCTTCTTCTCAGTCGTACTCCTCATGATTGAGGGTCGTGTCCATCCTGTAAACTATTGACCATGGCACGCCATGCGCTCCTGTCACCCGTCAGTCTCCAGGCTGCAGCTAATGAGAGACCAGTCAGATCCTTGATTCGATCAGACCAGCGGCTCGGTGGTCGTCCTGTGGTCGCCTTCCCTCCACTTTTCCCATAATGATGAGCTTTTTAAGGTTGTCTTGAAATCTCCGGGCTATGTGTCCTAAATATTTCAACACTCTCTGAGGGCACATCCGCAAGAGTCTTGCCTTGATACCCAGCTGGTCAACGATTAACTGGTTTGTTATTCTTGCAGTTTAGGGTATACGCAGAATTCGTAGCCAGGACCACATCTCAAAAGCATCAATTTTGGACCTCTCCAAAAATTATATCTTACGCAAAAATATTATGCATAGACTTAATGATGTACTGGATGTCCTGATGGGAAGAAATGCAGCTCACAACGTCATAAATACTATACGAGAACTCAATACAAATATAAACACTAAAATAAGAGTAGACGGAGAACTGTCCAAATCCACAAAAAACTGCAATTGGAGATGTCACATCACTTGTTTTGAGATATTGCATAGGGAAGGATGTAGTGGGCGTCATATGCTACGCGGACGATGCCGCACTGATAGCAGTGTCGGAAGACGAACTGCTAAGACACTTAAATAGATTTCAGACATCGGCCGCCAACTTCAATATGATGATCTCAGTTGAGAAAACAAAAACCATGACATTCTCAAAAGAATTCTTAGGATGC
This sequence comes from Lepidostoma basale, assembly GCA_022606425.2. Lineage (NCBI taxonomy): Eukaryota > Metazoa > Arthropoda > Insecta > Trichoptera > Lepidostomatidae > Lepidostoma > Lepidostoma basale. Next base: position 279,090 of record JAHDVF020001128.1, on the reverse strand, counting down.
AGGTTATCCTTAAATGACAGAATGCTGGAACAGGTTGCAAAGTTAAGATATCTGGGAGTGGATTTGCTCAGTCAAAATGATCTTGTCAGTGAAATAATAGGACAAGTCAACAAGGCTTCGGTGGTATCTGGTTGCCTCAAGAATATCATATGGAAAAACAAGTATAAAAGCTAAGATGGCAGTGCACAATAGTGTTCTTGTGCCGACCCTTATGTATGGAAGTGAAGCATGGAACTGGCAAAAGAAGGATGAAAGTAGAATAAATGCAGTAGAAATGAGATCTCTAAGACGAATGTGTAGCAAATCTGTATATGATAGTATAAGAAATGAATGTGGTGCGAATGAAAGTGTTATGAACAAAATAAGGAAAGGGTCATTAAGATGGTTTGGACACATGGAAAGAATGAGTGAAGACAGAATGGTAAAGAAGGTATATGTAAACAGCGTGAACGGAGCTAGAAATAGAGGAAGGCCGAGGAAAACGTGGCACGATCAAATCAATCAAATATTGAATGTCGGTCACGTGAGGAGTCGGAAAAATCGACGTGCGTGCATGACAAGATGTATGAACTTAGAGGAAGCGAGAGACGTATGTCAGGACAGAACAGTGTGGCGTTCCATTCTTTCTGCCTACCCCTCCGGGGAGACGGCGTGATGGTAAGTTAGTTAGTTTTAAGTATATGAGAGCTGAAGTAAGGTCAGAATATACAAAACCTGCGTAAGGCTTATACTGACATATTAGTATTACCAGAAGAACGAAGGCTTAAATGCGGGTGGCAGAGATGCGGACGCTGAGGATGATAGCAGGAAAGACTCTTCGAGATAGGGCGAGGAACACGGCTATCCGCGAAATCTGCAAGGTGGAAGATGTCGTGAGATGGGGCAGACAACGCAGAAGATACCGGAATCCCCCACGCTGTGGCGCATCAGGTTCCTGCCGGCTACCGTCCCCCCGGAAGACCACCAAATATATGGAGGATAGCTGGGAGTTGACCTCCTTAGAGAGGCTAGCCTGATTACAGGAACAGACCAAAGGTCGAACTTTATTGTACGCAGTATCAGTTTATAAAGTTTAACTGAATCAACACTTTTATTTTCTCGCTTTCAATAGCTTATTATTCCGGACTTCGCAGCTTCCCTGATATATTTAGTTGTTTGTATAGGTCAAGAAAATATACGCAGTATTTTGATCCATAAAGATATTTCTGGACCGAACACATGATCATGTATATCTCACGTGGTTGCCTGGTTCTTGCACTGTTTACGACTATAGAGCCGGTGTTAGTAAACACACCAGAGTATAATTGATTCATAGGATCCGAATAACAAATGAAAGCATGAGAGATCTTATACTTTATATATACTTCTTCTTCATTGTTGTAGACCTATGTGGTCTGTTCTCCAAAGTGTTGATCCTCCTGTGAGGTAGACTCCCAGCTCTCCTTCCATCTTTCAGGAGGTCTTCCACGAGGATGAGTCCCATGAGGCTGATAAAACATTTGGTAATGCCTTTGCAATGATAACAGACGTTTTCATTAAAAAAAAAACTGACATTAAATGTTTGATTTATCTGATGTTTCTTTGGTCTTTTCTAGTTCCGTTTTAATCGTTTTTATTCAAATTAATTAAATCTTTGAATGGTTTCAGTTTTTGATAGATAACACGTGCATTTGTGTCGTAAATATCTACTACGATTGGACAGCTATAATTTAAATCGATAAGAGCGCCATCTCTAGGTGATTTACATTACACACTCACATCAATCAAAATTATGTAGTTCACAGCAATATACTGAAACACCTCCTATGATAAAATTACTATTAATATTCAATACGGAATTTTTACATCGTTGTTCAAAGAAAGTTGTCATCCCAAACAAAAACAAATCCAAAAAAGCTAGAATGACAGTGCACAATGGTGTTCTTCTACCGACCCTTATGTATGGAAGCGAAGCATGGAACTGGCATAAGAATGCGGTGCGAATGATGGTGTTATGAACAAAATAATGAAAGTATCATTAAGATTGTTTGGACACATGGAAAGAATGAATGAAGAAAAAATGGTAAAATAAATTTATATGTTAACGATGTAAATGCAACTAGGAATAGAGGAAGACCTAGAAAACGTGACACGATCAAATAAATCAAATATTGAATGTCGGACACGTGAGGAGTCAGAGAAATCATGACACGATGTATGAATGTTGAGGAAGCGATATAAATTATAACCAACTTTTAATATTTTATTAATTTGGACATGCCATGTTTTCCTCGGTCTACCTCGACTCCTTACTCCACTTACATCGTTAACGTATACTTTTTTAACCATTCTTTCTTCACCCATGCGCTCCATATGTCCGAACCAACGAAGCGATCCTTTCATAATTTTGTTACCTTCTTTCGCTCTACATTCCTTCTTAATATCAGCATTTGAGATTCTGTCGTACATCGTTCTACCACACATACGTCTTATGGACCTCATCTCTACCGCATTTATTCCGCTCTCATCCTTCTTCTGCCAGTTCCATGCTTCGCTTCCATACATAAGGGATCTTCCATCATAACATAAACGTACGTTTTCAAACAATTATGATCATATGTTATTTTGTTTGGTGTAAGGATTTGTATAATAATACAACTGTGAACTTGTGTTTAGACATGTTTAAAACGAGGAAATCAGTAAATAATTTCAAGTGCTTAAGATAATCTATTTAGATCCATGACAAACAAAAAATTCCAATGTTTCCCGTTCATATGCGCATTTCACAAATTTGCCAAATTTTCGTCACAGCAGAGAATTAAAAAAACTGATGAAAATGAACATTGCAGTTATGAAATATTGCTAAATTTACGTATTTATGATAATGAAAGAGTCAATTAACTATCAAACCTTTTCTCTGAAGTTGTAGGTAAAGACTTATCTCTTTTATCTACACTCTTCTATCCTGACACACCTCTTTTTACTATAATATAGAATGTTTTTTTTAGAGGTTTGGTTTTTAAACTGGCAAAATTATTTCTACAGACTATCAATTTGACAGTTGATAGTTGATTTGTATTTAGTATATTTTGCCATTTTACTCAATTGCTTCACAATTGCGCTTTATTCGAGCTAGCTGTAGCGCTCATATGCCCAAAATCATATTTAAACAATAATGGCAATACATTCACAAAAAATATTGTAATCATATCTGGTCTAATATTTGGCATTTAGATAGGAGTGTGACATCTCCAGGCGGCTTCTAACAATGCGCTAATGGCGGGGTAGCCTTTCACATTGAGTTAAAAAGATGTTCTGCTTAATGCTTAATAAACATAAATCTGCATAGATGGCGTTAGTATGTAGATTATATATAGATTAATCTTAAAAAGATTAACATATGTAATCAAAATCTTCATAGATGGCACATTGAAACTGACATGTGAAATCTGGCATAGGACTTTAACATATATACAACTTCCAAAAATTTGTCAGCATGGTCATAAAGAAAGTTGGAATGGGGAATGTTGTAATTACATAAAGCGTGCGCTTAACCCAACCAATGACAGGTTATAAGTTCTGTAAACACCTTGATCATCCATATTCAGTTTCCAGTTTGCATCTTCGTCTCTATTGAGATACAATTAAATCATAAAATTATCTATTAAATAAAGCCAATATCATAGACATTAACATTATTTTTATGTTTTTATTTTATTTTGAATGTGTAAACCTCTAAAAAAACACCCTTATACACATTGTTACATAAAGGGTGTTTTATTTATTTAAAATAAATAAAAACAAATTAAACTGACTATTATGAGGTAAAGAGGAAAGCTTTTATATTGATTCTCATGACATGTGAAAGGTAGCTAATCTATCGCCATTTTATTGTCACGTGAATTGTACCCAGACCAAAGACAGTGTCATCGCAGATCGAGTATTGAACCCGGGGCCTTTGGTGTTGCAGTCTTAACCGTTTCCATTATGTCACGAAGCTCGCCATTTTTTTTAGATACAACACTTTCATAATTTTAAATTTGCAATATACACATTTTTGAATATTTCTTGATCAATGTTGAAAAAAAAATGAAAAAAAAAAATTATGTTCAATATCTTTATTATTATATATTTAGTGTGCTGGATCAGAAGAGCAGCAAGCTGGCGAAACCGGTCGACGATCAACATAAGTGGAAGCGCACTAAATATATAAGATACAAAAGAAATTTTGTGTCATTTTATTTTGTTTTTATTATTTAAAAATGACTTCTACCAAGAAATTTCAATTAAAAATATTAATTAAATGATGTAAAACTCAAAATTTTTAAGTATTTAATATAAACGTAACGTTCGCCTTTTAAAAGTGAACTAATATTTTATGGTAGTGATACTATTCGCCATGCTTACATAATTAAATGTCAATAGCAAGGGAAACATGTAAATCTCTTAAAAAAACATAATATGACATTTTAATCGAAATCAGATATTTAATTTGAAGTTTTACATCAATGTTCAAGAAATATTTAATAATATTAATCACTTTTTTCGTAGCAATGTGGCCTCAGCTAAGTCTGCCTCACCGAAGGTCCCGGGTTCGTATCCCGGCGATGACAGTGTGAAAAAACCATCGCTGTCTTTGATTTATTATGTGATAAAAATGGAGATAGCTTGGCAACCCATCACAATACCATGTTAATCAATAGTTGATGTTAACTGTTGTGTACAAACATTTGGAAAACAACGGGAAACTACCACATTAAATATGCCCTAGTGGCATCCTAAGAACCAGATACATTGCTGAAAACTAGTCCATATTTAAAACTTAATAAAATCGTTATATGGTACTTAAAAATATGATTTCAAATGATAAAAGTACTTACCGAACAAAGCGTTGAAAAAACGACGAACTTGCAATTTCAAAATACGAATAATTCGCTCGGGTAATAAAACAATAGACAAAACACCGGAGTTTCCCGCCGAAATCAACGTCAAATACAATCGTTTTCTATTCAAATGCGGTTCGTTCTTCTGCGTTCCTTTGTTTTGATTGCACTCGCATGCGGCTTCAGACCGGTAGCGCTGCTCTCGTGTCAGTGTTTGGACCAGACTGACGCTAGATGGGAGCCAGTCGCGCCCGTGTATCCCTCCTGGACCATGTCCAAGATGGCGAACTGCCAAATACGAAATCAAAATGCCCGGTGAAGGAACGTACAACGGTGCACCTTCCGAAAACCGACGCATATTAAACCAAAATTACGCGTTTTATTTTCCTTTTAAGCGGGATCAAAGACCGGTGACTTATGACCGGCGCAGTATTTGATTTGACAGTTCAAGTCGACGCCATTTTGTGCTCATTTATTTATGAGTAACTTTACCTTATTGCGTTAAAAAAATACGTGGGAACATTGATTTAAAATATTCATTTTTTTAAATATGTCGGTGGCAGGAGAAGCATGGGATAGAGGCGTTCGAGGAACGCCAGCAGTCTTGGAGATGGCAGCGGGTCAGGAAGATGATAGCAACGGCAAAATGAATCGGAGGTAAAAGCCTATTCAGGCAGAGGTTGTCATTTTAATTGGCTGTCTGATGGGAAGGCGTGCAGAGCGATGTAGGTATAATTTGAGTATGTGAGTGTGCACCAATAAAAAACAATAAACCACTCATGATGATGCATATACTTGCATATGGAGCTGTTTTTAATTGCCAAAATGCAGAAATTGTTTTTTTTTGTGAGAAGCTTCAAATGACAGCCGCCCATGTGCGCCATTTTGAAACCCACAACAGGTTTACATATGTAACAAATATATAATAAAATACGCAAGTGTCTTCTTGTGATACAAATTCAGAGAATCAAAAATGCGTACTGACAAATTGGCGGGCTGAGATAACAGTATATTTTGCGCTTGACGATGCGTTGAAGTTTTCCGAGGAATCCATTGCGAACCAATATAGACTGTAACGCTCCTAGCATTACAGTAGTAAATCTTCTTCTTCAAGTGCCCTGTCGGGTCCCCCCAACGTCGGGGATCACCTCGACGAACCTGTCCCTGTCCTGCACCGCTCTGAACAGCTCCTCCACACTTCGGATGCCGGTCCACTCCCTCACATTTCGCAGCCAGAACATTTCTCTCCTACCGGGCCCTCGGCGTCCCTCAATTATCCCCTCCAATATCAGTTGGAGAAGGTGGTACTTTTCCCCACGCAGTATATGACCCAGATGTGAAACCTTCCGAACCTTGATAGTTGATAACAGCTCTCTCTCAACTCTAGCTCGCCTCAGGACTTCGGTATTATAATAGTACCTAACCATGTACAGGGAACTCTGAGCATTCGGCGATGGAGCCACATTTTAAATGCTTCCAGTCTGTTCATTGAGTTAGTTACAGTAATAAATATATTGTTTAAATTTCTACACTGAGGAGGGGCGTCTGCGGCCCGGAACATATTTGTGAAAAGTGTATTCACAATATATTATTGCATTACAAGACAGCATCAGAGTTAGGCTTAAATTCTTTTGAATTATGATAATATTATTTTTCTTTCCGTTCCCTTCATTTCTACAATGTATAAGGAAAGTCAAGTACATTAATTCTTCTTCTTCTGGTGCCGTGTCAGGTCCCCCCAACGTTGACGATCACTGCAGCGAAAGCTTCTCTATCATGCGCCACTTGGAACAGGCTCTCAACTTTGCTCAACGATATTTTTGACAAAATAAAATGCCTAACAATATCCAGACAGCCTCTTAAATGAAAAACTGGTTTATATTTTTAATTGGTTTGTAGTGAGACTCCTTGTGTCATTTGGTAGTTCATTGTAAAGATTCAGTCCATTGTTCAATATCCTTGATTGTCCTGTTCGTGCATTCGGTAAGTGATATCTGTCACAGTTCTTGGTCCAGTGTCTGTGTACGTCTGAATTTTTAGTTAATTTGTAGCTGCTGTCTGTTGTATCTTCCATGGTCGATCAGTGTACAATTTTCAGGGTCTCGAATTCGGTCAGGTCTGATATGTCCATTTGTTTTGTTTGTCTGTTTAAAATTTTAATATCAAATGCTTACTTAAAAATCACGGCTCGTATGATCAAACCAAAATGTCTAACAGTATCCAGACAGCATTATACGAGACGATAGACCCATAGAACATGTCATAAAGTTCAGGTATCTGGGTGAGAGAAAACAATTCTGGAGGGACGATCTGTGACACAGAGGTCATGTCTCGTGATGATGAGGTCCAGCTGTCCTTCCATCTCTTAGGTGGTCTTCCAGGTGGCCGTGTCCGGAGAGGATTTCGTAAGCGGCCGTATTTACTATATGGTTTATCTTTTCCATTAAAATGAGTATTATTATTTTTTATTCATTTGCAAAATCTTCGGTGAATTTTGACAATGGTTTGCAATTCAAGTACTAATGTCGTTGTCTTCCTTACCTTGTCCACGAGAGACAATGGACTGGTGTTTAGACATTAACCTCAAAGGGAAGACATGATATATAAGTCGCATCATTTCATCCTTTGTGAACCGAAATGAGACCAGGAAAAGTCTTTGTTACAAAATTAAAAGTTTTTTTAAAATTTAGGGTTTTTCATTAAGAGCGCTCAAACTTTGAAATAAAATAAAACAACGTGACAAAGTGATATTGCAACAATTTTTGTTTTTACAACATTTTGAATGTATACAAGTACTTGTGTTTAATTTAATTTTTATTTTGTTATTTTATTTTATATCATTGTATTTTATATTATTTATTTTAGATTTTATTGTGGACGTTGGACGATCGAAGTGTGCGCGGGAGATGCCTATTGGTGGCGATGAGGTTCGCAACCCATCACACCGCGTCTCCCGCGGTGCGAAAAGAGAAGGATGGAGTGCCGCATCGGTTAAAGTGTGACATACCATTCTTTCTGCCTACCCTTTCGGGGAGACGGCGTGATGGTTAGTTAGTTAGTTAGTTAGTTACAAATACTTGTACATGAATACTGGGTACCCATTGCGGGTTATCAATTTAAGGATTATTTGTATCTCAATAGAGACGAAGATGTAAATTGGAAACAGAATATGGTGGTCGAGTTGTTTACAGGACTTGATTTCTGATTCATAATATTTGTTATAACAAAAGCATAAACGTTCCAAAATAAATCTTTATAACATCTGTCAAAACTTATCATAAGTATTTGTAAACAATTTTATAATATTTTAAACTAACTAACTAATTAACCATCACGCCGTCTCCCCGAAAGAGGTAGGCAAAAATAATGGACTGCCACACTTTTCTTTCCTGACATATTTCTCTCGATTCCTCAACATTCATACATCGTGTCATGCACGCGCGTCGATTTCTCTGACTCCTCACATGGCCGACATTCAATATTTGATTTATTTGATCGTGCCACGTTTTCCTCGGTATTCCTCTATTTCTGGTACCATTTACATCATTAACATATAATTTTTTTACCATTCTTTCTTCATTCATTCTTTCTATATGTCCAAACCATCTTAATGATCCTTTCATTATTTTGTTCATGACACCATCATTCGCACCCCATTCACTTCTTATATTTTCATTCGACACTCTATCATACACAGAGTATCCACACATTCGTCTAAGAGATCTCATTTCTACTGCATTTATTCTACTTTCATCCTTCTTTTGCCAGTTCCATGCTTCGCTTCCATACATAAGGGTCGGCACAAGAACACCATTGTGCACTGCCATCTTAGCTTTTTTGGATAGGCTTTTGTTTGCGATGACAACTTTAAGTTGCCTGCCCCAACCCTTCTTATTAATGTCCTGATTATGCCTAAAAGGCGGGCCACACTGTGGTAAACAAGCTCTTCACAAGGGTGACCTTGGTGGGAGCTGTGGAGCCCGCGGTTGGTTTAGCGTCCACACTTGGTTTAAAACAAACTTGGTTTAAAACACTATTTTCGTATTCGTCCGCACTCCACCGATGCACGGTGTTTCAGGGTGCGATATTACGAGCTACTTTTGGTAAAAACCCAATGACATGGAAATGGCCAATTATAAGTGTTTAGGGAAGAGTCATCCAGTTCACACAATAAATTTGAGGCCGATTTGTTGAAATTTCACCCCCTAAATTACCTACCTAATTGCATGCAACAACAAAACCGGTTCAGTCGTATTGTTTCGCTGCTAACCGATTGATTTACCTATGAATTTAATATTCAAAATTAAAAAAATACTTATATTTCTATCTTTATACTCAAGGTCGAGCTGCAAAGGGCCTTTTACGGTCTCATATTAAAAAAAATCTTACGAAATACGCCATTCAAATACCTACTTTATGTAAGGACATAGAGATAGACAGATATATGTGTTTCTATCGTAGAAGTCAACAGACATATACATTTTATAAGAATAAAAATTTCAAAATAATAGTTTTACAGAATAATGAAAAGTAGCTCGTAATATTGCGATGTATATACACTGTGCGACGCCGCTATGCAACTGACCTTGACTGGTGGAATCCACAGCCAAACATGTGGAATGCGTGTTTACAACAGTTTACAACACGCTACTATGCGCGTCCGTCCACAAAGGTCAAACGAATTTTGGTTTAAAACAAGTGTCTACACAGTTTTAAGCCGCTGGTGGAGACCGATGTGGAGAGCTTGTTTAAAACAGTGTGGCACGGCTTTTTGGTTAAAATTGTCAGATGTAAAACGTTACTATCGAATCGTTGGACATCTGTCAACAACATAACCTTAAAATATAAGTATAATAAAAGCCAACATAACCCCTCAAAGCCAACATAACCCATGCCATCGGTCAAATACAGCCTGATTTATGCGAAATTAGGTTGACACTACCGGGTTTGTTTCAAATCTGATTTTAAAATTCGAAAATGTATGTTTTAATGGCGGATTTGTTTCAAATTAAATGTACATTCAGACTGTAATAATTTTTCTCTATCAAACTGAATATACTACTCATTATCGTATTTTGTTTGACATTGCCGTATTTGTTTCTATACGCCTTAAAAACAAAAATAGGGTGTTTTTTTAGAGGTATACAATACATATTCAAAATGAAAAAAAAACACATTAAAATAATGTTAATGTCTTTGATATTGGCTTTATTTAATTAAATAATTTTATGCCATTATTGTTTAAATATGAAGCGCAATCGTGAAGTCCAATTTTCGACAATTGTCGTCTTTGTGGATGCTATTATCCCACTAGAGTGTACGTGGTGCTAAAACGATCCATGGTCTTCCGAATAACTTGCTCAGATGGACGATTATGTCGACCGTAAAATGGACGTAGTGTACGATATTGGCGAATCGAACCATGATTTTCAAACCAAATTTGCACAATTTGCAAGCGCTGTTCTGACGTTAGTCTATTTATGGTAAAATGGCAAAATGTAATAACTACAAATCAACTGTAAACTGTTAAATTGACAGTCTATAAAAACAATGTTGCCGGTTTAAAAACCAAACCTCTAAAAAAAACATCCTATATTTTTTATAATTTCTTCTATTTCTCGACACTATATCCCATTGTGGGATTTAGCTTGCTCCATAGAAGTCGACAATTGGCTTCTGTCTCTGGCCATCCCACTCTCCAGTTCTTTCCATTTTTTTCCAATCGTTGGTCCTTATGTTTTTGTGTAGGTCGTTCTTCATTGAGGTGTCCGAGTTCGATTGTGTTGGTGTTTGTCATCATGTGTTCTTTTATCTTGCAGGGTGATTAGCCCCGCGGTAAACCATTCTTCTTTATCCAGGCATGGAATCGGTAGCAGCGTAGAAAAGTGGTTTTATGGCCGGAGGCAAAAGAAGACATTACATATTTATTTTACAATTGTGATAAATTAAAACTAGATTTGCACATTAAACTAAGATTGTATTATTATTTTTATTTTTAATTATTAAAAGCTCTGGTGACTTTCGTGATAGCAAATAGAGCGAAACGAATGACGCTGTAACTGAACTTTCTCGCCACTGTGGAGTTGGACATGAGGATTTTCCACACTGCTAACAAGAAGAGGGTTTGTGTGATGTTGTGCACCCAAAACATCCTGAAAAATAAACGAAATCAGTTTAAACAAATGATGGTCTTCGATGAACTAAGGAAAAACAACAAAAAAACGTCGCATCATTCTTCATCACGACAATGCCAGCTCCCATAAAGCAGTCAAACAACTGAATATTTGAAGGAGAAAAACATTGAACTAATGTCTCATTTCCCGTATTCACCTGATTTATCGCCTAATGACTTTTTCTTGTTCCCTACTGTCAAACAAAAGATGCGTGGACAGCGATTTTCATCACCTCGAGAAGCTGTTGAAGACTTTCAAAACCATGTTTCTACAATATCAGCTTCAGAGTGGAGAAAATGGAGAAAATGAAAATTAAATCAAACCAGTTTATTACAAACAGCAAAAGACATTACAAACAGCAAAATGTTTAAGGCATCTATTGAGTACATGTAAAAAATTATTAAAAAAAACATAATACCTGGAACGCATTAGAGATGGTTCGACATTAGGTAGACAAGATACTTTCAGAGTCAAGAGTATTTGTCCCCTGAACGTACCTTCACTAATATGAAAGACGTCGATCTCCTAAGAGACCGCGTTCAGCAGACTAATTGCTCATCCCACCGGTGTCACCAGAGGCAGGTTGGTTCTGGTGGCCGGTAGGTAAAACAATCTGTGCTGTCGCTGTCGGAGAAATCTATCATGGACAAAAATCCCAACACCCTCTAGCACGGCCGAGTTCTCGAAATATCCCCTGATTAATTTAAAGACATGGGTAATGAGATGCCCATCTCTTCGAAGCTGTAAAGAATTGGTTCCGAGCATTCCCAAGAGAAATTTCGTGGGATAGAGCCACGGATAACTACCATACTCCCTCATGTAGAGATACCTAAGAATATTTTTCTGAACCCTCTCCAGCATAACGGAATATCTCGCCTCGTGGGGACTCTATATCACAGAACCACTTTCGAGTCTGCTCCGAACCAACGCGTTGAATGTATTAACAAAGTTATATAACCTTTTCAAGTGTTGCTTTGCAGTCGGGATATCTTTGTCTTTTTCTTTGAGCAGGAAGGTTCTTATTCCTTTGACGTAGTCGCCAAGATATGGGATCCATTTGATGACGTTGACGTCCATCTCGAAGGTCTTCTTGTCGACCTCCGACAGCTTGGAGTGCAGCTTGACCACGTTGCTGTTGGAGAACGTCCATTCGTGAGTGGTGAAGTACTCCAAGGCCTCAGCGGACTTCCGCAGCTTATCTTGAATCCGGACCATACTGAGGCTGCAATTATAAATTACTTTAAGTCATATTGGGGTTCTTAGTGCCTTATTACAATTAATTTTTCCTTAATATAAAAATATTTAAAAATATTTTACTGATGTTTAAGAGTAATATCTTTTCGTAACTAATTAACTAACTAAACATCACGACGTTTCCCGGAGGGGTAGGCAGAGATGATGGATCGCCACATTGTTCTATCCTGGCATAATTCTCGCGCCTCTTTTACATTCACACATCGTAACATGCACGCTCATCAATTGTTCCTACATCGAACATGGCCGCCTTTCAGTAATTGATTAATTTGGTCATGCCATGTCTTCCTTGGCCTTCCTCGACTTCTTTTCTTATTCACAACAACAACAACAAACAAACCACCTCGCCGTTTCCCCACAGGAGTAGGCAGAGAGAATGGACCGCCACACTACTCTATCCTGACATACCTCTCTAGCTTGCTCCACATTCATACAGCGAGTCATACACGCACGTCGATTATTCAGGCTTCTGACATGACCAACCTTTAAAAGTGGATTAATTTGGTCATGCCATGTTTTTCTCCGTCTACCTCGACTCCATACTCCATTTACAACGTTAACGTATACTTTTTAACCATTCTTTCTCCATCCATGCGCTCTATATGTCCGAACCAACGCAGCGATCCTTTCATAATTTTGTTCATAATACCTTCTTTCGCTCTACATTCCTTTCTAATATCAGCATTTGAGACTCTTTCGTTTCTTGAAATAATTAAATTTCAAGTGATAATAGACAAAAACTGATACAATATACTTTGATTTTTTAATGTTTGCTAAGAATAAGAGATATAGGAGTTCTAGTGCCAACCCTCATGTATGGAAGTGAAGCATGGAGCTGGCAAAAGAAGGATGAAAGCAGGATAAACGCCTTAGAAATGAGATCACTAAGAAGAATGTGCGGGAAGACGTTGTATGATAGAATACCGAACGATGAAATAAGAGAGAAATGTAAGGCAGATGACTGCATCATGGATAAAATTAAAAAAGGATCCTTGAGATGGTTTGGACATATGGAACGAATGGATGAGAGAAGAATGGTTAAAAAGTTGATATTATAAAGTTGATATTAAATAAATATTTTAATAAATAAATATGTTACTTTTTAATAAATAAATAAATATATTTATGCTTGTGACAACCTTGAAAGAAAAATCAAATATACGAAATTTTGATAATGCAACTTGATATATAATTTTATAGGTAAACTTTAAACATAATGCATAAAATCCTATAGCCCTATTTTTTTAAAAATAACAAAAAACATGCAGTATGTGAGTGTTCGTAAGCTTAAAATATCACAGTAATTAAAAGGTTAATTTAATTTAATTACTTTGATTTTTTCCCCATTGTCCAGGATGCTGCGTCGATGAGGTAGGCAGGAACCATTTGGAATATTGTCACACAAATCGCATTCAGAAACCTAAAAAAATAGAATATAAAATACAAATTATTACATGATTTAATTGTATCTCAATAGAGACGAACATGCAAATTGGAAGGACTTTAACATATATACAACTTCCAAAAATTTGTAAGACATGGTCATAAAGACAGGTGGAATGGGGAATGTTGTAATTACATAAAGCGTGCGCTTAACCCAACCAATGACATGTCATAAGTCCTGTAAACACCTTGATCAACCATATTCAGTTTCCAGTTTGCATCTTCGTCTCTATTGAGATATGATTAGAACCGTTCGTCTAAGGCAGTGATTCCCAAAGTGGTCTATATAGACCTCCAGGGGTCTACGACAACTTGCAAGGGGTCTACGCTTTTTTAGCTCATTCGACAAAGATCGGACATTCAATTTTCCCAAATGAACTAAAAAAAAAGATTTTAGGAAAGCAGGGGGTCTACACAAAATAGAAGATATCGGTAAGGGGTCTACGGGACAAAAAAGTTTGGGAACCTCTTGTGTAAGGGAGGTACCGTATCTATTCTGCTCTTAACTGCTAGTTCCATGCTTCACATCCATACATAAGTGTGCTGTTAAAATAAGAATATCAAGGAGTCGATGCGGTAGTGAAGGGGTTAACTTACTTGTTGGACTTGAAGCTCCCTCCGGGGTACCACAGGGCGTCGTCGAATGGGTTAATCAGTATTTGCTTATAACCCCATAGCTCCAACTCTCCCCAGATTATAGGATTCGTCAAGCCAGTTGTGATGTTGTATACGGTTAACGGGCTTTTCCTGGAATTAATAATTGAAATGTGAGTTAATATAATGATAATATAATTTACATCCGAGATGAAGACACTGAGGACGATAGCAGGCAAGAAACTGAGAGATCGCGTGAGGAACACCAGAATAAGAGAGATACGTGACGCTGAGGATATTATAAGATGGAGCAGACAGCAAAGAAGGGACTGATACGGTCATGTTCAAAGAATAGACACCACCAGACTCCCCTATATTGTACTACATAATCAGCCTCATGAGATTCATCCTCGTGGAAGACCCCCAAAAGATGAAAGGACAGCTGGGAGTCTACCTCACAGGAGTAACACTCTGAAGAACAGACCACATAGGTCTACAACAAGGAAGGAGAAGAAGATAATATAATGTAAGAATATTGTATATTCGATCAAACAATCAAAGTTATCTTTTTCTTCTCTTCTCTCTGGCTCTACAGTCCTAGGTGGACCTCGGTCGCCTCCAAAATGTTTCTCCAGTTGACCCAATCCTGGACTTTCGACTTCCACTCCCCAGATCTAACTCCCAACAATTGCAGGCCCTTCAGAGCACCGTCAAGCCAACGAAGCAGTGGTCTTTCCAAGGTGAGAGTTGTATAAAAATTATAACGAAATGATAATTAATCGTTAATGAAATGAAGTGTATGGAAAATGAAACGACAATTATATGATAACCATTTGATAACGAAATGATAACGAAATGACAACGAAATAATAATGAAATGATATAGAAATGATAATTGAATGATAATGAAATGATAATGAAATGATAATGAAATGATAATGAAATGATAATGAAATGATAATGAAATGATAATGAAATGATAATGAAATGATAATGAAATGATAATGAAATGATAATGAAATGATAATGAAATGATAATGAAATGATAATGTAATGATAATGAAATGATAGTGAAATGATAGTGTAATGATAGTGAAATCATAGTGTAATGATAGTGAAATCATAGTGTAATGATAGTGAAATCATAGTGAAATGATAATGGAATGATAATGGAATGATAATGAATGATAATGAAATGATAATGAAATGATAATGAAATGATAATGAAATGATAATGGAAATGATAATGAAATGATAATAATGGAATGATAATGAAATGATAATGGAATGATAATGAAATGATAATGGAATGATAATGAAATGATAATGGAATGATAATGAAATGATAATAATGATAAAATGATAATGAAATGATAATGGAATGATAATGAAATGATTATGGAATGATAATGGAATGATAATGGAATGATAATGAAATGATAATTGAATGATAATGAAATGATAATGAAATGATAATGAAATGATAATGAAATGATAATGAAATGATAATGAAATGATAATGAAATGATAATGGAATGATGATGAAATGAAATGGTAATGGTAATGAAAGAAATGAGAACAAAAGCGTCAATGTTTTAATAATGAAATAAGATGATATTGGGAATGAAATCTTCAGTAATAGATTTAATACTCTATCAGAAAATATGATGAAATAATAAAGTTAATAAATAAATTGACAATACAACAGTAACTAAATGATAGTAATATGATAATGCAAAGAATCGAGAATAAATTGAGACTGAAACGATAAAATGTAAATAAATGTGGGAAAATTAAGATAGAATAAAATATAAATACCCCATACATTTAAAAATAGTCATTCGTGTTTGCAGTATTGAAATCTGTTGATACAACTCCCTCTGTAAGCGGCAGTGAAAAGAATTTTGTTTATTTTTATGGTGATTGTAAATTAGTTAGAATGGTCTTACTTGTCTCTGCCCAGGTTCCAGGCGGCAGCTATAAGAGTGTTGATGGCTATGTCCACAGGAATAAGATCTGCCTTCATCTCCCGCTTGCAGAAGAGCGTTCTCAGCAACCCCTTCCCCACTGCGGCAAACACCCCCGTGGGACCGTTCAGGTTGTCAACCCATCCGGGCAGAGGGGCGGAAACTGCTGCAGTCACTAGAAGTATAGTCATAAAAATGTCATCTTTCTATCCTTAATTTATTATTATCGTGTCATTGTTGTGAAATTGTCACGTCATTGTCACGTCATTGTCGTGTCATTGTCACGTCATTGTCACGTCATTGTCACGTCACTGTCACGTCATTGTCACGTCATTGTCATGTCGTCATCGTGTCATTGTCGTGTCATTGTCGTGTTATTGTTGTATCATTATCGTGTCATTATAATGTCATTATCGTGTCATTATCATGTCAATATTATGTAATTATCCCGTTAATGTCATGTAAGTCATTATCTTGTCATTAAAATGTCATTATGATGTCATTATCTCATCATTATCACGACATTACCGAGTCATTTTCGTGAGTGATTATCATGTCATTTTCGTCACAATATCATTTCAAAATCATGTCATTATCATGTCAATGACATGTCATTTGTCATAATGATGTCATTATCATGTCATTGTCATCTTATTATCTATTTATTTGGGGTAACAAACAGCGATAAAAGAAAGTACACATTTTAAATTGTTATCACATATTCCTCAGCCATTTTCAACAACAAGGAAACATCACGCTGTTTTCCCGAAAGATGCAGAGAGAATAAGGCTGCCACACTACTCTTTCCTGACGCACCTCTCAAGGTTCTTCTTCTTTCATACAGCGAGTCATATACGCACATCGATTCTTCCAACTTATAAAATGGCCGACCCTTGATAACTGAATCGAGAAATGTTCTTTCAAAGTATAATACTGTACATATCATTAATATCTTACTACTCTAGAAGTATACATACACAATTTTATTACTGGCAACGGATCTTACCTATGCTTGGTCTGACGATCGTGATGGGGAGTCCAGCACCTTCGGTTATCAACATATTCTCTGCCATTGCCTTCGTGTAGGTATACGTGTTCGGACGATTTCCAATCAATCTACAAAAAGCATTCCAATAAATAAGCGTTCGAAATTCAAAAACGAAAATTTTGTTATAAAAACTAGATTTAATTAAAACTATAATAAAACGCCATCTATAAACGGAGAGTGATAACGAAAGAAGGGTTGGTGTGGATAACAAAGGGATTGGTAAAGTTTTAAAACTATATTATTATTATTATTATTATTATAACTAACTAACCAACTAACCATCACGCCGTTTCCCCGGAGGGGTAGGCAGAGAGGAAGGACTGCCATACCTTTCTGTCCTGCCACACCTCTCTAGCTTCTTCCACATTCATACATCGTAACATGCACGCTCGTCGATTTTTCCGACTTCGAATGTGGCCGCCTTTCAGTATTTGATTAATTTAGTCATGGCATGCTTTCCTTGGTCTTCTACGACTTCTCGTTTTATTCACGTTGTTGCTGTCCATTCGTATCATATGTCCAAACCATCTCAGGGATCCTTTTTTATTTTGTTTTTGATACAATCATCTGCCTTACATTTCTTCTTTATTTCGTCGTTTGGTATTCGATAGAATATAACTAACTAACCATCACGCTGTTTCCCAGGAGGGGTAGGCAGAGAGGATGGATCGCCACATTATTCTATCCTGACATAATGCTCGCGCCTCTTCTAAACTCACACATCGTGACATGCACACTCGTCGATTGTTCCTACTTCGAACATGGCCGCCTCTCAGTAATTGATTAATTTCATCATGCCATGTCTTCCTAGGCCTTCCTCGACTTATTTTCCCATTCACACTACTTGTATACACCTTTTTAACCATTCTTCCCTCACCCATTCGTTCCATATGTCCAAACCATCTTAGTGACCCTTTCTTTATTTTATTTATCACGCATTCATCTGCCTTACATTCCATTCCTACTTCATCATTAGATGCCGTAGAAATTAGGTCACTAAGAAGAATGTGCGGAAAAACAATGTATGATAGGATAGAATATATATGATAATATAGGAAATAATAGGAACATTGTTGGAAGGTAATTTGGTGGGTTGTTGGTTTATGCGGGGGCATGATTATTTAGATTTTGAATTTTGATTCAAAATTTCTTACGCAAGCCGGGCTTCTGGGCTTCTATGGGAGTACCGCCACTGCTCCTGGCTAATTCGTAATAGAACAAGGTTTGATTTTTGGTGCTGATGTGATTTGATACATACTGCGGAGTCATGGAGTCCAGCATCTCGTCATCCATGCACTCCAGACACTGCAGCAGCCGATTGAGATCGCCTGGGGCCGGGTATACGACCTCTTCAATGAACGGCCTGTCACAATTGCAGTACGCAGTACTTACATGAACCAAAGCCTGAAAAAAACGTAAATCAAATTAATTATTTAATATCGTAAAAAAAGAAAGTATGACGATTTGTGATATAAATGCGATGGGCGAGAAATTGGAGCAAGTTATCGAATTTGCGTATCTGGGAAGCATGTTTACAAGAGACGGAAAAATGGAGAAAGACATCGAAAGAAGGGTTGGTGTTGGGAATTAAATAAATGGCGCACTCAAAGTCATTACTGCAAATAGAAATATATCCACAGAAGCAAAGATGGCAGTACACAATGTAGTTCTTATGCCAACCCTCATAAAGGAAGTAACCCTCATAAAGGAATGTAGTTCTTGTGCCAACCCCCATATAGGAAGTGAAGCTTGGAGCTGGCAAAAGAAGGATGAAAGCAGGATAAACGCCGTAGAAATGAGATCACTAAGAAGAATGTGCGGGAAAACGTTGTATGATAGAATACTGAACGATGAAATAAGAGAGAAATGTAAAGCAGATGATTGCATCATGGATAAAATTTAAAAAGGATCCCTGAGATGGTTTGGACATATGGAACGAATGGATGAGAGAAGAATGGTTAAAAAGTTGTACACAAGCAGCGTGAGTGGAAAAAGAAGCCGAGGACGACCGAGGAAAACATGGCATGACCAAATTAATCAATTACTAAAAGGCGGCCACATTCGAAGTCGGAATAATCAACGTGCGTGCATGGTTCGATGTATGAAAGTAGAGAAAGCCCGAGAGGTATGCCAGGACAGAGCATTGTGGCGATCCACCCTCTCTGCCTACCCCTCCGGGGAAATGGCGTGATGGTCAGTTAGTCAGTTAGTTTTTTAATTCGTAAAAAATTAAGAGTATCAAATAACTACAGAAGAATTTATTAAGCCTCTTCCTTCTTCTTCCAGTTCCATGCTTCACTTCCATACGTGAACGGCCACATAAATTCTTGTTCCACTTTTAAAGCTCCATTAACTTTGTTACCTTCAGCAACCATTCTTTCGACGTCACTATCCATTCACCCATCCGCTGTGAACATGCCGCCTTCTTCTTCAATGACCCTACAGCCCATCAGCCTTAACCTCCATCATTCCTCGCCTCCAACTCTTTCTGTCTTCTGCTTAGACCCTCCAACTTGACAGCTATTTCGCTGTATCTATCCCAACATCATTCTCCCATCGTAGCCTTGGTTTTCTACCACCTGGATGTCGCTCCAGCATCGTTTTTAGGTTTCGCGATGACGGCATCTTCTGTACGTGACCAACCCATCTTAGTCTGTTCAGTCTCACCTGTGTGGAGAGACTGGAAGCTTTGTAAATAATGAACTGCTCGTCATTATACCGTATACTCTAGGTTTCACCATCATACATAGGTCCCAGCATTGTTCCCTGCGCAACACCCTTCTCTCAAAAGCATTCAATCGCTCTGCGGATTTGGCTGTCATAGTCCACGCCTAATATTTAGTCGAACGAAACAACTTATGTCATACGAAATGAAGACATAAGACGCTGAACCAAAGTTGCCTATTATCATGGAACGTATAGCTAAATTGAAGTGGCAATAGGCTGAATATATAGCCAGACAGGGCAGTACCCGATGGAAATCCAGAATACTTCAATTGGACAAAGAAATGATGTGAAAGGCCACCAAAAAGATGGACTGACGACATTGCACGAATAGTTGGAACGACCTGGAATCGGAAGGACAAGACAGGGACGAGTGGAGGAAAACGGAATAGGCTTATATCCTGAAGAATAAGTCTACGTCTCACATCCATAGGAAACCACTGTTCGAATGATTGTCTAATACAAAGTAATTTTTATAACTTCTTCTTCTTCTTCTTCCTCTTAGTTTAGATCGTATGACCTATTTATGACGGTGGGCTGTCCTGGGATGATGATTTCCAGCCATCTCTCCATCTCTTTGGCGGCCTTCCTGGTAATCTCTTTCTGCTTGGGTTTTTATCTTTAACAATTTTTGCAATTCTTGTATTCTCCATGCGGTCCACGTGGTCTCTCCAAAAGCGCCTTCTGCTTCATCCTCATCTCATTATGTCCTCAATACCACAGACAGACCTTATCGTTTTATTTCTGATCCGATCTCTGAGGGTTTTGCTTGCGATGGAGTGTAGGGTTCGCATTTCTGAAGGTTCTTAGTACTATCGGTTCTGACCTCTGTTCCATACGTCATGATGGGGCAAACATGCTTCCTAAATACATAAATTCAGTAAAAATAATAAAGGTATTACTTACATCCAGTTTGGTCATCTTCTTTGCAATATTGAGCATTCTCCTTGTGCCGAGGATGTTCATGGAGACGCTGAGGCGCAAGGCCTCATCAAACTTGACAGTGGCTGCAGAGTGGAAGACGACAGAGACATTAGCGGCTAAGAGACGCTGGTCTTCTGGGCTGATTCCCAGATCTGGCAGCAAGATATCCCCGTTGATGGCTACCAGCTTGGCCAAGCGTTGGGGGAACTGCCTTTTCAATTCATCGAAGATCTGAAACACACAAATGATGA
Source organism: Lepidostoma basale (assembly GCA_022606425.2). NCBI lineage: Eukaryota > Metazoa > Arthropoda > Insecta > Trichoptera > Lepidostomatidae > Lepidostoma > Lepidostoma basale. The sequence continues at coordinate 257,850 of JAHDVF020001128.1, read as the reverse complement.
TAATCAAAATCTATTGGAGCAATGGTGGCAGAATATGATGTAGTTCTTTATTTTATAAACTCTTGTGAAAGAAGTAAAAATGTCGTAATACATGTTTGGACTAATCTGGGCAGCTTTCAGAATCTGCAGAGAAGAATAAATGAAGCATATGTACTGCTGATTGCCTCTAATGGCCTCGAAACTGTAAAATTGTCCAAAGAAAGTGCCAAAACGTGGCTAAAGTGACTAAAAGAGCCATGTTAAGAATAAGCACAAGAGATAGAGTCAGAAACGATACGGTAAAAGAAAAACAAAGGTCATTGACATCATCCACCTTGTAACGACTGAAAAATGATAATGGGCTTATCACGTAGCCAGAAGTTCGGAAGAAAAATGGAAAGGAAGATAATCAGAAGATGAAATAACTTACCGGAGTCTGTTTGAGTTGATCCAATCTATTCTCTGGAGACACATCCTTTTTTCTTCTCATTAAAACAAATACTTGGTCTATGCCCGGACATGTACTGAGCAATCTCTCAACAAGCACCTAAAAATATAATAAAAACTTTGTTTGAATAATCATGATAAACTAAACAAAATAATAAGAATTCAATGCCAAATCTTAGAATATGAAATTACAATACATTTGTACTTAGGAACTACTACATAAAAATCAAGATTAAGGGATTTAGAGTAAAAAAATAAATGCCTTTTCACACAGTAGTTATTGGAAACAAGAATTTATCAATGAAAGCGAAAATGGCCGTTCACAATGGAGTTCTAGTCCCAACCCTTATGTATGGAAGCGAAGCATGGAACTGGCAAAAGAAAGATGAGAGCAGAATAAACGCGGTAGAGATGAGGTCCCTAAGACGCATGTGTGGTAGAACGATGTACGACAGAATCACAAATGCTGATATTAGGAAGGAATGTAGAACGAAAGAAGGTATTATGAACAAAATTATGAAAGGTTCGCTGCGTTGGTTCGGACATATGGAGCGCATGGGTGAAGAAAGAATGGTTAAAAAAGTATACGTTAACGATGTAAATGGAGTAAGGAGTCGAGGTAGACCGAGGAAAACATGGCATGACCAAATTAATCAAATATTAAAGGTTGGTCATGTCAGAAGCCGGAAGAATCGACGTGCGTGTATGACTCGATGTATGAATGTGGAGGAAGCTAGAGAGGTGTGCCAGGATAGGTTAGTGTGGCGGTCCATTCTCTTAGCCTACCCCTAAGGGGAAACGGCGTGATGGTTTGTTGTTGTTGTTGTTGCCTTTTCATAAATAGTCAACCATAGGTCTATCAGGACAAATCATTAATTTATTTAACACAATTGGGATTATGTCAAGATAAAAGAGAAGCACAAAATCTCTTTATTTTATTAATATTTTCATTGTCAAGATGATACTGCCACCCCGAAGGTCCCGGGTTCGATTCCCGGCAACGGCAGTGTGCTTGTCACAATGTCTTTGGTCTGGTGCAGAATTCACGTGACAATAAAATGGCGATAGATTAACTACCCATTTCATGTATTGAGAATCAATATGATATCTATACCCTTTACATCGATTTGGCTCGCGCTGTAATGATGTAAAGAGCGATTCACCAAAATAATAATAATAATAATAAATTACACATAAATCGCAGCTTAAAGGTTGACAAGCAACGGGAGAGTAATGACGTCACGAAATATTTAATATGTGAATCACTCCGTCGGTATTATAGTTACATAGCTAAAAACTTGTAACAGTTGTGACAAATGGTTCACAGATGGCAGTATCGTAAGGTATTCGGTAAGAAATTGAATTATAAATAGTTTAAAAATGGTTTTAAACACTTTCATGCGTTGTTTTTTTGCAGCTTTCTTTTGTTTTATCGAACCAACGGGTTTCGCTCTATTGACTTGTTCTCGTCTTCGCTATGGTAATTATGGCTCCAGTTCTCTATTCCGATGGAAGAAAATAATGTTATAAATACCTTTCCCATGAATCCAGTAGCTCCAGTTATGAAAACGGACCTGTTGTCATACCATCTAGCTATGTGGGACACTTCGTGCGCAGCGCCATTGCGCACCGAACCCTGGTTGTCGGCCATTTTGTCTGCAGCTGTCAAAATAAAAAACGTTTTTTTTTATTCTTACCTCATTAGAAGGCTACCCGCCGCTTACCCGAAGCTGTTATAGGGCGCAGCGGCCCCTTCGTCAGCTTCGCTCAAACAATCCCTAGGCCCACCATCCACGCAGGACTTATATTAGCTGGAGAATGCACCATTCCAGAAAAAAAAGCAAAAGGTTATCTAGGCCACATTTAATCCAGTTTAGTTTCAATCCACTTCCATGTACCGATCTAACAAAACAAAGCAAAATATGGTACATGATTTTATGGGCTATTATAAAATTGTGACAGAGTGTGGGATGGGAGAGAAAACTTGGAATGATGAAAGAAATAAAGACATCTTAAGTAAATAGAGAAAACAGTCATGGAAACTAGGGACAGGAGCACAGGGAACCTAACATTTTAATGTGTATAATTTAAAAAGAAAATTGATCCAAGAGGAAAGAACGGGCCCCCCGCAAGGTGACCCCTCTCCCCCGGCGAGGAGTTCGACACCCCCTCAAAGGGGCGGATGTCTGATCTTAGCCCGAAAATGGAAGAGGCTTATTTCCATCAGTGGAGAGAAGAAGGCTGAAAAAGAAGTAGAAGTAATACATGAATTACGTCGATTTCTTCGACTCGTCACGTGGCCGACATTATTTGATTAATTTGATCCTGCCACGTTTTCCCCGGTCTTGCATTTTTATTTATTGTTCCGTTCACATTGGACTTGGACTTGGATCTTCTGGCTTACAGAAGTTCAGCTCATGTGGCTATTCCTCTTACGTCTGATGGGAACATTGTTGGAAGGTGATTTGGTGGGTTGTTAGTTTATTCGGGGGCATGGTTTGTGTGGCCCGGAGTGTTCCTCTGAAGGAGAATCGATTTTGGGCGCTTGTGGCGGCTGGAAGTGTTTGGGTCGTAATTTGAGAGGTCTTTTATTGTGGGGTTGGGATGTGAAGGGAGTCCTTTGTAAAAACGTTCGGCAAGTTTTAGAATGAATTCATCTATCATCGGGATTCCCGATTCTAGGTGCAGTTGTGTAATCCTGGTCCATGAAGGCGCACCAAGCGATAAACGGATAGCCTTATTTTGCAGGATTTGGAGTTTTTGTATGTGATACCGTTCACATGTTAACGTCTAATTTCTTTATCATTCTTTCTTTTGACGTGTTTAAATAATAATGCCCATTGCCCGCCTTTCGGTTTTTGATTAATTTGGTCATGCCATGTCTTTATTGGCCTTCCTCGACTTCTTTTTCCATTCACACTACTTGTATATATCTTTTTATTGGCTGGTCACGTCATCAGAATGCCTGAGACAAGACACCCAAGGAAGATAATGTACTCTCAGCTTACCCAAGGGAAACGCTCACACGGTGGTCAGAGGAAACGCTTTAAGGACTCCCTTAAAGGAAACCTACAAAAGACTGGCATCGTTTGTGATTGCTGGGGAAAGACTGCAGAAGACAGACCTAGGTGGAGAACAACAGTACATAAAAGCACAGCGCAGAGACGATGTAGCATAGAGGAGGAGGAAGAGAAAGGAGAGACCACTGGGAGACGGTGACGGCTCCATTACAAGCGCCTCCCCTGCCACAGATGCCCCAGAATTTGTGGGTCCAGGATCGGGCTCTTCAGTCACATGCGGACCCACAACCGTGAAGGACAATCTTCCTCGGACACGAGGGACAGCCTATGATGATGAATTCACTATATAATATGTTTTTGGGAAGCCCGTTCATGCGTAGCACATGACCATATCAGCGCAAGAGAGCGCGAGACCCAATGACTCCTTAATAAAAGATGAAGAAGTATATCTTGAAATCGAATTATGTAATGTTTTATTTTTAGATATTAACTTCGTAGATTGCACGAGTGTGCAAATTGGAATAGAAAAATATGACTGATGACTTAGCAAATCATATATTTTATAAATTGTTTACGTATGTCTGTTGAATTTTGCCTCTGTCGCAATTCTTGGAATAAGTTTAACATTTTAGCTCGCTATTGGGGACGCCAAACGCAATACTAAAGTGATGACCACTCATTGAAATACTTGAAAATATTATCGAGTACGTAGAAACAGCTAAATTCTTTAAATTTTGCTTAGTAATAAAAATATATTTTGTGTGCCATTTTCCCGTTCGATACGAATCTAAAGAATTCATTACAATGCATCGTTTCTAAAACAATGATGTAAAATTCTAAATAACTAACTAACTACCTTCGTGGCAGAGTGCCAAAAGCCAAGACTGCCACGTCGATGGTCACGGGTTCGATTCAGGGCGATGGCAGCGTGATTGTCACACTGTCTTTGGTTTAGTGTAGAATTCACGTGACAATAAAATGGCGATACATTGGTTAACTATCACATTATAACAACAACAACAAAACCATCACGCCGTTTCCCCGCAGGGGTAGGCAGAGAGAATGGACCGCCACACTACTCTATCCTGGCACACCTCTCTAGCTTCCTCCACATTCATACATCGAGTCATACACGCACGTCGATTCTTCCGGCTTCTGACATGACCAACTTTTAACATTTGATTAATTTGGTCATGCCATGTTTTCCTCGGTCTACCTCGACTCCTTACTCCATTTACATTGTTAACGTATACTTTTTTAACCATTCTTTTTTCACCCATGCGCTCCATATGTCCGAACCAACGAAGCGAACCTTTCATAATTTTGTTCATAATACCTTCTTTCGCTCTACACTCCTTCCTAATATCAGCATTTGAGATTCTGTCGTACATCGTTCTACCACACATACGTCTTAGGGACCTCATCTTTACCGCATTTATTCTGCTCTCATCTTTCTTCTGCCAGTTCCATGCTTCGCTTCCATACATAAGGGTTGGAACCAGAACTCCATTGTGAACGGCCATTTTCGCTTTCATTGATAAATTCTTGTTATTATTACATTATTATTATTATTATTATTTTGTTATTATAGCTATCAACTCTGCTAAAAACTTCTTCATTTGTAATGTGGTCCCTCCATGAAAAATGGACAACTCGTCGGAAGGTCCACATCTCAAATGCCTTCAGCCATTTTCGCTCTCTTTCGTCCAGGCACCAAGTCTCGCAGCCGTACAATAAAACATTCCACACCAATGTTTTTAAAAGTTGTTTGCGGAGGTTCAGGTCTATGTTATTGGACTCGAATATTTTAGACTTTTTGTTGAAGGCAAGTTAAGCCTGGTGGATACGACTATCGACGTCTTTCTTGGATCGACCATCCCATGTAATACTGCTCCCCAGGTAAACAAAAGTCTCTTCTAACAGAGTGATATCTTCCGAAATAAGGTGGATATTCTTCAGGAAATACGTATTGAGAGAGCTAATGATTGATTATGCAAGCACAGAGATATGTACACAATAAAGATTAAATTATTTAACAAACTTGATCTTTGCTGTACGTGTACCAATATTTGTTCAGCATCTGGTTGTGGAGATTTCTCTTAAACACACAAATAACCATTGTGAAATACTGTACTCCAATGGAATACCTATTTTTTTCTTAATTCGCCTTTAAAAAAGTTTTTTTTTTAACTAACTAACTAACTAACCATCACGCCGTCTCCCCGAAGGGGTAGGCAGAAATAATGGACTGCTGCTGAAATATTTCTCTCGATTCCTCAACATTCATACATCATGTCATGCACCCGCGTCGATTTCTCTGACTCCTCACGTGGCCGACATTCAATATTTGATTTATTTGATCGTGACACGTTTTCTGTGTATGATAGAGTGTCGAATAAAAATATAAGAAGTGAATGCGGTGCGAATGATGGTGTCACGAACAAAATAATGAAAGGATCATTAAGATGGTTTGGACATATGGAAAGAATGAATGAAGAAAGAATGGTAAAAAAATTATATGTTAATGATGTAAATGGAACCAGAAATAGAGGAAGACCGAGCAAAACGTGGCACGATCAAATAAATCAAATATTGAATGTCGGCCATGTGAGGAATCAGAAAAATGCACGAAATCGACGCGCGTGCATGACACGATGTATGAATGTTGAGGAAGCGAGAGAAATATGTCAGGAAAGAAAGGTGTGGCAGTCCATTCTTTCTGCCTACCCCTTCGGGGAGACGGCGTGATGGTTAGTTAGTTAGTTAGTTAATAATAGAAAAAACGTGTTTAGTGGTTTTACTTGGATTTAATTTAACTAACTAACTAACTAACCATTACATGATGAATAACCAGCAATTTCCACATGTATCCGCTATGAGAGATCTCGGGGTCATCTATGAGAGTAGATTAAACTATCACGCTCATTTTGAGAGAATTTGTGGTATTGCGCTGAGGATGTTGGGCTTCATCATTCGGACCGGAAGGGTTTTCAGAGATCCCAATGTGCTCAGAGTACTATACAATTCATTGGTTCGGAGAAGACTCGAAAGTCCGCACGAGGCGAGATATTCCCTTATGCTGGAGAGGGTTCAGAAAAAAAATCTGAAGTATCTCAACATGGAGAACCTCCTCATTTGTAATGTGGTCTCTCCAGAAAATTCTTAATAGTCTTCTATAGGACCACGTCTCAAAAGCCTCTAGTCTCCGTTTATCTCTTTTGGCCCTAAACAGTGTCAAATGCCTCTGTGCTATGTGATCGGTCATACCCTGAGACGGAACCCAGCCTGCATCGCTCAGGGCACACTGGACTGGTCCCCTATTGCGGGAAAGTGAAAGCGAGGCAGACCTAGAGCCACCTACAGCAGAGCCCTGCAAGACGAGGTCAAAGCAGCAGGCCTCATTTGGGATGATGTTAGGCATCAGGCGTGTGATAGAATCAAGTAGAAAGGGTTCCTTGAGGCCCTATGCACCACGGAGGTGTGACAGGACAAGAAAAAGAATAAGCTATTTATGTACACAAATTAAAATAAGAGATATTGGTTTAGCTTAAGCTCTTGGAATCTCACACGGAAGTCAAAGTAATATTATGTATGCGAGTCAACAATGCATACTTAAAGTCTTCGTGTGAACAATTAACACATTTATAATATATTTATCCAATACGAACATTGTGCTAGACTCTATATTTATTTAATAACGATTCTGTAATGTTATATCCAAACAAATCACATTAATATATGCATCTTCTTCTTCTTAAATAAATAGAAAACACTATAATGATAAAGTCAATTCAATTTATAGAAAAAACGGGAGTGTACGAGTATGTAGTTAACCAAATAACGTACCAACACAAAAATAGAATTAAATGTATCTCAATAGAGACGAAGATGCAAATTGGAAAATGAATATGGTGATCGAGGTGTTTACAGGACTTATGACCTGTCATTGGTTGGGTTAAGCGCACACTTTATGTACATTCCCCATTCCACATTTTTTCTTATGACCACCATGTCTGACAAACTTTTTAGAAGTTGTATATATGTTAATCTCTAAGACTACTCTTTACGTGGTAGTTTATACAATCTACATACTAACGCCATCTATGAAGATTTGTGTTTATTAAGCACTAAACAGAATATCTTTTTAACACAATCTGAAAGGCTACCCCGCCATTAGCGCATTGTTAGAAGCCGCCTGGAGATGTCACTCCTATCTATATGCCAAACTTGGACCAGTTTCCAATTTGCATCTTCGTCTCTATTGAGATACAATTAATTCTTGAATTGATAACCCGCAATGGGCGAAATCCAGTATTCGTGTACAAGTATTTGTGTACATTAAAAAAATGTTGTAAAAAAAAAAATAGAATACTTTTAAAGTTTTTAAAAACAAGTTTCGTCACTGATAAACATTTTACTACACAATGTGGGGAAATGAATGAATTATATTATCATTGATGGCTAAATTCATCATCTACTTCTTCTTCTTCCTCTTAGTTTAGGTCGTATGACCTGTTTGTGGCGGTGAGTTGTCCTGGGATGATGATGTATAGCCATCTCTCCATCTTTTAGGCCACCTTTCTGGTAGTCTCTCGCTGCTTGGGTTTTCAAATCAAATCAAATCAGTTTATTTCATCAACAGACTTTACAAAATTAATTTTAAGGCATCTATTTAGAACAGGTAAAATAATATATTGTGTATAGTATACTACCAGAAACGCATGAGAGATGTTTCAAGATTATTTGCCTTCTGAACGTACTTTCACTAATATGAAAGACGTCGATCTCCGAGGAGACCGCGTTCAGCAGATTGATTGATCTTCCCACCAATGTCACCAGAGGCAGGTTGGTAATGGCGACAGGTAGGTAAAACAATCTATGCTGTCGCTGTCGGAGATATCTATCAGAGACAACACCCTGTAGCACGTCCGAGTTCCCGAAATATCCCCTGAGTAATCTAAAGAAATGGGTTATGAGATGCCCATCTCTTCGAAGCTGCAGAGAGTTGGCCCCGAGGATTCCCAAAAGAAATGCTGTGGGATAGAGCCACGGATAGTTACCATATTTTTCATCTTTAACAATTCTTTTAGTCTCTCCAAAAGCGCCTTTTGCTTCTTCCCCATCTTACTATGTCCTCAACACCACAGACAGACCTTATCGTTTCATTTCTGATCCGATCTCTGAGGGTTTTGCCTGCGATGGAGCGTAGGGTTCGCATTTCTGCTACTCTAAGAAGGTTCTTGGTTCTATTGGTATCGGCTCTGACCTCTATTCCATACGTCATGATGGGGCATGCCGTGTATATCTTGACTTTACTTTCGGTTAGCATGTATTTGTTCCTCCATATGGTGTCGCGCAAGCAGCCAGCCACGGCTGTTGCTTTGTTGGTTTGTGCTCGCACCTCGTCATATAGGTCACTGTGGCTACAGATTTCTACACCAAAGTAAATCGAAAACTTCATCTATGTTATACAACTTCAAAAAAATTGTGATTTGTCTTATTTACATATATATTGAATAATATAAACTTGAGTAGCCATGATCTATTTACTCTTCAATATTGTGCGTTTCAGCAATTTCAAATTGTTTGATATTTCGTAATTTTTCAAATTCGGAATACTCAATGCAGTAAGTTGCAGACGTAACGAATACTCGTGAACTTGGACTTTGTACAATATTTGTCGGTGGATTGACGTTAAAAAAAGTTTACTAAGAAATATCTACATTAAATTGATATGTTCAAAGTATGTCAAAACTTAGAATTGTCATTAATGTTATTAGATTTACGTATATATTACGAACGAGATACTGTGGCATGATCAAATAAATCAAATATTTAATATCGGCCACGTGAAGAGTCGGAGAAATCGACGGGCGTCAATGTATTCTTCTTCTTCTTTTTGGCCTGTCACACCTCCGTGGTGCATATGGCCTCAAGGAATCTTCTCCACCCGACTCTATCGCATGCCTGATGCCTAACATCATCCCAAGTGACTGCTGCTTTAACCTCGTCCTGCAGGGCTCTTCTCCAGGTGGCTCTAGGTCTGCCTCGCTTTCTCTTTCCCCCATAGGAGACCAGTCTAGTGCACCCTGAGCGATGCAGGCTGGGTTCCGTCTCAGAGTGTGACAGATCCACTGCCATTTGCGTCTGGCGACTTGTTCTCTAATTGGCTTTTCGCCTTCCATGGTCCAGAGAACGGCATTTGACACTGTTTGGGGCCAATAGATTTTGAATATTAAGCGAAGGCACCTATTTATAAACACCTGGAGTTTTCCGAGTCTCACATCCGTACAGCAGTACACTTTTAACGCTACTGCTGAATATTTGGAGCTTGAGCTTTCTCATCTGATCCAAGCCCATTCGTGAAGTACAATTTTTGACACCTTTATTGAGAAATTTGGTAAAATGGCAAAACGTACTGATTACAAATCAATTGTCAATTGTTAAATAGACAGTCTGTAGAAAAAGTGTTGCCAGTTTAAAAACCAAACCTCTAAAAAAAACACCCGATATGTACGAGTATGTTGTAGTTAAATGTATAATTTATGTATGATAAATTATGTTTGACGCTCATCAAAATACAGGGCCGTCCATATGGTTTGTCTACGTAGATAGATTGCCTAATGGGTTGAGTTTATGATAAATATTTACTAAGCGAACGTGCACGGAATTCGAACAACGTCCGACGTGGAAAACACGCCAATGCAAAGTGTTAAAGATTTGGAAGTGTTTAACAATCGAACAAAGGATCAATTTAACATCCTGATGACGTGATATAGACCTATCCATCGAATTGTGAATGAGAATAGTCCTATGGTACGTGCTTAATATAGACTTTGATAAAAGCTATCACTGAAAAGCTGGATGTCTTTGAAATTTGGATGTATCGTAGAATATTTAAAATATCGTGGGCATAGAGAATCAGTAATGAGATCACTTAGAAAAATGTGCAAGTAAACGATGCATAATAGAATACCGAACGACAAAATATGGAAATCAAATTAAATCAAATAATAATTAAATAAAACGATGTTTTTTAACTACTTCCACTTTTGTCTTTATTTAGACAGCGACCGGTTTCGCCAGGCTCGCTGGCATCGACAGACTGGTAACACTATTGTAAACTTAGTCCTTTATATACATACAGATCAGGGGTGGTAAACATGATTCTATACAAAAATAATCTTCAAATATTTATGTAAAATTTTTCTGAATTTAACTATTGGTATTACAGGTATTCTTGGAGGTTCGTGTTTAATACAATGGGTTTTAATTTTTATTATCTCTTACATATTCATATATAATTTTTGAAAAAATGGTAATTTTGTTTAAATTTTTACTGAATTTAAATATTATATGTTATAGTTCTTGGTCCGTAAGGTTGGGGTAATACCCCTGACCAAGTAGTTCTTAATGACCAAATACTGTTTGTGCACTCCCCGTTGTTATACCCCATATAAAGAAATAAAAAATATTCCTGGAATCGATTACTGCCCAAAATGTGTTTTTGATTGATTCTAGACCCTAGCAGCTATATGGATTGGGAAAACCGAATAAGGCGCGGCCAACCTTACGGACCAAGAACTATAACATATAATATTTAAATTCAGTAAAAATTTAAACAAAATTACCATTTTTTCAAAAATTAACCATTCACTTTGTTGCCTGCTCCAACCCTTCTTTCAATATCCCTCTCCACTCGCTCATCTTTTTCAAACATACTACCTAAATACACGAACTCATCTACTTGCTCCACATTTTCACCATTCACTAATTTTGCAGACTGTCATAATTTCTTCTTTTCAAAAATCATTACCTTGGACTTATTAACATTCATCATCAGATCATTTTGCATTCATACCTCATACATACTATTCACCAGGACTTGTAGTTCATGCTCTTTGTCTGCAAGTAGGACAGCGTCATCCGCATACAAGAGACAGCTCACTGACACTCTGCTCATTTTGGAACCTACATCCAACCCTTTCAGCTCTTTCATACACTTGTCCATATATAGATGAAATAACCACGGAGACATTACGCAACCCTGTTTGACACCTTTATTGATATCAAACCAGGCTGTAAGATCTCCATTTACTCTGACACTAGCAGTGCTTTCCGTGTATAGCGACTTAATTGCCGTGATCAGTTTTGTACTTATTCCATATTCAGACAATATTTTCCACAACTTTATTCTATTAACGTAATCATATGCTTTTGCAAATCATCATCAATGATATGTTCTCGTTGCGGATAGTGCTTACTTATTACAAGTCTTGGTGTCGGGAATGTATGAGGTATGCAAGTCAAACGATTTAATGATGAATGTCGGAAAGTCAAAGGTTAGTTTTTGAAAGGGAAGAACAAATGACAGTTTCTAATATAAGTGTGAATGAAGAGAACGTGGAACATGTGAGTGAATTTGTGTATTTAGGTAGCATGTTCACAGCGGATGGCCGAACGGACAGTGATGTTGAAAGAAGGGTTGGTGCGGGTAACAAAGTGAATGGAGCTTTAAAAATAGTTATTGGAAACAAGAATTTATCAATGAAAGCGAAAATGGTCGTTCACAATGGAGTTCTGGTCCCAACCCATATGTATGGAAGCGAAGCATGGAATTGGCAGAAGAAGGATGAGATCAGGATAAATGCGGTAGAGATGAGGTCCCTAAGACGTATGTGTGTTAAAACGATGTACGACAGAATCTCAAACGCTGATATTAGAAATGAACGTAGAGCGAAAGAAGGTATTATGAACAAAATTATGAAAGGATCGCTGCGTTGGTTCGGACATATCTAGCGCATGGGTGAAGAAAGAATGGTTGAAAAAAAAGTATACGTTAACGATGTAAATGGATTACGGAGTCGAGGTAGACCGAGGAAAACATGGCACGACCAAATTAATAAAATTTTAAAGGTTGGTCATGTCAGAAGCCGGAAGAATCGATGTGTTTGTTTGACTCGCTGTATGAATGTGGAGGAAGCTAGAGAGATATGTGAGGATAGAGTAGTGTGGCGGTCTATTCTCTCTGCCTACCCCTGCGGGGAAACGGCGGGATGGTTTGTTGTTGTTGTTGTTATCATCAATGATGTATGAAATGAATGTACGAAGGAAGAATGGTTAATACAAGCAGTGTGAGTGAATGGTTAATACAAGCATCCTTTGGTGTAAATCCAGGATTTCGTATACAGGTATACATTCACAAATATTTGTTCTTCAAATATTCTGGTCAAATTCTTTGGCATATAGAATGGAATAATACTCCTAGCGGCTTCTAACAATATGTTAGGCGACAGCCTTCGCATTGAGTTAATAAGGTAGTTTGCTAAATGCCGAAAATCATTCTCCATAGATGGCGTTAGTGGGTCGGTTGTATAGGTTAATTCTTGAAAAAATTCACAAGTGCAACTAAATCTACATAGATGGCTGACTGAAACTGACAATATGGTGAAGATAAATATGGATTTTGAAGTATATATACATCTTCCAAAAATTTGTCATGCATGATCACAATAACAAAGGTGGAATGGGGAATGTTGTAATTACATAAAGCGTGCGCTTAACCCAACCAATGACAGGTCATAAGTCCTGTAAACACCTTGATCATCCATGTTCAGTTTCCAGTTTACGTCTTCGTCTCTATTGAGATACAATTAAAAATAGAAATGAGAAGCCTTGGGAGACCAAGGAAAGCTTGGCATGACCAAATTAATTAAATACTTTAAGGCGGATACATTTGATGACGGAAAAATCAACAAAAGAGTACGCTGCAATGTAGGAATGTAGAAGAATCTAGAGAGGTTCCTGTATGTCAGAACAGAGCAGTGTGGAAGTCCATCCTCTATGCCTACCCCTTCGGGGATACGACGTGATGGTTAGTTAATAATTACATGTCGAAATTATGTATTTTTTTATATATTAAAATTAATGAACGCATCTATAAGACCTGTGTGTGACCAATCCTCACATATGGCATTGAATGGAGGGCAGACACTGTCAAGACAAAGAGCATGCTCAGGACAACTGAGATGAAAACACTCCGCGCTATAGCTGGCAAGACCCTACGTGATCGGTTAGGAATACAGCAATCCGAGAAATCTGCAAGGTCGAAAATGTGGTCAGATGGGGACGTCAAAGACGGCGATACTGGCATCAACACGTAGAAAGGATGAGCTCAAATAGGATACCACACATAGCTCTCCATGGAACGCCAAACGGAACAACGTCGACCAGGAAGACCCCCGAAACGGTGGAGAGAAAGCTGGAGTTCAGCGTCTCAAGAGAACCCGCCTGAAATAACAGACTCCTGAGTCTACCAAAAGTGAAGAAGAAGAAGAAGAAGAGGGAGCATCATCTAACTAGCATTGCTCACAGAGTTACTAACCAAACACGAATATTTAATTGTGAGGTAGCATGTTTCGCCTTACAAGGGCATTGTCTAATGTGTACAAAACGTTTTATCATACTCAAGAAATGTGATGCATGTCATGTTTATTGTAAAAACCATATGTGTTTATATTATTATTTTATTTTGTTTATTAGCTCTTTACATCATTACAGCGCGAGCAAAATCTATGTATTTCATTGCATTTGTTTATATAAAAATCACAAACATAAGACATATAATTCAAGATCGTTTGCAATTACATTATAAGAATTTATAAGAGAAGCAAAAAAAACATTAAAATTAAGAAACTAGAAAAAATCATAACATTGATATTGCATCCCTGAGGCAACTCACAATATCACGAAATATGTCGACCTCCGAGGCGACCCGATTAAGCAATAAGATTGCCCCACCCACAAGCATAACGATTGGCAGGTTGGTTCTGCAGCGCGGCAAATAAAACAATCTGTGCTGTCTTTGATCAGGGACAAATAGACCTACATCACTCAGGACATCCGAGTTTTGTATATGGCAGCCAATCAGCTGAAAGAAGTGAACTCCTAAGTGGATTTTTTCATTTTTTTTTATTTCATTTATTTATTTTAAACATATCTAAAGCATTACAGAATTTTTTCCCAATACACTAAAGATACAAGTTAGAGATACACAATAATAAGTCATACATAATAGATTAATAAAAAGAGCGAGAAACATAAGATGCATGACAAATTAATAAATTAAATATACCATACAATTATAAAAAAAGATAGTACTTCCCTCAGATGAGTCAAACTATCACAAAATATATCAAACTCCGAGGTGATACGATTAAGCAAAGATATTGCTCTACCTACCGGCATAACCATTGGGGCAGGTTGGTTCTGCATCGTGGGAGATAAAACAATCTATGGCCCCTTTGTCGAAGATGGGATATCAGGGACGAACAGACCTACATCACTCAGGATTTCTGAGTTGTGTATACAACCGCCTATCAGTGGAAAGAAATGGACACCCAAGTGAATGTCTCGTCTCCTCTCGAGTGACTGGTAGCCTAGCATCCCTAGCAAGAAATCTGTTGGAAAGAGCCACGGGTATATCCATACTCCCTAAGATAGAGGTATCGCAGAATTTTTTTCTGCACTATCAGAGAATATCGAAGCTATTATCAGGGACAAATAGACCTACATCACTCAGGACATCCGAGTTCTGTATACGGCCGCCAATCAGCTGAAAGAAGTGAACTCCCAAGTGGATATTCCTCCTTCTCTCCAATGATTGGTAGCTTAGCATACCTAGCAAGAATTATTTTACTTCGTTTACTTAAAAACTAACTAACTAACCATCACGCCATTTCCCCGGAGGGGTAGGCAGAGAGGATGGATCGCCACAATGCTCTGTCCTGGCATACCTCTCGGGCTTCCTCTACATTCATACATCGTACCAAGCACACACGTCGATTATTACAACTTCGAATGTGGCCGCCTTTTAGGAATTGATTAATCACAATGAATTAATTCACAGTGGAGTTCTGGTTCCAACCCTAATGTATGGAAGCGAAGCATGGAACTGGCAGAAGAAGGATGAAAAGCAGAATAAATGCGGTAGAGATGAGGTCCCTAAGACGTATGTGTGGTAGAACGATATACGACAGAATCTCAAATGCTGATATAAGAAAGGAATGTAGAACGGAAGAAGGTATTATGAACAAATTATGAAAGGATCGCTGTGTTGGTTCGGACATATGGAACGCATGGATGGAGAAAGAATGGTTAAGAAAGTATACGTTAATGATGTAAATGGGGTACGAAGTCGAGGCAGACCGAGGAAAACATGGCATGACCAAATTAATCCAATTTTAAAAGTTGGTCATGATCAATCGGAGGAATCGACGTGCGTGTATGACTCGCTGTATGAATGTGGAGGAAGCTAGAGAGGTTTGCCAGGATAGAGTAGTGTGGTGGTCCATTCTATCTGCCTACCCTTGCGGGGAAACGGCGTGATGGTATGTTTGTTTGTGATTAATTTGGTCATGCCATGTTTTCCTCGGTCGTCCTCGGCCTCTTTTCCCACTCACGCTGCTTGTGTACAACTTTTTAACCATTCTTCTCTCATCCATTCGTTCCATGAGGCTTACTTATAGCAGCTTATAACCAAACCAGCTTATAACAGGCAAGCCAACATTTGGGCAGGACAACGTCTGTCAGACCCGTTAGTTAAATATAAAAAACATGTAATGCCCACAAAACAAAGAGAAAAATGTTTACATTATTAACGTGGAGTTAAATTATGTTACGTGGAGTTTTACACCATCGTGTAAACAATAAAATCCATAGACAAGAAGATGTATTGTTTTAAATGTGATGTATCTAGTTTTTCGATTGCAAAATGCGATTGTTCTAAGCGATCGAATGCAATGAATTGCGTTTGACTTATACTTTTGTTTAAATTTGCATGCACACTTGTGATGTATTTCCTAGAATGGGCTATTGACCCATTGCGTGATTCTATTAAATTTAACAAAACTGATATTTTATTGTTCTATCGTTTACAAATCGACATTTTCGACATTACAAAATGAATTTTTAATTTAAAAAAATTGATTACTATTCAAATTTTATTTCATACACTGTTATAATATCACAATTCTTTTTATTCACTGAGAGTGTCGCGACAGCTGTTTCGCCAACCGATGTTGGCATCTTAAACTATTTATTGTAGCACCTGATGATGACAACATTGGTTGGCGCAATAGCTGTCGCGACAGTATATAAATTTTAACATTAATAATGCCTAATTACATGGTTAAATGCCTAATTACAGCTAATTTAAAAAACGGTGGATACGTGTAACATAAATTAAATAAACACAAAAATTAGGATCGTCCATGTCAACATGTGCAACATCGAAAAAAACATTATGTGTTATTACATTATGTGCTAAATTAAAAAAAAACGGTGGATTCGTGGAACATAAATTAAATAGACAATATGTACCTACACCATCTAAAAAGAACATTTTGTGTTAAATTATTTTTATTTTGTTATTTTATTTTATATCATTGCACTAACTAACTAACTAACCATCACGTCATTTCCCCGGAGGGGTAGGCAGAGAGGATGGATCGCCACACTGGCCTGTCCTGGCACACCTCTCGGGCTTCCTCCACATTCATACATCGCACCATGCACGCACGTCGATTATTCCGACTTCGAATGTGGCCGCCTTTTAGTAATTGGTTAATTTGGTCATGCCATGTTTTCCTCGGTCGTCCTCGATATCATTGTATTTTATATCATTGTATTTTATATTATTTGTTTTAGATTTATTTTGTGGGTTTTGGACGATCGAAGTGTGCGCGGGAGATGCCTATTGGTGGCGTTGAGGTTCGCAACCCATCACACCGCGTCTCCCGCGGAGCGAAAAGAGAAGGATGGATTACCGCACCAGTAAATGTGTGACAGTCCATTCTTTCTGCCTACCCTTTCGGGGAGACGGCGTGATGGTTAGTTAGTTAGTTAGTTAACATTAATAATATTGAAGTATCATAGCGTTTCGGCCAAAACAATGGACTATTTAAAAAAATTGATTTTGTTTACCATATTTATAAACTAACATTGGCAAAAGAAGTAAAAAATTTAAAATATAATTAATGCAATAGAAATGGGATCTCTTACGACGAATGTGTGAAAATCTGTGTATGATAGAGTGTCGAATGAAAATATTATAAGTGAATTCAGTATAACTTAAAGTGTTATGAACAAAATGTTGAAAGGATAACTAAGATGGTTTGGACACATGAAAATAATGAATGAAGTAACATTATATGTCAACGATGTAAACGGAACTAGACATTGGGGAAAACATTGCACGATCAAATAAATCAAATATTGAATGTCCGGCCACGTGAGGAGTCGGAGAAATCGTCGTGCGTGCATGACACGATGTATGAGTATTGCGAAATCGAGAGAAATATGTCAGGAAAGAACAGTGTGGGGGTCTATTATTTCTGCCTATCCCTACGGAGAGACCGCGTGTTTGTAGGTAAAAATGTGTTTGTAGAAAATTTACTAGAAAGCTAACAAACTAACTAAATAACTAACCATCACGCCGTCTCCCCGAAGGGGTAGGCAGAATGAATGGACTGCCACACTTTTCTTTCCTAACATATTTCTTTCGCTTCCTCAACATTCATACATCGTGTCATGCATGCATGTTCGCGTCGATTTCTCTGACTCCTCACGTGGCCGACATTCAATATTTGATTTATTTGATCGTGCCACGTTTTCCTCGGCCTTCCTCTATTTCTGATTCCACGTACATCGTTAATTTATAATTTTTTTTAACATTATTTCTTCATTCATTCTTTCCATGTGTCCAAACCATCTTAATGATCCTTTCATTATTTTGTTCATAACACCATCATTTGCACCGCATTCACTTCTTATATTTTCATTCGACACTCTATCATACACATTGTATCACAAATTCGTCTAAGAGATCTCATTTCTACTGCATTTATCATACTTGCACCTTTCTTTTGCCAGTTCCATGCTTCATTTCCATACATAAGGATCGGTAGAAGAACACCATTGTGTCTTGACATTCTAGATTTTTTGGATAGGTTTTTGTTTGCGATGACAACTTTAAGTGCACCATTCACTTTGTTGCCTGCCCCAACCCTTCTTTCAATATCCCTCTAGACTCGCCCATATTTTGTAAACATACTACCTAAATACTCGAACTCATCTACTTGCCCCAAATTTTCACCATTCACGCTAATGTTGCAGACTGTCATGATTTTTTTCTTTTCGAAAAATCATTACCTTGGACTTATTCACATTCATCATCAGATCATTTCGCATGCATACCTCATACATACAATCCACCAGGACTTGTAGTTCATGCTCGTTGTCTGCAAGTAGGACAGCGTCATCCGCATACAAGAGGCAGCTTACTGACACTCCGCTCATTTCGGCACCTGCATTAATTCACCAGGATTTGATAATATTAATATATATTATATTTCATAATATATACTATTATTATTCTTCTTCTTCTTCTTCACTTTTGGTAGACTCAGGAGTCTGTTATTTCAGGCGGGTTCTCTTGAGACGCTGAACTCCAGCTTTCTCTGCACCGTTTCGGGGGTCTTCCCGGTCTGCGTTGTCCGTTTGGCGTTCCATGGAGAGCTATGTGTGGTATCCTATTTGAGGTCATCCTTTCTACATGTTGATGCCAGTATCGCCGTCTTTGACGTCCCCATCTGACCACATCTTCGACCTCGCAGATTTCTCGGATTGCTGTATTCCTAACACGATCACGTAGGGTTTTGCCAGCTATAGCGCGGAGTGTTTTCATCTCGGTTGTCCTGAGCCTGCTCTTTGTCTTGACAGTGTCTGCCCTCGATTCAATGCCATATGTGAGGATTGGTCGCACACAGGTCTTATAGATGCGTACCTTGCTGTCAGTCCTCATGTCCTTGTTTCTCTATATGACATCTTTCAGGCAGCCTGCAACCGCTGCAGCCTTATCTACCTGTGACCTTACTTCTCTGGGGAGGTCATTAGAGCTGGTTATGTACTATTATTTCACCCAATAATTGATTTAACATGATTTAAATACTCATCTGGCAAAGTAGTTTTATTCAATTAGCTAAAAGCTTTTTTTAAATAATTAATTTAATAATAACCTTTTTTTGAAACTCGAAATATGTAATCGAAAGATATCAACGGTCAACCAAATATCAAAGAAAAATCGATTTTTTTTTTAAAATAGCGCCAAAGCGATGATTTTCTGTACTTGAATAGGTAGATGGGACTGTAGAGTGTAGGGTACAAAAATAATATATAAAACTAACTATCTAACTAACCATCACGCTGTCTCTCCGAAGGGGTAGGCAGAAAGAATGGACTGCCACACTTTTCTTTCCTTACATATTTCTCTCGCTTCCTCAACATTCATACATCGTGTCATGCACGCGCGTCGATATCTCTGACTCCTCACATGGCCGACCTGGTGCATTACGATATTTTTAGTGACATACTTTCCAGCAAAACGTACTCCATCGTAACCATACTTTATTTATTATATATTGTTAAAATTCAGGCATTATCAAATGTATGTAAATGTACGCAATTTTATTATATTATCATTTTATTATATTTTATGGGAATGACATGTTTCAAATCAAATCAAATCAAATCAGTTTATTAACTCAAAAGACATTACAAACAAGAAAATGTTTAAGGCATCTATTGAGTACAGGTAAAATATTATAAAAATACAACAAAGTACCAGGAACGCATTAGAGATGGTTAGACATTAGGAAGACAACATACTTTCTAAAGTCAAGAGTATTTGTCCCCTGAACATACCTTCACTAATATAAAAGACGTCGATCTCCAAGGAGACCGCGTTCAGCAGATTAATTGCTCTTCCCACCGGTGTCACCAGAGGCAGATTGGTTCTGGTGGCCGGTTGGTAAAACAATCTGTGCTGTCGCTGTCGGAGAAATCTATCAGGGACAAAAATACCAACACCCTCTAGCACGGCCGAGTTCTCGAAATATCCCCTGATTAATTTAAAGAAATGGGTTATGAGATGCCCATCTCTTCGAAGCTGTAAAGAATTGGTTCCGAGCATTCCTAAAGAAATGCCGTGGGATAGAGCCACGGATAACTACCATACTCCCTCATGTAGAGATACCTCAGAAATTTTTTCTGAACTCTCTCCAGCATAACAGAATATCTCGCCTCGTGAGGACTCCATATCACAGAACCACTTTCGAGTCTGCTCCGAACCAACGCGTTGTATAGGACTCTGAGCACATTGGGATTTCTGAAAACTCTTGCTGAGGCTTATCAAATCTCTATCTTTATCATTTGATAAATTTAGCAAGGTGAAACATGTAATTCCCATAAAATAAAAACATGTCCACTAAAAACATACTTATATTCGTGGTAACTGAAAATATTTTTTTAATCTTTTCGAATACGTATGATTTATTTGATTTTTATTTTTTTTTAAAAGCTATCTAACTAACTAACTAATTAAAGATCACGCCTTCTCTGAAGTAGTAGGCAGAAATAATGGACTGCCACACTTTGCTTTAATGACATATTTCTCTCGATTCCTCAACATTCATACATCGTGTCATGCACGCGCGTCGATTTCTCTGACTCCTCACATGGCCGACATTTAATATTTGATTTATTTGATCGTGCCACGTGTTCCTCGGCCTTCCTCTATTTCTGGTTCCATTTACATCGTTAACATATAATTTTTTTACCATTGTTTCTTTATTTCCACCTTTATTAATACATTAAAATATTTCACTTACCAAGATTGATTGGCACAAAACAAATTTTTAAATAATTTAAAAAAATAATTAATTCACTACTTACACAATCTTAATTAGAACAAATTGAAATTGAATTGTTACGATAGGACGCAACAAATAACACGTGATTGAAATTCTAAATTTAAAATAAAAATCACGTATTTGCAAGGCAGTCACTCCGATACGTGTATCAAATTTGAAACAGTTTAAATTTAGAACACACAAGATCCTGATTCAAATTTGAATCGAAGGTTCTAATTTTAAAATAAATAAATTTAAAATATTTCCATTCATTCACTTGTTTTAATTTTAAAATTAGATTTATTTCAAAATTGGAATTGTTTAATTTTTAATGTTATATTGTTAATTTATTGTTCGAATTTTTTCGCTTACTCACCGATTCGATTTATTTCAAATTTGGAATGGTTATTCGATTTTTGAAATCAGCAAAATTAAGGTTAAGGTTTTACGCCCGGAAGACAACCACTTTCGACGAATCACAAAGACGAAGTGATGGCAAAATGACATTATATGTGACATGCTTACTTCTGTACTCAGCATTGCAGGGGTACTAGACCTTTTTTTTAAATATATATTTAATAAAATATGTTTTCAAAAACATAACCACATCTACCACTTCGAGAGCCTCTCGAAGTGGTACAGGAATACACATATCTTGGCCAAATCATACAGCTAGGTAGAAACAATTTCGAGAAAGAAGCCGACCGAAGAATTCAGTTGGGTTTGGCGGCCTTTGGAAAAGTTTCCCATATTCTCACCTCTAAAATACCACAATGCCTCAAGCTTAAAGTCTTCAACCAGTGCGTCTTGCCGGTCATGACGTACGGAGCCGAGACGTGGACACTGACAAAAGGTCTAGTCTACAGATTCAAGGTCGCCCAACGCGCCATGGAAAGCCATGCTTGGAATAACCTTGAGGGACAGATTTAGAAACGAATTTATTCGTCGACAAACCAAGGTGGCAGAGGTGGCTCTGAGGATGCGCGGGCTGAAGTGGCGATGGGCTGGCCATATCTGTCGGAGAACCGACGGTCGATGGGGAAGACGGGTTCTGGAGCGGAGACCGCGTACAGGATTTCGAAGAGTTGGACGTCCCCCTGCCCGCTGGACCGACGATCTGAAGAGGATTGCTGGACATGGATGGATGAGAGCGGCAATGGATAGGGGGCGGTGGCGTGCTTTATGAGAGGCCTACGTTCAGCAGTGGATGACAGACGGCTTATGATGAACCACATATTTTTGTGAAATGCATTTCGCTTTTAATACTCAAAATTGCCTCGCAGAATCTGACGATTTGGTGATGCCAGTAGGAAGAGAAATTCGGACTTTAATCTAATCGTCTCGGATTTGGACATTTTTAGTGTCATTGATTCAGTGTTTATAAAAAATATATTACCCATTCTGGAAAGAGTACTGCCTCACTGACGTCAGCATATTCGAGATTCTTCTGAGATACTCGTATGTTATCTCTTAGTCTCATATTGATATTATATTTTTGTTTACCGTTTTGTGTCTAAATGAGTCGCCTATTTTTTTTTCGGTTGTTTTGTCTCGCACAAATTAAAATGTTGTCCACACGACGAGCTTTAATGAAACGATGTATTAAGGATTGATTGTATCTCAATAGAGACGAATATGCAAATTGGAAACAGAATATGGTGGTCGAGGCGTTTACAGGACTTATGACCTGTCATTGGTTGGGTTAAGCGATCGCTTTTTGTGAACAGTCCTTTTAACGCCTCGACCACCATATTCTGTTTCCAAAAAACAATTTGCATCTTCGTCTCTATTGAGATACAATCCATCCTTAAAAAATTATTAACCCGCAATGGGTATAATCCAGTATTTGTCTACAAATATTGGTAACATTCATGAAAAACCAATAACTGGTCCAAGTTTAAAAAGCATAAAATTTGGAGAAGTATTCTCCTGGTGTTGTCTAGCAAATGTAGCCTTTCACATTGCATTAATAAAGATTTTCGGCTTAATGTTTAATGTAGATTGAAATAAATAAAAAATGGGAAGTGTGGTGTTACATAGTAGCATATATACAACTTCCAAAAATTTGTCAGACTTGGTGGTCGTAAGAAGGGTGGAATGGGGAATGTTGTATTACATAAAGCGTGCGCTTAACCCAACCAATGACAGGTCATAAGTCCTGTAAACGCCTCGACCACCATATTCTGTTTTCAATTTGCATCTTCGTCTTTATTGAGATACAATTAATCCTTGAAATATTTATAATTGCAGTGATAGCAAAAGGGTATTAGGGCTACGATGGGGTATGTTTTGCTGGAAAGCATGCCTCTACAAAATGTCGTAAGGCGCCATGTTGCATTTACAACAGCAACACTACCATCAAGTCCAACTCTCTAGCGTCCACGAGAGGTCTTTTTAAAGACCCCGCGAACCCCGGGCAATGTGGCACATATTATTTAGTGCCATAGCAGATAGAGAGAGGACGAATGGCGAGCTTTCAGCGCCATAAAACTGGATACACCCAGCTAAGGGAAGGCAACCCCGACAGAAAATCCTCCAGAGAAGGCAAGGGGATACCACTCTGGATATTTTTCCCCAGGTCATCACTATGAGGGTGGTAGTCAACGTTGGGGAGACCTGACAAGACACAGACAGAAGAATAAGTGATGAATTTGAGAGCCCAATGAATTTTGTTCCACCATTCTTCCAATATCTTACGATATCTTTAATAGGTTCGGTAACCAAAGATCGGTACCCCGCAATATGTTTACGTCATTAGCATCACACAATCAAGAAGTATGGAGTTGTTATCTGTACAACTGCTGTGACAGGCAAAGGTACGCAAGAATTAGTGATTTCGAATTATCGCACTTAGCTAAAACAACTTCTGAGATGTCCTTTGCTTCTAATGTCAATATGTCTTGACGTCAGCGCATCATAAAAACACATGAAAAACCTTTTGATTTGGCTTTTATCCACTGGACGGGTTGACTTTTGATCCTAGCTACGCGGGATCAATCCCGAAAACGTCATAAAATCTTCTTCTTCTTCTTCAAGTGCCCTGTCGGGTCCCCCCAACATTGGCGATCAACTCGGCGAACCTGTCCCTGTCCTGCGCCGCTCGGAACAGCTCCTCAACACTTCGTCTCCTTCCGGGCCCTCGGCGTCCCTCAATTTTTCCCTCCAATATCAGTTGGAGAAGGTGGTACTTTTCCCCACGCAGTATATGACCTAGATATGAGATCTTTCAAAACTTGATAGTTGATAACAATTCCCTGTCAACTCTAGCTCGCCTCAGGACTTCGGTATTGGTAACCATGTCTGTCCAGGGAACTCTGAGCATTCGGCGATGGTCCACATTTCAAATGCTTCCAGTCTGTTCATTGAGTTAACTTTCAGGGTCCAAGTTTCACACCCGTACAATAATAAAATAATCAATCAAAAAGTCATAAAATCAAGTCAAATCATATTTAAAAAGGTTTAGTCCTTATTTTTTGCAACAGCTGTTTTGTCAACCTATGTTGGCATCATCGGGTAATAATTTTTTCAACTGTTTAAATTAATTTTCGTGATTTTTTGTGTTATGAATGATGGTGTTATGAACAAAATAATGAAAGGATCATTTAGGAAGAGATGGGCGAGTGGAGAGGGATATTGAAAGAAGGGTTGGGGCAGGCAACAAAGTGAATGGTGCACTTAAAGTTGTCATCGCAAACAAAAACCTATCCAAAAAAGCTAGAATGGCAGTGCACAATGGTGTTCTTCTACCGACCCTTATGTATGGAAGCGAAGCATGGAACTGGCAAAAGAAGGATGAAAGTAGAGTAAATGCAGTGGAAATGAGATCTCTTAGACGAATGTGTGATACTCTGTGTATGATAGAGTGTCGAATGAAAATATAAGAAGTGAATGCGGTGCGAATGATGGTGTTATGAATAAAATAATGAAAGGATCATTAAGATGGTTAACGATGTAAATGGAACCAGAAATAGAGGAAGACCGAGGAAAACGTGGAACGATCAAATAAATCAAATATTGAATGTCGGCCATGTGAGGAGTCAGAGACATCGACGCGCGTGCATGACACGATGTATGAATGTTGAAGAAGCGAGAGAAATATGGCAGGAAAGAAAAGTGTGGCAGTCCATTCTTTCTGCCTACCCCTTCGGGGAGACGGCGTGATGGTTAGTTTGTTATTTTTTTTATAAAATATAGCTACCAAAATATAAACCATAGGTTCACTGCAGGGGGCGATTTCGCCCCTATTTGGGGCTGGAGCTGTCCAAAGGGGCGGTAGTTGGTCCAGAGACAAATAAATTCATTATTATTCATATTTTAAGGGGCGGTGTAATAAATATTATGGGAGAGGGAGGAAGATTTGGATAAATCTGTATTTAGCTTGTTATGGAATTCCGGTATGATTTTCAAAATGTTTTAAATGGGGATTGAAGGGTGCATTATTACCACAGCATAGTTAATTATTAAAATATGTATGTAAAATGTTTCAAGAGTATGGTAGGTTTTTTAGTGAAAGTCTAACTTGCGTCCAAATGTGCCCCCTATGGGCAAATTTGGACATTTATTAAGGGGCACATTCGGACAATGAAACATATGCGCCCTTGAGGTGATTACATCACAAAAACGGCGCTTTAAAAGTTAGCACATTATTATTATTATTATATGTAATAAAGGAAACAGGAAACATGACAGTCTGCAACATTTGTAAACGGTGAAAGTCTGGAATAAGTGGATGAATTTGTTTATTTAGGAAGTATATTTACAAAGGATGGGAGAGTGGAAAAGGATATTGAAAGAAGGGTTGGGGCAGGCAACATAGTAAATGGTGCACTTAAAGTTGTCATCGCAACCAAAAACCTAATCAAAAAAGCTAATATGGCAGTGCATAATGGTGTGCTTATGCCGAGCCTTATGTATGGAAGTGAAGCATGGAACTGGCAAAAGAAGGATGAAAGTAGAATAAATGCAGTAGAAATCAAATCAAATAAAATCAGTTTATTAACTCAAAAGACATTACAAACAGCAAAATGTTTAAGGCGTCTATTGAGTACAGGTAAAATATTATAAAAATACAACATAATACCAGGAACGCATTAGAGATGGTTCGACATTAGGAAGACAAGATACTTTATAAAGTCAAGAGTATTTGTCTCCTGAACGTACCTTCACTAATATGAAAGACGTGGATCTCCAAGGACACCGCGTTCAGCAGACTAATTGCTCTTCCCACCGGTGTTACCAGAGGCAGATTGGTTCTGGTGACACCGAAATGAGATATCTAAGACGATTGTGCGGTAAATCTGTACATGATAGAGTGTCGAATGAATGCTATACGAATGATGGTGTTATGAACAAAATAATGAAAGGATCATTAAGATGGTTTGGACGTATGGAATGAATGAGAGAAGACAGAATGGTGAAGAAGGTATATGTAAACGACGTGAACGGAGCTAGAAATAGAGGAAGACCGAGGAGCCGTGGCACGATCAAATCAATCAAATATTAAATGTCGGTCATTTGAGGAATCAGAGAAATCGACGTGCGTGCATGTCAAGATGTATGAATGTAGAGGAATCGAGAGAAGTATGTCAGGACATATTAGTGTGGCGTTACATTATTTCTGTCTAGCCCTCCGGGGAGACGGCGTGATGGTTAGTTAGTTAGTTAGTTTTATTTGAACTAAAGTTATCAGTACGTTGCAATCCAATGTTAATAAAAGATTCAATTTGCAACAATTCAATATCACATAGTGTGCGGTCGTTTCATCTGCGGTCTGAACAATTATCACTTGAGGTCTTTCGATATTATTAAAAGAAAATAATTTTAGGAAGATCCCACTTGCGCCAAAGTTAATATGATAATTTCTAATAGGTTTATTTAAAATACTATAATAAATCACAATTTTCGGAAACATGGGTTACATCCACAAAAAACGGAAAATACCGATCAACCTGAAACGAAAGGCCATTAAGCCTTTTCAGCTAGTTGGTACTTATAGTCTTGAAACTGTAACATTGTCCAAACAAAGTGCCGAGAAACTACGAGTGACCCAAAGAGCCATGTTAGGAATAAGCCTAAGAGACAGAGTCAGAAACGATACGGTGAGAGAAAAAACAAAGGTCACTGACATCATCCACCGGGTGGCAACTCTAAAATGGCAATGGGCAGGTCACCAGAAGTTAAGACGAATAATGGACAAGAAGACTGCTGACTCGGAGACCGTGGACGGCAAAGAGAAGTGCAGGGCGACCGCAACTACGGTGGAAGGATGATCTGAACAGACACGTCGGAATAACCTGGATGCAGTCTGCACAAGACAGAGTGACATGGAAGCGAATGGAGGAGGCCTTTGTCCAGGAGTGGACGAGAATAAGCTGAGGAAGAAGAAGAAGAAATTGTAATACTCGTACATGCTTTCAAATGACTTCGTTTGGTGCAACGAATGTAATAACTGGCAGTTTCACGCCAAAATTCAAGATTCAATGTCAAATCTACCATAAAGCAGGTTCTCTTCTACCCGTTCCGGATACTAAATACATTTTTTTGCAAATTTATTTCATTAGGGATTCACATGATCAAGTTAATTAACAGTTTAAGAGATAATTTCCATTTTTATTAATATTAAAAAAAAAAACTAACACCAAAGATTTAAATCAATGATATTAGATTATTTATTATTATTTATTTGTCTCTGGACCCACTACCGCCCCCTTGGGCGGCTCCAGACCCAAATAGGGGCGAAATCGACCCCCGTAGTGAACCTATGATTTTTACAACATTTTGAATGTATACAAATTCTTGTAGACAAATACTGGATTTCACCCATTGCGGATAAATTATTTTTATTTTACAAGGATTAATTGTATCTCAATAGAGACGAAGATGCAAATTGTTTTCTGGGAACAGGAGGTGGTGGCCGAGGCGCTTACAGGACTTATGACCTGTCATTGGTTGGGTTGAGCGATCGCTTCACGTTTAACAACATTCCCCATTCCGCCGTTATGACCACCACGTCTGACAAACTTTTGGAACTTGTATATATGGTAGGTTTCTACACCTATTTTTACATTTTTATGTTCACTCTACACTAGCGTCATCTATATTAAGATTAGAAAGCATTAAGCAGAAAACCTTTATTAATGTACCGTGAAAGTCTATGCAAATCATACAGTTCTAGATTTCGCCTGGAGATGTCTCTCCAATTTTTTGCCTGCATGTACCAGTTATATTTATACAACAACATTTTGAATGTATACAAATTCTTGTAGACAAATACTGGATTTCACCCATTGCGGATAAATTATTTTTATTTTACAAGGATTAATTGTATCTCAATAGAGACGAAGATGCAAATTGTTTTCTGGGAACAGGAATTTTCGGCCACCACCTCCTGTTCCCAGAAAATAATTTGGAATGTTGTTAAACGTGAAGCGATCGCTCAACCCAACCAATGACAGGTCAGAAGTCCTGTAAGCGCCTCGGCCACCACCTCCTGTTCCCAGAAAACAATTTGCATCTTCGTCTCTATTGAGATACAATTAATCTCTATGATTTTTATTTTGATAGCTATATTAAAAAAAAAACTAACTAACAAACCATCACGCCGTCTCTCCGAAGGGGTAGGCAGAAAGAATGGAGTGACACACATTTCTTTCCTGACATATTTCTGTCACTTCCTCAACATTCATACATCGTATCATGCATTTTTCTGATACCTCACATGGCCGACATTCAATATTTGATTTATTTTATCGCGGCACGTTTTCCTCGGTCTTCCTCTATTTCTGGTTCCATTTACAACGTTAATTTATAATTTTTTTTACCATTATTTCTTCATTCATTCTTTCCATGTGTCCAAACCATCTTAATGATCCTTTCATTATTTTGTTCATAACACCATCATTCGCACCGTATTCACTTATTATATTTTCATTCGCCACTCTTATCATACACAGAGTATCCACACATTCGTCTAAGAGATCTCATTTCTACTGCATTTATTTTACTTTCATCCTTCTTTTGCCAGTTCCCTGCTTCTCTTCCATACATAAGGGTCGGTAGAAGAACACCATTGTGCGCTGCCATTATAGCTTTTTTGGATAGGTTTGCGATGACAACTTTAAGTGCACCATTTATTTTGTCGCCTGCCCCAACCCTTCTTTCAATATCCCTCTCCACTCGCCCATCTTTTGTAAACATACTACTCAAATACCCAAACTCATCTACTTGCTTCAAAATGTTCACCATTCACGCTAATGTTGCAGACTGTCATGATTTCTTCTTTTTCAAAAATCATTACCTTGGACTTATGCACATTCATCATCAGATCATTTTGCATGCATACCTCATACATACAATACACCAGGCAATTTTCACTGATCAATTTATTGGTTACTGATAAAAAATAATTATTAGTTTTTATAACAAATAGCCCTGGTTAATTTTTAAATTTGAATTATTGTATCGAATTTTAAATGCGTTTTTCATATTAGTATTTTATTGTTTAGTTTTTATTATATTTTTACACCTGAAGATGGAGGTATTCTCCGAAACATGTCGTGTTTTTTAAAAATATTTTGTGGATTAAACAAAGTTATTTTCAATTTCCTAAATATATTCCTATGGAATTCCAAAGTGTTATTGCTTTAGCGTTCAAACAAACAAACCTCCGCAGGGGTAGGCAGAGAGAATGGACCGCCGCACTACTCCATCCTGGCAAACCTCTCTAGCTTCCTCCACAAGCATACAACGAGTCATACACGCACGTCAATTCCTCCGATTTCTAACATGACCAACCTCTAAAATTTGATTAATTTGGTCATGCCATGTTTTCCTCGGTCTGCCTCGACTCCGTACCCCATTTACACCATTAAGGTATACTTTCTTAACCATTCTTTCTCCATCCATGCGTTCCATATGTCCGAACCAACGCATCGATCTTTTCATAATTTTGTTCATAATTGTGGCGATCCATCCTCTTTGCCTACCCCTCCGGGGAAATGGCGTGATGATTAGTTAGTTAGTTAGTTAATATTTTGTGGATTAAACAAAGTTATTTTCAATGTCTTAAGTATATTACTATAGAATTCCGCAGTGTTAATGCTTAAGCCTTCAATAATATAAAATTATATTCTTGTTGTGGATAGTGCGGACGAATCACGAGTCTTGGTGTCGAGAATTTATAATGTATGCAAGTCAAACGATGTAGCAAAACCTCCGCCAACAACATAAATTGCATTTTTTTAATTATACTTAACTGATGCATTAATTAACTGAAACATAAATATATTTTGAAATATCAGCCCATTATACTTGGAATTCAGTAAAAAAATGATTTCTGCGGCGCAAACAAGAAAACTGGTTAAATATGATAACTTATTTTAAACAGATGCTCTTAAAAGATTATATACTGTCCGTCATAATCATGCAGAATTATACTATTTGCGTTTGCAAAGTAATTAATTAACGTTTGCGGACCAACATTATTCCAAAGTTTAACCCGGCGAGCGAGAAAAAGCCTTTGATACGGTACAATTAAAAGACAACATAAATTCTGATTCAAAAGTCTGTTCCTCCAGAAGTTATTAATACAATCAGAGATTTAAATATGAGAGGCAACACCAGAATTAGATGCGATTATGAACTAAGCAAAACAATCCCCGTACTGACAGGTTTACAAGGAAACAGCCTAAGCCCTTTTCTGTTCAATCTGATAATGGACGAACTTATAGAGGAGACCCAATCGCTACAACTGGGATATAGGATGGGAGAGCAAATTGTCAATGTGGTCTGTTATGCAGACGATGCTATAATCATAGCTAAAAACAATAATGACCTACAAAAAATGCTAGACAGACTACATCACGCCTGTGAGAAATACAACATGACGATCTCCATCGAAAAAACAAAATGTATGACTTTTTCCAAAACACTCAAAACATGTAACCTAACTAACTAACTAACCATCACGCCGTTTCCCCGAAAGGGTAGACAGAAAGAATGGACTGCAACACTTTAATCGATGCTGCACTCTATCCTTCTCTTTTCGCCAACGCGAGAGACGCGGTGTGATGGGTTACGAACCTCATCGCCACCAATAGGCATCTCCCGCGCACACTTCGATCATTCAACGTCTACATAATAAATCTAAAACAAATTATATAAAATACAATGATATAAAATAAAATAACACATAAAAATAATTTAACACATAATGTTCTTTTAGATGGTGCACCTGTCGTCAGCTGGACGATCCGGACATTTGTGTTTGTTTAATTTTTTATTCCACTGTTTTCATTTTAATTAGGCACTTAAAACAATCCAACACCAGCAAAAACTTGAAAATTTGATTGAAGAATTTACTCAAATTGTCATTGGAACAAATGAAAAATTTATTTTTACACCTGTCAAAATTATTTTTATAAACGAAAAAACTTGTATTATTTTAACATCAGAAGAGTGAAAACGTATTTTGTGTCACAAATAACTATCATAAATTGCGGCAACAACCAAATTGACCAAAACAATTCACTTATACAAGAAATATTTCCAAATTTACGGGAGCACCACATGAAACATGTAACCTGGTTATAGAACATCAACCCATAGAACAGGTCAGGACCTTCAAGTATCTAGGCATAGACCTGGTGGGGGGAGCTGATCTGGGGGAAGAAATTCAAACCCAACTAAACAAGCTGCAATCTCTGGCGCTCTAAAATCTACAATATGGAAAAACAAAGACATGACAAGAGTAAGATGAGAATCTATAAAGCATGCGTAATACCAATAATAACATATGGCGTCGAAGCAAAGGCTGACACAATAAGGACCAAACAAGTTTTGAGGACTTCCGAAATGAAGACACTGAGGACGATAGCAGGCAAGACACTGAGAGATCGCGTGAGGAACACCAGAATAAGAGAGATATGTGAGGTTGAGGATATCATAAGACGGAGCAGACAGCGAAAAAGGGACTGGTACGGTCATGTTCAGAGAATGGACACCACCAGACTCCCCTATATTGCATTGCATAATCAACCTCATGGGACACGTCCTCGTGGAAGACCTCCTAAAAGATGGAAGGACAGCTGGGAGTCTACCTCACAGGAGGAGCAACACTCTGGAGAACAGACCACATAGGTCTATAATAAAGAAGAAGAAGACTTATTTTACCTGTTTTCTTAGTACTTGTTATTGGAAACTAGGAATAAAAGTGTTATAATTAGTAATGATTGTATCATAAGTAAGATTAAAAAAGGATCCCTGAGATAGTTTGGACATATGGAACGAATGGAGGAGAGAAGAATGGTTAAAATGTTGTATACCCGTCGCGTTGCCATGTGGTAAATTGAGTTTCCACTGCCAATTTAAAGTTGATTTTCTTAAAACCTATGGACCCTAATATTATAAAAAAAATTGTAATCCTCCATTGAAGTGTTCTCAATATTTCGTAATAAAAAAAAAGCAAAAATTACTTCCTTCATCCCAAAAAAAAATATTTTCTAAGACTGCCCTCACCTTCATTCGTGTTAAGGTAGAATTTGTTTTGCTAATATTTACAACTTTATCAAAAGTGACAAATACTTACTCGCTGTTGAACGTATTATAAATTATATCTTTGGCTTTTTCAATATGTACGTAATAATACCGACTGTAGACGGAAACGCAGGACGTAACTTAATAATATCAGAACTGTGAAAATATTAACACTTTACCAAAAGGGACAAATATTAATACGTACTCGTTGTCTTGAACGTACTATACATTTTGCCTAGGTGCCTTTATCTTCGCCCCGCCGGCCGCGGGCCGCAGACAAGTTTATTCCTGATTTTTAGTCTTTCGTATGCTATGACGCATTACATATCAGAAATCGCATGGTTCCAGAAAAAAATTAATAATGATATGTTTTTCAAATAATCCATGTATGTTATAGATATCGATCTATTCTAATGAAATTCCCTACAAGATGACATAAATTAAATTTTGATTCATCTAGTCATATGCTTGATATTTAGATAAAGTTAGCGGTAAACTGAACTTACCACATGGGAGCAAGCGTTTTGTTTTGAACACGGTACGTTAAGGGATACAAGCAGTGTGAGTAAAAAGAGATATCGTGGAATACCAAGGAAAGCATGGCACCACCAAATTAATAAAATCGTGAAATGCGGCCACATTCGATCGAATGGATTGGCCGGCCCGCTCTCCCGATTTGTCCCCTTGTGATTTTTTTCTAAGGGGTTTTTTGGAATCCCGTGTTTACGTGAACCGTCCTGCGCAAAGCAAACTTAGATTTTATAAAACATGCATTAGGCCTATAATGATCTACGCAATCGAAGCAAGAGCAGACACTGTCAGAACTAAACATCTCTTAAGAGTAACAGAAATGAGAACATTGCGACGTATTGTGGGGAGAACCCTTAAAGATAGTAATCTTTCTTCCTGTGATGAAGACGACCAGCCTTCTCTCCATCTCTTTGGTGGTCGACGGCCCTCTGGAGTCTCGTGCATCACGATCATAGAAATTCTTCTTCTTCTTCTTCGTGTGCCGTATCAGGTCCCCCCGACTTCTCTATCTTGCGCAACCCGGAACAGCTCCCCCACATGTCTCATCCCGGTCCAGTCTCTTATGTTGCACAGACAAGACGTTGGCCTTCTACCAGGACCACGCTGCCCTCAATTTTTCCCATCAGTATTAGTTGGAGCAAACTGTCTTTATCTCCCCGCAGAATGTGACCCAGATATGAAAACTTACGGACCTTAACGTCCTTTAGCAGTTGTCTACTACAATTAGCTCTCCTCAAAACCTCCAAATTGCTAACGAAATCTGTCCACGGTATTCTCCTGTGCAACTACATCTCGAATGCTTCCAACCGGTTCATAGTGTGTACTTTCAGGGTCCAAGTCTCCGAGCCATAGAGTAATACAGATCAGACACAGCACTTCAACATTCTCTGCCTTAGTTTCAAGTTCAAGTTGTCATTGCAGAATATTGATCTCATTGATGTTGAATGAACTTATGGGCTGCTTCGGTCCTGTACTTCACTTCCATATCTGGGTCCATAGATGATGTAATCACACTGCCCAGGTGTGTTCCACCCTCTCCGATGGTTCACTACCGAGTCGTAATGTTAAAGCGGAGTAATCCGCTCTGCCAAATGCCATCCATTTTTAGGAATTCTTGTGGAACCATTCTCTCGATGTGGTCCCTCCAGAATTGTCCTCTCTGTCTACTCCATCTCAATATGTCTTAAATTTTACATGATTTGCGAATTTCTTCATTGGGTATCCTATCTCTACGGGTTCTCCCCACAATAGGCCGCAATGTCCTCATTTCTGCTACTCTAAGAGATGTTTGGTTCTGACAGTGTCTGCTCTTGCGTAACTCGAACAATATAAATTGCCTCTGGTAAATTTTACCCAACTCTGCGCTCGTCGGGTTAAGAACAGTAAATGGTCGTTTGTATGCAATATATCGAGAAGCACTTCAAAATTTAAATTCACTCGAAAAAGGATGCACATTGGGATTATTACCTGCTGATCATATTATCTACATGCCTACCATTAAATCCAGCAGAAATACGGGAAAAATATAAGGATTTTATGACTTTTTTTTTACGACGACTCCGTATAAGTTGCCCTAATCATGACTTGCAATTAACACCAGGAATGTATCATCATCAGCCGTCTGTCATCCACTGCTAAATTTAGGCCTCTCCCAAAGCACGCCACCGCCCCCTATCCATTGCCGCTCCCGTCCATCCATGTCCAGCAATCCTCGTCAGATCGTCGGTCCAGCGGGCAGGGGGACGTCCAACTCTACGAAATCCTGTACGCGGTCTCCATTCCAGAACCCGTCTCCCCTGTCGGTTCTCCGACAGATATATCCAGCCTATCGCCACTTCAGCCCGCCAATCCTCAGATCCACCTCAGTCACCTTGGTTTGTTGACGAATAAATTCGTTACAAAATCTGTCCCTCAAGGTTATTCCAAGCATGGCTCTTTCCAGGAATTCCGGGGTCTTTCAATAGGGACCCTACATTTTTAATCGCTCGTGCAGGATGTCCATTGTGGAACCATATGCTGTCGGCATCCATTTCATCCAGTTTAAGCCACAAGAGTCTCAAATTTATACATTAAACGACGTATTGTGGAATCTGCAGGACGGCCATGAATGCCATAATTGGCGAACAGAGCACTGATTTGATAATAAATTTTAACAATTTCTACGGGTTGTTGAAACGTGTGGGGTTCCATGGTGAAATGTCAATACTATATAAGTATTCTTGTTAAATTTAACAGCTATCGCTGAAACAAAATGTCCGGTATACGCTGTCAAAGTTTGAGTGTTCATATAGAAAAATCCTTTGACCACCAGGATACACCACCTGCAGCGAAGCCACGGCGGTCATTTGGCCCAAATTATATGCCATATAATAATGTCATTGAATGTTCTTTAAAATTAAAAAAAATTGTGGCAATATCATTTGAATAGGTTGTATTATTTTATTTTAAAGTTTGAGCGCTCTTAATGAAAAACCTTACATAGAATGTTTTTTTTAGAGGTTTGGTTTTTAAACTGGCAACATTGTTTCTATAGGCTGTCAATTTGACAGTTGACAGTTGATTTGTAGTCAGTATATTTTGCCATTTCACCATTAATAGATTGACGTCAGAACAGTGCTTGCAAATTGTGCAAATACATTTTGAAAATCATGGTTCGGTTCGCCAAACTTATCGTGCACTACGTCCATTTTACCCATCCGAGCAAGTTATTCGGAAGACCGTGGATCGTTTTCGCACCACGTACACTCTAGTGGATAATACGCATCCACAATTGTCGATAATTGGACTTCATGATTGCGCTTCATTCGAGCTAGCCGTGGCGCTCATATGCCCGAAATCATATTTAAACAATAATGGCATAAAATTATCTATTAAATAAAGCCAATTTCATAGACATTAACATTATTTTAATGTGAATTTTGAATATGTATTGCATACCTCTAAAAAAACATCTCTATAATGAAACATCGATTTTGGTTTAAAATAAATGATTGACAATCATGAATTACGAATTGGCACAATTGGGACTTCAATTCCAGGCTTTCTGACCACGATAATCTTACATGCCATGGATAAAGTCATAGATAACTCAATTGGAATGAAAACCATTTTGAAATGATTGATAATGCAACGCCATCTGTGATTATAATTGATATTGTGTTATGTGCGGTTGTATTGGTCACAGTTTATAAAATAAATAATTTGTTAGCGCTATTAACAATAGCCTATTAAGTCAACTTATTATATTGAATAATAAATTTGCTTTCCAAGTACTACAAGTCATACTTGCAAGGCTAAATATGATAATATGTTATGCGGTCTTCCATATGCCACGGAAATCCATAATGCGATCTCACAATTACCCGATAACATACTCGTATACGAGTATATCATAATTCAGATAGTTACCGAATCTTGTGTATAGAAGTGAAGCATGGAACTGGCAAAAGCAGAATAAATGCAGTAGAAATGAGATCTTAAACTGTTAAATTAAATAATTTTGTTTTATGTATTGTATTTTGATATTTCTTTGTATTTTGATTCAGAACGGGCGGAGATTTAACAGAGGAAATACCCACTATTACTGGCATAAAACAAGGACACAGTCTCAGCCCTTTTTTTATTTAAAATTCTTCTTCTTCTTCTTCTTCCTCAGCCTATTCCCGTCCACTCCTGGACAAAGGCCTCCTCCATTCGCTTCCATATCACTCTGTCTTGTGCAGACTGCATCCAGGTTATTCCGACATGTCTGTTCAGATCATCCTTCCACCGTAGTTGCGGTCGCCCTGCACTTCTCTTTACCGTCCACGGTCTCCAAGTCAGCAGTCTTCTTGTCCATTTTTCGTCTTAACTTCTGGCTACGTGACCTGCCCATTGCCATTTTAGAGTCGCCACCCGGTGGATGATGTCAGTGACCATCGTTCTTTCTCTCACCGTATCGTTTCTGACTCTGTCTCTTAGGCTTATTCCTAACATGGCTCTTTGGGTCACTCGTAGTTTCTCGGTACTCGTGGTTTGGACAGTGGAACAGTTTCAAGACCATAAGTACCAACTGGCAGAACACAGGCTTCATAGACTTTTCGTTTCAGGTTCATTGAATAATAATAAAAAAATTGTAATAATAATAAAAAATTGGAATAATAAAAAAAATAAGAATATTATTTAACATTATTATGGATAAATAATAGAAGAGGTATCTTCACTGGACCTAGATTACAGAATGGGAAAAATGTTATCAATATAGCATGCTATGCTGACGACGCTGCAATACTGGCAGAGAATGAAGATGACCTTCAGAGAATGCTCCACAAATTCCAACTCACACCCCAAAAATATATCATGACGATTTCTATTAGTAAAACGAAGTGCTTCAATATCAAAAGAGCCTCTCAGATGCAAACAGACCATAGGGAACACACCTATTGAGCAAGTCATGCGATTCACTTACCTAGGCGTAGAGATCGGTAGCTACAGTGAATGCAAATGGAACCAGAAATAAAGGAAGGCCGAGGAAAACGTGGCACGATCAAATAAATCAAATATTGAATGTCGGCCATGTGGGGAGTCAGAGAAATCGATGCGCGTGCATGACAAGATGTATGAATTTAGAGGAAGCGAGAGAAGTATTGTATCTCTTCTTCTCTGGTTTCAATCCTGGGATTGGTTTGCAGCAATTTCCTCCATTATTATCTTCCATTTTTCCCTGTCTTGTGCGGCTCTTTTGAGATCTGCATATGATGAGCAGCGCACGTCCACCAACAGGTCCTCCAGGTACTCTCGGCGTGGGCGTCCCCTAGAGTTTGTCCCCTCGGTCATACCCTCCATTATGGCATGCAAGAGACCTTCTTGACGTATTACATGGCCGATCCATCTTGCACGCCTTTCGGACAAGGTCCTGAGCAGGTGCTTTCCTCCTTCGATTCCTTGAAGAACTTCCTCATTCGTGATGTGGTCTCTCCAGGAAATTCCAAAGAGTCTTCTATAGGACCACATCTCAAAAGCCTCTAGTCTCCGCTTATCCCTTTCGGATAGGCACCATGTCTCGCAGCCGTACATCAAGACACTCCATACATAGGTCTTGATGAGGAGTATTCTCAGTTTTAGGTTTATATTATTTGACTCTATTATTTTCGACCTTTTATTAAATGCAAGCCTAGCCTGATGTATACGGCTGTCAACCTCGCTCTTAGACCGACCGTCCCATGTTATTTTGCTCCCGAGGTAGACTCCTTGGTGTTCTTTGTCAGTATTGTATGTCAGGACAGAACAGTGTGGCAGTCCATTCTTTCTGCCTACATCTTCGGGGAAACGGCGTGATGGTTAGTTAGTTAGTTACTTACTTTTATCGTTTTCCCAAAATTCATATATCGAGTCACGTACAATATTATTATTTTACCAATTCTTTGAAAAGTTGTTCGTATAAAGATCACACGATACGCTTAAAGAGTGTTGAAGTCCAATATTCCTCTAAGAAACAGTGAAGAATACATAAAAACACATGTTTAAACGGCGCAATCGCCTTTGGATCTTTACTTGTTTCAATATGAGTGATTTTTTTCTCTCCATGGGTCGCCGAATGTTGAAGAAGTACTCCAAATCACTAAGAACAAGTGCTTCATATAACCAGAAAATCA
This sequence comes from Lepidostoma basale, assembly GCA_022606425.2. Lineage (NCBI taxonomy): Eukaryota > Metazoa > Arthropoda > Insecta > Trichoptera > Lepidostomatidae > Lepidostoma > Lepidostoma basale. The sequence goes on along the minus strand of JAHDVF020001128.1, from coordinate 218,961 downwards.
CAGTGGGGTTAGAAGTTTTAAAACGTTTTGGAATTTTGTAAAAACTAAGCATTATATTGAGTTCGTGTATTTAGGTAGTATGTTTAAAAGAGATGGGCGAGTGGAGAGGGATATTGAAAGAAGGGTTGGGGCAGGCAACAAAGTGAATGGTGCACTTAAAGTTGTCATCGCAAACAAAAACCTATCCAAAAAAGCTAGAATGGCAGTGCACAGTGGTGTTCTTCTACCGACCCTTATGTATGGAAGCGAACCATGGAACTGGCAAAAGAAGGATGAAAGTAGAATAAATGCAGTAGAAATGAGATCTCTGAGACGAATGTGTAGATACAAAGTATATGATAGAGTGTCGAATGAAAATATATGAAGTGAATGCGGTGCGAATGATGGTGTCATGAACAAAATAATGATAGGATCATTAAGATGGTTTGTACATATGGAAAGAATGAATGAAGAAAGAATGGTAAAAAAATGATATGTTAATGATGTAAATGGAACCAAATAGAGGAAAGAGAAATAGAGGAAGACCGAGGAAAACGTGGCATGATCAAAAAAAATAAAAAATTTTGAATGTCGGCCATGTGAGGAGTCAGAGAAATCGACGCGCGCGCATGACACGATGTATGAATGTTGAGGAAGCGAGAGAAATATGTCAGGAAAGAAAAGTGTGGCAGTCCATTCTTTCTGCCTACCCCTTCGGGGAGACGGCATGTTATTAATAACACGGTCTACGCTAGTTCCTTCCACCTAAGACGATTAAAATCCGTCAAAAGGAGTATTCCCCATGACACTTTCAAAACTATTTTAAATTCCTTCAACAATTAAACAAACTTCAATCTGCGTTCAATGCAGCAGCAAGACTCATTAAAGGCATTACAAAAAAGTCACATATAACACAACATCTCAAAGAACTTCACTGGCTTAAAAGTCCATAAAGAATCCAGTATAAACTCTTCTGGACAGTCTTCAAAGCGTGGAATGGCTCCAAATTATATATCCGAAATCTGTATAACGGACAGCCTAAATATTCGTACAAGGAAATCCACACTTCGCTCGGCGAACTCCTCGTCAATAGGAAGATTAGTTGAGCCAAAGCGTTGCCCTAGTACGAATTTCGGGGATCGAGCGTTCATCAGCTTGGAACAATCTCCCTTCACACCTCAGATGCATAAATGATCCGACAGACTTCAGATCTAAGCTGAAAACCCATATTTTTCATATTTCATACCCAATTTAAAACCTGCATATTTTGTTCTATTATACTTTCTAATCGATCGCGAATATTAATCAGATGCAGCGTTCACATTAAGATTTAAAACACGTCTTAATGCGCCCTTGAGGTGATTACGTCACAAAAACGGCGCTTTAAAAGTTAGCATATTATTATTATAATTAAAACTATTTTTTGCCAGCTCCAAGTTTCACTTCCATACAAAAGGTTTGGCACTAGAAATCTTTTATATACTGCCATTTTGTTCACTCTTCTTTCGATATCTTCTCTTGTAAACATGCTTCCCAGATAGAAATCTTAGAAAGAGGTGCTAAAATGTTTTGTACCGAGTGAACAGATGAAAGAAATGGGATCAACAGAGAAATCAAAGAGTCGCAGAGAGACGAAGAAGATGAAATAATTTTGCTTAATCAAATGGGGTTTTTATAGGAATGATATTAAGCAATATTATAATTATAAGTTAGCTGTCTCTTTTGTGTTTGCAAGATTTTGAACCAATTGACCATATTTTTTTAAATCCTTGTGCAAAGGTCGAAGCGCTCAAAAAGTTATAATATAAATATCAATAATTATAAAGTATCTCTATAAAATACACACTTCATAACTAAGTAGCCACTCTGCTGATTTTAATATTTTTAAATACGTCATTCGAACGTCATCGAATTCAAAATAAAGTTGTTATTTTTTAAAGCATATTGCGTGTTATACCTGTCTCCTTCGTCTTATTCTTCTTCAGACTAATGTGGACGTCTACTCCTGGATGTAGGCATCCTCTCATATATTCCACTCCCCTCGATCCTGAAGGATAAAATTAGAGATATCTTAGACGAATGTACTGAAACTCTGTGTATGATAGAGTGTCGAATGAAAATATAGGGTGTTTTTTTTTAAGGTTTGGTTTTTAAACTGGCAACATTGTTTCTACAGACCGTCAATTTGACAGTCGACAGTTGATTTGTAGTCAGTATGTTTTGCCATTTCATCCAGTTGCTCGATTTTCGAAAATTGGACTTCACGATTGCGCTTCATTCACCGGTGTCACCAGAGGCTGGTTGGTTCTGGCGGCCCGAAAGGTAAAACAATCTATGCTGTCGCTGTCGGAGATATCCATCAGGGACAAAAAGCCGAACACCCTCTAGTACGGCTAAGTTCTCGAAATATACCCTGAGTAATCTAAAGAAATGGGTTATGAGATGCCCATCTCTTCGAAGCTGCAGAGAGTTGATCCCCAGCATTCCCAAATAAAATGTCGTGGGATAGAGCCACGGATAGCTACCATACTTCCTCATGTAAATATACCTCAGAATTTTTTTCTGAACCCTCTCCAGCATAACGGAATATCTCGCCTCGTGAGGACTCCATATCACAGAACCACTTTCGAGTCTGCTTTGAACCAATGCGTTGTCGTATCTTCGCCAAGTGCACAGGATACGCTGATTCCACAACGTCCCCAATGTTGAGGTGCTAAGAAGATCCAACTGCTACAACATGGAGACACTGCTTACTACGCATGAACGACAACAGGCTTTCCAAAAACATATTAGGTATACTCGTATAGTGAACTGTAAGAAGGGTCCTGTTCATACTTTTTTAGAAAATTACTGAACCGATTTCGTTGAAAATGTCCCAGTTTGTTCTTATTTGTCCCGGGAAGGTTTTGAGAGTACTTTGAATGAAATACAATCCTCTTCTTTTTCTTTTGAAAATTTGTTTTTTTACCGATTGCTTCGAAATTTTGATACAATGTTGAATTAGAATACGCGGGTGTTTTTATATACTCTCCTTTTTCTTCTTCTTTTTGAAAAAACCGATTGATTTTAAATTTTGTTATTTATATACTCTTGTCATTTTGTTGGTTCGGACATATACATTTCTTCATGGGTGAAGAAAGAATGGTTAAAAAAGTATACGTTAACGATGTAAATGGAGTAAGGAGTCGAGGTAGACCGAGGAAAACATGACCAAATTAATCAAATATTAAAGGTTGGTCATGTCAGAAGCCGGAAAAATCGACGTGCGTGTATGACTCGATGTATGAATGTGGAGGAAGCTAGAGAGGTGTGCCAGGATAGAGTAGTGTGGCGGTCCATTCTCTCTGCCTACCCCTGCGGGGAAACGGCGTGATGGTTTGTTGTTGTTGTTGTTGTATATACTCTTCTTTTTGAAAATACCGATTGCTTCGAAATTTTGATACAAGGTTGCATTAGAATACGCGGGTGTTTTTATATACTCTTCTTTTATTTTGGAAAAAACCGATTGCTGTGATAATTTAATTTATTAACCGATTGCTTCGAAATTTAGACACAATGTTGCATTACAATACGCGGGGATTTTTGTATATACGAGTAATAAAAGTCATTATGCGTCTGAGTTGTTTGTTCCTTGAAAAGTGATTATTCTCTGAACTAAGTAAGGCAATGTTTACATACTTTGTCTATGGGCGTATTAATATTCTCTATGCGTGCCGGCGGTGTTTCTCGGTCGCTGATTGGCAAACAGAACGTTCCAAATGGGCGCGCGATTCTCGCGTTCGGAATTCGAAACGGTGTCACAGAGAAATTTTATCGCTTGTGCAATTAATTTCATTCCTGATGGCTTGTCTTTGAAGTTTCGGTAATGGAGAACTTAAAAAATGTATTTATTACGCAAACAGCATATTTTACTAACTAACTAACCGTCACGCCTTTTCCCCGAAGGGGTAAGCGGCAAAAATGCACCGCCACAGTGCTTTTCTGACAAACTTCTTTCGATTACTGAACATTCATTCATCGTATTATGCACGTACGTCGATTTTCCCAACTCCTCACGTGGCCGACATTCAATATTTGATTTATTTGATCGTGCCACGTTTTCCTCGGTCTTCCTCTATATCTAGTTCCGTTTTCATCGTTTACATACACTATTCCTTCTACATAAAATTTTTCCATGTCTCCAAACCATCTTAATGATTATTTTATTATTTTGTTCATAACTCGCTTCCTCAACATTCATGCATCGTGTCGTGCACGCACGTCGATTTCTCCGAAGCCGTCATTCAATATTTGATTTATTTGATCGTACCACGTTTTCTTCGGTCTTCCTCTATTTCTAGTTCCGTTAACATTGTTAACAATTACTTTCTTTACCATTCCTTTTCATTCAATTTTTCCCTGTCTCCAAACAGTCTTAATGATCCTTTCATTATTTTGCTCATAACTCGCTTCCTCAACATTCATGCATCGTTTCATGCACGTACGTCGATTACTCTGACTCGTTGCATGGCCGACATTCAACATTTGATTTATTTTATTTGAAAATTTGACATTTGATATATTATTGTAACATCTGATGATGTCAACATAGTAAGTCAGTTATAAACACGGAGTATTTTACAAAAATGCTCTTCTGTAGGCAAGATGAATGATCAGTGTTCTGCCAATAATGCAGGTACTTCACAAATGTATATATAATAAGCAATAATTTATATTCATCAGAGATAATATAATTAACACTATGACATCGGCATCTGTCTATGTTTCCTGTTGGTTTTTGACCATGTAAAGAAGTCTGTTTGATTTAAAAAATATATATTTGTATTTATGTATGGACGTAAGATCCCTCACCCTCCAATACTTCGCCCTGTATGGCGTTCCAGTATCATTTCAAAGCTCAAGCTCCAAATATTCAGCAGTAGCGTTAAAAGCGTACTGCTGTACGGATGTGAGACTTGGAAATCTACAGCGGATTATATTGGAAAACTCCAGGTGTTTATAAATAGGTGCCTTCGCTCAATATGTTTTTGTCCCTGATAGATATCTCCGACAGCGACAGCACAGATTGTTTTACCTACCGGCCACCAGAACCAATCTATATCTGGTGACATCGGTGGGAAGAGTAATCAGTCTGCTGAACGCGGTCTCCTCGGAGATCGACGTCTTTCATATTAGTGAAGGTACGTTCAGGGGACAAATACTCTTGACTTTAGAAAGTATCTTGTCTTCCTAATGTCGAACCATCTCTAATGCGTTCCTGGTACTATGTTGTATTTTTATAATATTTTACCTGTACTCAATAGAATGAGGAAGTTCTTCAAGGAATCGAAGGAGGAAGGCACCTGCTCAGGACCTTGTCCGAAAGGCGTGCAAGATGGATCGGCTATGTAATACGTCAAGAAGGTCTCTTGCATGCCATACTGGTGGGTATGACCGAGGGGACAAACTCTAGGGGACGCCCACGCCGAGAGTACCTGGAGGACCTGTTGGTGGACGTGCGCTGCTCATCATATGCACATTTCAAAAGAGCCGCACAAGACAGGGAAGAGTGGAAGAGAAGAATAGAGGAAATTGCTGCAAACCAATCCCAGGATTGAAACCAGAGAAGAAGACTCAATAGATGCCTTAAACATTTTGCTGTTTGTAATGTCTTTTGAGTTAATAAACTGATTTGATTTGATTTGAATTAGTTAGTTCAGTCGTAATAAAACAAAAATAGGTTACAAAGGAATATATTAATTACATTTTACAAAATAGCTTCCAATTGAAGATATGGTTAATCGGTGTTAACTTGCCAAACCCCAGGGGTTTATCATCGGCTGAGGATTCTGAAGATACGACATCACAACTGCAGATATGGACAGCATGAAAGAGCTTAAAATCTGAAAAAATAAATATCATCAGTGATGTGTGCAGTTTTAGATACAAAGAGAATATCGTATATTGATTGAAGCAAATATGGCAGTGCACAATGGAGTTCTAGTCCCGACCATTATGTATGCAAGTGAGGCTTGTAGTTGACAGAAGAAGGATGAAAGTAGGAAAATTGCCGTAGATATAAGATCACTAAGAAGAATCTGCAGAAAAACAATGTATGATTGAATAAAACAATATTATCGCACCGTGAGTGTAAAACCGACGTAAGTGCAAATATACAGTTTGGAGATATGGGAGTTTAAAGCATTCATATTGCTTGGAAAACCTGTTTTTTTTTTTAATAAACCAATGATTATCGGTTTATAAGTATATTACTATAAACTGAAAATCATTGGTTTATTTAAAAAAACGTTTTTCCAAGCAATATGAAATCTTTAAACTCCCATATCTCCAAACTGTATATTTGCACTTACGTCGGTTTTACACTCACCGTGCGATATATTATATATAAATTGATATTTGCTTCTCTTGTTTTTCTTATTGTTTCTTTTTACTTATTTATTTTTTTAAATAAATATAAATTAAACTTTGTTCAATTTTAATTAATCTTTGTTCTAAAATATTTTTTTACATTTGGTATTTTATTGATTTGATCATGCCATGTTTTTTTTTGGTCATAGCCTATTTCTTGTCCCATTCGCATTATTAACGTATTCATTTTTTCCATATGCTTAAACTGTTTTAACCGCCCTACCTTTGGTTTATTTTCCAAGAAACATGCAAAAAACAAGCCGGTTTTTTATTAATGAAATTTAATTATATACTAATTTTATATTTTTAAATTACGAAACGTCAAATACTCGGCCGCACACTTGGCCTGCCCCTTGTAAAACTATCATATTTATGAAGACTTGTGCTCAAGTTTTGATGGCACACGCGCGCATCCCTAAAACTTTGTACATTTTAGGTACATTACTTTTTCTCAAGCTCGTACGTGATACGGGATATCGTAGAATGGTACAGTTAAAGTGAACGTATCACGTACGTTCAAATAGGGTGGTTAATGAACCTATCATTATTTTGTTCAGAACGCATTCATTGTTATTGCGTTCACTTCGATGTTTCGTTGCTTCAAATTTCTACAACTCCTCACGTGGCCGACTTTCAATATTTGATTTATTTGGTTTTCCTCGGTCTTTCTCTATTCCTAGTCTCGTTTACATAGCTAACACTGTATTCACTTCTTATATTTGCATTTGACACTATCATTTATTGTATTTACATTCGTCTTTTGCCAGTTCCATGCTACACTTCCATACATAAGGGTCGGTACAAGAACACCATTGTGCACTGCCATCTTAGCCATGTTTGTGATAACAACTTCCAAGTGCACCATTCGCTTTGTTGCTTGCCCCAACCATTTCCAAATATTACTGCAGAAGTGAAATTAAATAATTTATAAGAAATTTTCTTACACCAGTCATTGTGTATGGAAGTGAAGCGTAGAACTGGCAAAATAAGGATGAAAGTAGAATAAATGCAGTAGAAATGAGAAAATCTGTGTATTAGTGTCAAATGAAAATATAAGAAGTGAATGCGGTGCAAATGAAAGTGTTATGAGCACAATAATGAAAGGATCATTAAGATGGTTTGGATACATGGAAAGAATGAATGAACAAAAAATCCATTGTTTTGTTCGAAACACTACGATACTTTAACATTATACACTTTGTTTTATGTATCACAATTGTATTTTTATTTTTCGCGACAGCTGTTTCGCCAACCTATGTTGACATCATCAGGTGTTACAATAATATATGATGTCAACATAGGTTGACGAAACAGCTGTCGCGAAAAATAAAAATACAATTGTGATACATAAAACAAAGTTTTTGAATTTAACAATGTATGAAGAAAAAATCGTTAAGAAAGTATACGTTAACGATGTATATAAACGGAATTAGAAATAGAGGAATACCGAGGAAAATGTGGCACGATTAAATAATGAATGAAATATTGAATGTCGGCCACCTGAGGAGTCGGGAGAAATATGTCAGGGAAGAACAGTGTGGCTGGGTATTCTTTCTGTCTACTCCTTCTGGAGATGGCATGGTGGTTATTAAGTTAGTAAGTTTTATAAGACTTTAAAAATTTACCTGTTTGGCATCATCAGAAAGCCTGGAATTGGCAAAGCTGATACTGGAGCAGTACAGGGCCGTCCAAGCGCACCATTTGAGCCTCATCATGAGACCGCACATGGAGAATATCATTCCTGGAATAAATTAATAGAATCAACCATACGTTGCGAATGAAGAAAGTTTTTGTTAACGATAGAATGGATTGCGGAGTCGAGGAAGTCCAAGGAAAACATGTCATGACCAGGTAAATGAAGACCTTAGTTGCAAGAGCTATGAATAACACATCAAAGGTCCTGGGTTTGATTACCGGCGATGGGAGTGTGATTCTCACACAATAATAAAAATATTTGATATAATTTATTCCAAAAAATATTATTCAACTTCTAGAAAACAGATGTTTTCTTCTTTTTCTTCTTCTTCTTCCTTGTAGACTTATGTGGTCTGTTCTCCAGAGTGTTGCTCCTCTTGTGAGATAGACTCCTAGCTGTCCTTCCATCTTTTAGGAGATCTTCCATGAGAACGAGTCCCATGAGGCTGATTATCCAATGCAATATAGGGGAGTCTGGTGGTGTCCGTTCTTTGAACATGACGTACCAGTCCCTATTTCGCTGTCTGCTCCATCTTATAATATCCTCAACCTCACATATCTCTCTTATTCTGGTGTTCCTCACGCGATCTCTCAGTGCCTTACCTTCTATCATCCTTAGTGTCTTCATTTCGGAAGTCCTCAAAACTTGTTTGGTCTTTACTGTGTCTGCCCTTGCTTCGACGCCATATGTTATTATTGGTCTTACGCATGCTTTATAGATTCTCATCTTACTCTTAATGGCCATGTCTTTGTTTTTCCATATTGTGGATTTAAGAGCGCCAGAGATTACAGCTGCCTTGTTTACTTGGGCTTGTATTTCTTCAAATATAATCAGCTCCTCCCACCAGGTCTACGCCTAGATACTTGAAGGTCCTGACCTGTTCTATAGGTTGATTTTCTATAACCAGGTTACATGTTTTGGGTGTTTTGGAAAAGGTCATACATTTTGTTTTTTCGATAGAGATCATCATGTTGTATTTCTTGCAGGTGTGATGTAGTCTGTCTAGAATTTTTTGTAAGTCATTATTGTTTTCAGCCATGATTATAGCATCGTCTGCATAACAGACCACATTTACAATTTGCTCTCCCATCCTATATCCCAGTTGTAGCGATTGGGTCTCCTCTATAAGTTTGTCCATTATCAGATTGAACAGAAAAGGGCTTAGGCTGTCTCCTTGCCGTATACCTGTCAGTACGGGGATTGTTTTACTAAGTTCATAATCGCATCTAATTCTGGAGTTGCCTGTCATATTTAAATCTATGATTGTATTAATAATTTCTGGAGGAACAGACTTTTGAATCAGAATGTATATTATGTCTTTTAATTACACCCTATCAAAGGCTTTTGTGAGGTCTACACAGATGTTTTTGTTTGTATTAATTATTATTATTTTGTTGAATCGCTCCTTACATCATTACAGCGTGAGCCAAATGATGTAAAGGGTATAGTTATCATTTTGATTCTCATGACATGTGATAGATAGCTTAACCCATTGCAACCAAAGCCGGCGGATCGCCGGCCAAGGTCAATTTATCACTGACTCACAAAGCCGGCGATTCGCCGGTTTATTTTTGAAGTTATTTTTTTTACATTAAAACTGAATGACAATAACTTTATTCATAAAAATGACATAAATAAGTATATTTCGGTTACTGATTTCATAATAAAATGTAATAATCACAATTTATTTCACATTATTTATTACAAAATATTACGATATTTAAACATCTGTCAATACCTCCAAAATGGCCGAACGCACTCGTAAACAAACTCGTCACGCTTGTAATATTTCATCAAATGAGGATGAAACACAGTGAATCCTTCTGGAAAGCGGCAGTAAGAATGAAGTTGATGAATATTCTAGTGATTCTAGTGACTTTACGCCTTCGAACAATGTTTTGGAGCGTCCAAATAGTGAATGTGATGTGTCTAGTGACAGTTCCATAGAACATCACGTTTCCTAAACTACCTGGGGATGAGCCATAATGATCTAGCTTACGAACAGAAAAAAATTATGCTTTTATGTTTTACCATTTTTATTTTGTGTAATTTAGTCTTAATGTTATTGTAATAAAAAAAATTTACAAAATTAAATAGTGTGTTGTATGAACAAATTATGTCATCTTTATTAGTGGTGCAATGGGTCAATCTATCGCCATTCTATACCAGACTAAAGACAGTGTGACAATCACACTGCCATCAGCCGGGAATCGTACCCGGGACTTTCGGGGTGGCAGTCAAAGCACTTACCACTCGGTCACGAAGGTAAGTGCTTTTAAATTAGTACCCGACTGTTTTGGCAGGTAATGACACACGTACCTAGGATATTCATGTAGTCGGTTGTGAGATCCTCGCTGGGCAGGGTGGACGCTGGAGGGGGCTTGTACCTCTGCTGCCTCTCTGGACGACGAGGGTCCACAGCTTGGTTAGTCTGCATGGTAATCTGAAACAAATATTATGACAATTTATTTGTTATAGACAGAATAAATGCCAAAACATTTTTTTAACAGCTAACATAAATATTTTGATAGCTAACATAAATCTACGAACATTTTAAGAGTTATGGTAAAAATTAAGCATAAGACAATTTAAAACTGTGATCATTATAAGAATACTTCTTCTTTTTATCCTGTCACACCTCCGTGGTGCATAGGGCCTCAAGGAACCTTCTCCACCCGACTCTATCGCATGCCTGACGCCTAACATCATCCCAAGTGAGGCCTGCCGCCTTAACCTCGTCCTGCAGGGTTCTTCTTCAGGTGGCTCTAGGTCTGCCTCGCTTTCTCTTTCTCCCTATAGGGGACAAGTCTAGTGCGCCCTGAGCGATGCAGGCTGGGTTCCGTCTCAGAGTGTGACCGATCCACTGCCATCTGCGTCTAGCGACGTGTTCTCTAATTGGCTTTTCGCCTGCCAGAGAGCGGCATTTGACACTGTTTGGGGCCAATAGATTTTGAATATTAAGCGAAGGCACCTATTTATAAACACCTGGAGTTTACCAATAACGTCCGCGGTAGATTTCCAAGTCTCACATCCGTACAGCAGTACGCTTTTAACGCTACTGCTGAACATTTGGAGCTTGAGCTTTCTCAAAATGATACCGGAGCGCCACACAGGGCGAAGCATAGCGAAAGCTCCCCTTGCCTTGTATACTAGAATAGAATACAGGTATATTTATTATTATTATTTATTATGTTTGTTGTATGACGATTTGTGATATAAGTGCGATGGGCTAGAAATTGGAGCAAGTTACCGAATTTACGTATCTGGGAAGCATGTTTACAAAAATATTAGATATCGCACCGTGAGTGTAAAACCGAAACAAGTGCAAATATACAGTTTGGAGATATGGGAGTTTAAAGACTTCATATTGCTTGGAAAAACTGTTTTTTTTTTAAATAAACCAATGATTTTCGGTTTATAGGTATATTACTTTAAACTGAAAATCATTGGTTTACTAAAAAAAAACAGTTTTTCCAAGCAATATGAAGTCTTTAAGCTCCCATATCTCCAAACTGTATATTTGCACTTGTTTCGGTTTTACACTCACGGTGCGATATATACGTCTTAATTCGTCTAATAATGAATTAATTTGATAATGCCTTAGAAGGGCAAAACATGTCATTCCCATTAAATACAATAAAACTTCTAGAAAACTGACGTTTTCATTTGTATTGATTAAATGAATAGCATGAAGAAGAAGCAGAATAATGTTTGTAGGGTTACAGTTTGACGTTTAGGACATTTTTCCCTACTGCACCTGTAAAGTTTCACTATAAATAAAATCTGGAGGAATATCAGTATGGACACTTAAAAAGTATCAACTAACTAACTAACAGGCAGAAAGAATGGACTGCCACACTTTTCTTTCCTGACATATTTCTCTCACTTCCTCAACATTCATACATTGTGTCATGCACGCGCGTCGATTTCTATGACTCATCACATGGCCGACATTCAATATTTGATTTATTTGATCGTGCCACGTTTTCCTCGGTCTTCCTCTATTTCTGAATCCGTTTACATCGTTAACATATAATTTTTTTACCATTCTTTCTTCATTCATTCTTTCCATATGTCCAAACCATCTTAATGATCCTTTCATTATTTTGTTCATGACACCATCATTCGCACCGCATTCACTTCTTATATTTTCATTCGACACTTTATCATACACAGAGTATCCACACATTCGTCTAAGAGATCTCATTTCTACTGCATTTATTCTACTTTCATCCTTCTTTTGCCAGTTCCATACATAAGGTACGGTAGAAGAACACCATTGTGCACTGCCATTCTAGCTTTTTTGGATAAGTTTTTGTTTGCGATGACAACTTTAAGTGCACCATTCACTTTGTTGTCTGCGCCAACCCTTCTTTCAATATCCCTTTCCGCTCGCCCATCTTTTGAAAATATACTACCTAATACACGAACTCATCTATTGCTCCAAATTTTCACCATTCACACTAATGTTGCAGACTGTCATGATTTCTTCTTTTTCAAAAATCATTAATCGGGAGAGTGTGGTAATCCATTCTCTCTGTCTACCACTGCTGGAAACGGTGTGATGCTTAGTAGTAAGTGATGATAAAATAGTGATATTTTCTATCAGAACGTACGTGTGAGATATATGAAAGAAAACAATAGTTACGAAGAATACTAAAATATTAATTAACCATTTTTAGATACAAAATCGTATAAATGAATCCAAATGTGAAAATTAAGCGTCTTGAATGTCACCAAAGACATAATAAATTAAACAAGGTGATTTAAAACTTGTTAGGTTATGATATAAAAAAATAATCTAATTCAATATTTAAAATGGTGGAATTACATAATGCGAGATCTATAATAAATTTAAAATATACGTTTTAAAACAAAATAAACTTACTTTAGAATATAACAGTGAAATAAATTAAAATTACTATTGCACGTAATCCAATTTGACTAAGAAAATCTCTTTGACAGTACTTATTTCATAGTATTGCCACTTAAATAAATTCAGAATACCCGTTTTCCACACTCTTCGAATATTTTATTTGAAATAATTTTGTTTTAGTGACGGGAGATTTTTTCGCTTATTACAATGTATTGCGTATTTCTTTGGATTCGGAATAGCGGAATGGAATGGTTTCAAAATCTTGACATTGATTGTCAAGGCAACTTCCCGGTGACTTTCCTTGATAAGAGCTATTTCGGGAAAAATTGCATCATGTGCGCTAAGGATGGCCAGATTTTCGGCGTGACATTTTCGACATAAAAATGGCAAATATGAAATATTTTGTATAAAAGAAAAAAAACATGATTTCGAATTAATAGACTCTTTCGTTCCGTTGTTTACTCTTACCCGAATTGATTATCCCATTGGATTATCACATTAACTGTACGATTTAACCAACATTTATAAATAAATATAAATTTACTTACGGATGGCCGAACGGATAGTGATGTTGAAAGAAGGGTTGGTGCGGGTAACAAAGTGAATAGAGCTTTAAAAATAGTTATTGGAAACAAGAATTTAGAATGAAAGCGCAAATTGCTGTTCACAATGGAATTCTGGTCCCAACCCTTATGTATGGAAACGAAGCATGGAACTGGCAGAAGAAATGCGGTAGAGATGAGGTCCCTAAGACGATGTGTGGTAGAACGATGTACGACAGAATCCCAAATGCGGATATTAAAAAGGAATGTAGAGCGAAAGAAGGTATTATGAACAAAATTATGAAAGGATCGCTGCGTTGGTTCGGACATATTGAGCGCATGGGTGAAGAAAGAATGGTTAAACAATTATACGTTGACGATGTAAATGGAGTAAGTAGTCGAGGTAGACCGAGGAAAACATGGCATGACCAAATTAATCAAATTTTAAAGGTTGGTCATGTTAGAAGTCGGAGGAATCGACGTGCGTGTATGACTCGTTGTATGAATGTAATATAATTGCATTTAGTATTCCTTAACGAGGTAAAAAAATTCATAATGAGTTCCAGGATACACTATCTATTTTCTGGACTCCCCCCAATAATTATCTTTTCCATTGTATAAAGCCACATCATTGTTAAGTTGCCATACTATGCTCCTCTCAATAGAGTATATAAAGAGTAACACGCCCAAGTATAGCCACTTCATCAAGACCATATCCGAACGTTTCTACGCTGGATTATCTACGCATGAAAATGCATCCATCAACTCGCTCTGCGCTCACGACGCGCGCGAAGAGCCAAAATATAAAAGACCGCAATCCGTTTTGCGAAGGACGTAGTCGTCGGGACTACGCCAAAGAAACTAAGTCAAAACAATCCTCTGGCGTGGCAACACGCCAGGAGACAATAAGCCACGAGCGGGGCCCCTCTTATGTACACTCCCATAGAATCGCACACAACCATTATACCTAGCCCCACCCGACGTAATATAAATTATGCTCCACCAAAAATTTGGTCCCTTGCATTAAATATATATTTTTCTCTTCTGCACAGGTTGCAACTAAAATCACACCTCCCACACATTAAACTCAACCCCATAGAGTCACACATACTACACCACACACAAACCTAAAAACCACACCCACAAACCACATAACTCGTCAATGGGAAGGAGTAACAGACTTCCGAGTCTCACTCCAAAAATCAGAGATCCAAGTCCAAGTCCAACTATAGCCACATTTGATAATGCCTTAGAAGGGCGAAACATGTCATCCCCCAAAAACTATAATAAAACTTCTAGAAAAACATAAGTTTTTTCATTCGTATTAATTAACTATTCAGCAATCATTCGGCATGAAGATGAATTTAAATTCGACATTTTCGGCAAACACGATTCCAACCTTCACTAAAGTGAGAACTTACAGTGTTTTCATCGGGAGTTTTCATTCTCCGTCAAGTCAGAGCTCGTTTTCGTTATTATCAATTAGGAAAAAAGTGAAATGGTTTGAAGAAGTGTGTATAGTTTTAATATAGTGTAAAATAATTAACATAATGGCTAAGAGATTCGTTGGCTTCTTGAAGAATTTGCGCGGACAGGCAGATCCTAACCTCTCAAACGCAGAGAACGCCACAAATTCGACTAAAGCCGAACTGATGGCTCAAATACAAGAAATGAAAAGTAAAATGCCCTCGCTAAAAGATGGAATAGACGCTATAAAATCCGCACCTGGGAAAATACCAGAAGATTTATTAAGGAATAAAGTTCGCGATGCCATGACTAAATATGAAAAGTTTACCGGTGTTCAAGAAATTATGGAGTTGCAGAAGACCGTGGTCGAAGCACAGGTATGATAGGGCATCATTTTGAATCTATTCAAAACTGTTCTTTATATTACTGTAGATGTGAGTGATTTTTTAAGAACTATGTGCAGTACTTACCTGAAGTTTGCTTCGAATTCTATCCGTTTTTTAAATAACTCACTCCAGTAATCACACAAACGTTTATAAAAATGTATATTACGTATTAAAATTAAGCATGACCACGGCATAAGTGAAATAAATACAAATAGAAATGAGTTATTTCATAATATGTGCAGAAATATGTATTTTATAATGCAGCAGAGGCAAAATCATTGCTAACAAAATAAAACAGTCAATACGATGATTGTAAATAGTTAAAAATAATAAATAGGCGAATTTGTATATTTAGGAAGCATGTTTACAAAAAAATTGACTAGTTGAGAGGGATTTTGAAAGAAGGGTTGGGGTAGGCAACAGAGAATGGTGCACTTAAACTTCACTGGCTTAAAAGTCCAGAAAGAATCCAGTATAAACTCTGCTGGACACTCTTCAAAGCGCTATATGGAATAGCACCAAGTTATATATCTGAACTCTGTATAACGGACAGCCTAAATACAAGGAAATCTACACTTCGCTCGGCGAACTCCTCGGCGAAAGGAAGATTAGTTGAGCCGAAGCGTTAAGCGTTAAGCCCCAGTACAAATTTCGGGGATCGAGCGTTCGCGGTAGCCGGTCCATCAGCTTGGAACAATCTCCCTTCACACCTCAGATGCATAAATGATCCGACGATTTCAGATCTAAACTGAAAACCCATCTTTTTCATATTTCATATCCAATTTAAACATTTATACTTTGTTCTACTATGCTTTTTAGCCGATCGTGAAAATTTTGATTTTTAGGTTTAAAACATGTCTTAATGCGCCCTTGAGGTTATTACATCACAAAAATGGCGCTTTAAAAGTTAGCATATTATTATTATTTATGGAAGTGTACAACGGTGTTCTTATTAACTTAACCTTTATGTATGCAAATAAAGCCTGGAACTGGCAAAAGAAGGACGAAAGTAGAATAACTGCAGTAGAAATGATATGATAGAGTGTCAAATGCAAATACATGAACAAAATAATGAAAGGTTCCTTGAAAGATGATTTTGACACATGGAAAGGATAGTAAAGAAAGTATAAATGTGAACAAAATACAGACTATCATAATTTTTTTTCAAATCAAATCAGTTTATTTCATCAACAGACATTACAAAAATTATTTTTAAGGCATCTATTGAGAACAGGTAAAATAATATATTATGTATAGTATACTACCAGAAACGCATAAGAGATGGTTCAACATTAGGAAGACAGGATACTCTCCAGAATTAAGAGTATTTGCCTTCTGAACGTACTTTCACTAACATGAAAGACGTCGATCTCCGAGGAGACCGCGTTCAGCAGACTAATTGCTCTTCCCACCGGTGTCACCAGAGGCAGATTGGTTCTGGCGGCGGGTAGGTAAAACAATCTGTGCTGTCGGAGATATCTATCGGGGACAAAAAGCCGAACACCCTCCAGTACGGCCGAGTTCTCGAAGTATCCCCTAATTAATCTAAAGAAATGGGTAATTAGATGTCCATATCTTCAAAGCTGTAGAGAATTGGTTCCGAGCATTCCCAAAATAAATGCCGTGGGATAGAGCCACGGATAGCTACCATACTCCCTCATGTAGAGATATCTCAGAAATTTTTTCTGAACCCTCTCCAGCATAACGGAATATCTCGCCTCGTGAGGACTCCGTATCACAGAACCACTTTCGAGTCTGCTCCGAACCAATGCGTTATATAGGACTCTGAGCACATTAGGATCCCTGAAAACTCTGCCGGTCCGGACGATGAAGCCCAACATCTTCAGTGCAGTGCCACAAATCCTCTCAACATGTGCACGAAAAGTCAGCCTACTCTCATAGATGATCCCGAGATCTCTCATCGTAGATACATGTGCTAGTTGCTGGTTGTTCATTGTGTATCTACAGTTCTCAATGCTCTTTTGTGATAGTCTGGCTCACCTGAGGGAAGTACTATCTGTATTATAATTGTATGGTATATTTATTGTATTAATTTGTCATGCATCTTATGTTTCTCGCTCTTTTTATTAATCTATTATGTATTACTTATTATTGTGTATCTCTAACTTGTATTTTGAGAAATTGACGAGCTTGCGTGACACAATGTATACATGTAGAGGATGCGAGTGAAGTATATCAGAGAAGTCAAGGAAAACATGGCACGACCAAGATAATTATATTTTAAATGTTGCCGTGTTTGAAGTATAAAAATCACAATGTTTGAATACAGAATAACCTCAAGAGATATGTGCGGATAGAAGAATGTGATGTTTAGTTTGTAATGTCACATAAATATAGTTTTGAGGTGTTTTCTTTCAGGATAAATTCATAGCAGCCCAGGATCGGAGGCGAGAAGCAGGTCAGAAATTAATGGCCATGCAGCGGAAGCTGAAGGAACTCCACGAGGAGATGCAAAACACTCCCAAAGGAGACCAAAAATATCTGAGACTAGTCACAGACGAACACAAGGTATACCATTTAAATTGTTTATTTATTTATTTATACATCATACACAAATGAGACATTACAAACGATAAAACATTTAGGCGACTCATTTGGACACAAAACAGTATTACAATGACAAAATAAAACAAAATAACATGAGACCAAAAAGATCATACATATCAGAAGGAATCCAAATATGTCGACGTCAGTGAGGCAGTACTCTTTCCAGAATTTGAAATATTTTTTTTATGAATACTGCCTCACTGACACTGAAAATGTCCAAATCCGAGATGATTAGATTCAGCGTCCGAATTGCTCTTCCTACTGGCATCACCAAAGGCAGGTTGGTTCTGCGTGAAGGAGTAAAGAACAATTGATGTCGGCGTTGTCGCAGGTTGTTATCAGGAACAAAAAGACCTATTTGCTCCAGAACATAGGGGTTCTCAATAGAGCCCCGAATCAGTTTGAAAAAATGTGTTGACAGTAATCCTTCCCTCCTCAGTTCGAGGGAGTTATACCCCACCATACCCAAGAGAAATAGTTATGTCTTCTGCATGGTTACAATCCTGAGGATTGGTCTGCATCAAGCCTCACTCAGTCCTGTCTCCAGGTAGTCTTTTCATTTCTGTGTAGCTGCCATAGCGCATGTCTTCTGGTCCATATAGGTGTCTCTTGGGCGGCCTCTGCTATTTCTGTCCTCAACCATTTCCTCTGCGATAGTAATAAGCAGGCCCGGGTGCCTGATGTTATGGCCTATCCAGTTTGCTTGTTACTGGGTAATACTTTTGAACATTTGCAGCAAAGGTTCTTTTTCTTTCAGTAGATCTGATGATCTTCTTCTCCGGTCTCAATCTAATGATTGGTCTGCAGCAAGGCGACGCATCTCCTCTTCCACTCCGCTCGGTCCTCGGCAACTGCA
This sequence comes from Lepidostoma basale, assembly GCA_022606425.2. Classification (NCBI taxonomy): domain Eukaryota; kingdom Metazoa; phylum Arthropoda; class Insecta; order Trichoptera; family Lepidostomatidae; genus Lepidostoma; species Lepidostoma basale. Next base: position 200,183 of record JAHDVF020001128.1, on the reverse strand, counting down.
GCCCATATCTCGGCAAATCTGGTCTAGGTACTCCGGGCGAGGTCATCCCCTGCCAATCGATACCTCGACCATTCCCTCCATGCAGGAAACATTTGTGTCGCAACACATGACCAATCCATCTCGTGCGCCTCTCCGCTATGGTGTTCAACATGTGCCTATTCTCTTCAACTCTGCTAAAAACCTCCTCATTTGTAATGTGGTCCCTCCATGAATCATGAGCAATTCGTTGGTAGGTCCGAAACATGTCTATGTAATTTTATTTTTTTAATATATGTTGTATATACAAAGTATATAAAAAATAAAAAAGAGAAATAAACCATCATAACAACACAAAGTGTGGCGTATATAGAAGAAATTTGTATTGATTTGATTTTTTATTTTATTAAAGACGATAGTGGAAGAGCAGCATCTGCGACGAGAGTTCACGGCAATAGAAAGAGAGGAACGAGAACATTTCGGAACCATGTCGGCTGCGGTCAAACTGAGTCATGAGCGAGAAAGGGCCCACGCAGACAGAAACAAATACTGGTATATCGTCGCCTCGCTCATAGGTAAACTACATCCTGACATACCTCTAGCTTATTCATACGAGTCATATACGCACGTCGATTCTTCTGACTTCTAACAAGACCAACCTTTAAAATTTGATTCATTTCACGTTTTCCTCGGTCTGCCTCGACTCCGTACTCCATTTACATCATTAATGTATACTTTCTTTCTCCATCCATGCGCTCAATATGTCCGAACCAACGCAGCAATCCTTTCATAATTTTGTTCATAATACCTTCTTCGGCTTTTTGGCACTCAAAAAGGTTTGCCATCCCTGGTATAATGGATAAACGCAAACAAGTCGTACTCTCAATTGAACAAAATCTCAAAATAATTCAAAAGTTTGAAAATGGTGCAACCGTTAATTATGTATTGAATCAATATAATGTGGTGATCAAACTATACGGGACATCATTAATCAAAAGAGAAAAAACATTGTTTTCAGATTAACCGGGAAATTGATTATACGGGATTTTTTTTTCACCTTCCATCCCTTAAAATCGAGAGTGTACTGTACATAAATAAACACTTTTTTTTTTTCTTCCAGGTACCGCTCTGGGAGTGTTTGGTTCCACATTGAACAACCGAATGAAAATGGCCGAGTTCCGTGATATGCTGACGGAGCAAATGGAGCGTTCGAATAACTTCCTCCTCACGATGGAAGGGGAGCGCGGAATCCCTGTGGCGGGCGCCATCTCCAGTCACCACGAGATGGCTCGCCAGCAGGAGCAGATCCGAGGCGTGGAACAGAGGGTGGCAGCCATTGTATCCAACCAGGGGACCATTCTTGGTGAGACAACACCCATCACTGAAGACATTGTTTTAGGCTGTTTATATATTTTTAATCAAAGAATGATTAAGTATTATATATGGTCTGTTCTACTATATGGGAAAGGATAAGGGTCTATTCTCTGAAAAGGATAGACCAGAATTGATAAACAGAAATTGGATAGTGTTACATCACGACAATGCGCAGACCACATGTGGTGATGATAAGCTAAATGAGTTGAATTGGGATGTTATCAAGCAACCACCGTATTCTTCAGATCTGGCTCCTTCTGATTATCATTTATTCAGATCACTGCAATTTTTTTTTAATGATAATTTTTTTTTACGCAATAGAGCAGGTTAAAACATTTTTAATCCCTTAATATATTTATCGAATCAAAGTCACGGGTATTTTACTCAAACGGTATCAATAAGTTAATAGAAAGGTTGGAGAAGGTTATAAGAACCGATGAAAATGATATAATTGATTAAATAAATAAAAAAATGGAAAAGTTTTATTTTATTAAAAAAAAAAAAATTAACTTTTGCATCAACCAATATATTAGGTCCTTACATATGAAATTGGCGTTTTGTATGGGAGGAACATAAAGTTGATTTTTTTAAAATATAATATATTTATTTAATCAAAGTATGTACCATTGCTATCTATGCACTTTTGCCATCTCATAGGTAGTTCATCGATCCCTTTACTAAAAAAACCATTCGGACGGGAATCAATAAAATCTTTGAAGTCGGTTTGGACTGCCCCATCGGAGTTGAATTTTTTCCCTTGCAAGAAGTTATCCAAATTTCGAAAAAAATAGTAATCTGTTGGGGCAAGGTCCGGAGAGTACGGTGGATGTCTTAGACATTCCAATTGAAGCTCTTCTAATTTGGTAGCCGTCTGTTGTGCAGTGTGTGGTCTAGCGTTATCATGAAGCAGCAGTGGCCTAGAGCGATTAACCAGCCTCGGTTGTTTAGCAGCTAGCTTTTCCATCATGGTTTGCAGTTGCTGACAATAGACATCTGCCGTAATCGTCTGGCCAGATTTAAGAAAACTGTAGTGAACGACACCAGCACTAGTCCACCAAACGCTCACAAGTAACTTTTTTGGAGTCAATTTTCGCTTGGGGCATGGTTTGGCTGGTTCGGCAGGGTTCAGCCATTGCGATGAGCGCTTCGATTATCATACAGGATCCTTTTCATCACAGGTAATGATTCGATTCAAAATCCCTTCATTATTGTGCCGGTTGAGTAATGCAACGCAGCAGTCAACGCGCGTTTGTTGATTTGCTTCACTCAATTCGTGAGGTACCCACCTTTCAAGCTTTTTCACCTTCCCAATTTGCTTCAAGTGGATTAAAACAGTTTTATCACTAACACCGCAGCCTGCAGCTAACTCGGACGTGGTTTGCGATGGATCCGCTTCCACAATAGCCTTCAATTCTTCATTATCAACTTTGGTCTCCGGCCGTCCACGGGGCTTGTTCTGCAGGTCGAAATTTCCAGAACGAAAACGTTGGAACCAAAAACGCACTGTGTTTTCTTTTGCGGCACCGTCGCCATACACATCATTAATCCTTCGAGCCGTTTCTGCAGCACTGGTGCCACGGTGGAACTCGTACTCGTAAATAACGCGATATTTCAAGTTTTCCATTTTGTAAACTGAGTGACGCAAAGAAAAAAAACAATTGAGGAAAAAACAAATGAATTATAATTTTCGAAACACAAATACTTGAGTAAATAGCTGTATAAATTTGAATTTGGAATTTCTAACCAAAGAGAAGATATTTGAGATCAAAGTTGCCAGTATGGCAAAACGCCAATTTCATATGTAAGGACCTAAAATTTATACAACATTTATTGTAGTTAATAAAATCAATGATTTTTGTGGTTGAATTTGACTTGTAAGTTTTTTTATATTACATTGCATTTTTGAGAAGCGTAGTTTGCGGCTAAGTGAATCCGATAACCGAGAACAGTGTTTGTTTTTTTGATAATTCAGAATTGAAAAAATTATCATATGATATCGTCCGAGTTCACTTATCTCGGTACGGTCATGACGGAAGCCAACGATATGCACGCGGAGTTGGAACACAGAGTTCAAAAAGGCCTTCGAGCTGCAGCCTCCTTGCGAACGTTCCTAAAGTCCAAGCTTCTATCCAGAAACATCAAGCTGCGTATTTATAACACCATCATCAAGCCAGTGGTGACATATGATTCTGAGTCATGGACAATGACTCTAAAAGAACAACAAAGAATCTACTGGTTTGAGAATAGAATACTTAGAATGATCCTGGAACCCAGACCCGATGTTGCAGCGGGAACTTGAAGCCATAGGACCAACCAAGAGATCCGTACGATGACCCAGCAGCCCCTTATAACGAGCACCGTGAGAGCCGGTCGCCTAGCATGGATTGGGCACGTATGCCGAGCCGAAGAGACCAGAGCAATCAAGACCCTGTACGCGTCTAGACCGACTGGAGTAAGACCTCTAGGAAGGTCTAGACAGCGCCTAATGGACAATGTTCTGGCTGACCTGGCTAGGTTGGGCGAATCGGACTGCTGGGAGCAAAAAGCGCAGGATGGAGGAACTTGGCGAAAAATCATCAAGGAGACTAAAACTCTTCAAGAGTTGTATGGTCATAGGAAGTGAAGTGATGATATCGTCAGTCACTATCTAATAAATCTTGGTTTGTTTAGTTGTATTTGGTTCAGTAATAATTTAATGTTTTTTTTTCTAGATCATATGATCAAGACTGAGAGAACTGTTAATATCCAGTTGGAAGACATCAAACGGCTCATCATTGCTTCGACAGCGACCAGCGCCAAGTCGGACAAAGCCCTGAAGGACGCCATCAAGAAGGCGTCCGCCACGACTCAAAGCTCCAGCGATGTGTCCCAAGACATCGCAACAAAGATCAAAGAGAACGAGGAGTTCTTGAAGATGTCGCTGTTCGTCGGAATCGTGGCGTTAGTCATCGTAGGAATAATCGGAAAATTGAGTTGAAACTTGTCGTTTAGGAATTATTTTAAATCAAAATTATACCAAATATCACGCTAGAGTATAGGTTCCCAAACTTGTTCAGGTCACTTCCCAAGCAGGACATAATTGTTATAATTTACTTAAACCTTTACAGTGCGCTTGACTGCGTTTGCAGTCCAAAAACAATGGTTTCAAACTATAGCAGACTAAATTTGCAGTTCATATTTGAATGAATCTTATTTAACTTTTTATGTTGCCTAGTCTTCTACTTCTTTGCTAGCCTTCTTCCCTCCACTGCTGGATATAGGCCTCTTCCAATTTCCTCCACTCGTCTCTATCCTGCCCCCTTTGTATCCAAGATTTCCCAACCCTTTTGACAATATCATCGCTCCATCTCTTCAGTGGCCTTCCAACACTTCGCCTATTTGCCCATGGTCTCCAACTGAGTATCCTGGGTGCCCATCTGTTGCCACCCTGTCTAGCCAAGTGTCCAGCCCATTGCCATTTCAATTTTGCCACTCGATCCATGACATCAGCAACCCTGGTGCGGTGTCTAATTTCTAAATCCGCACAATATCATCGCTCCACCTGGTTAACTGTCTCTCGACACTTCTCTGGCCCAACCTCGGCCTCCATTCAGTAACCCTCTGGCTTCATCTTCCATCATCCCGTCGACACACATGGCCAGCCCACTGCCACTTCATCCTCGCAATGCATATCCCTTCATCGGAGACCCTGGTGCGTCTTCTAATCTCCACGTTGGCTATATGGTCCCTAAGCGAGATATCCAACATGGATCTTTCCATGTGTACAGATCCAAAAAGGTGTCAAACAGGAACACAATGTCTCCAAAACTCTTTACCAATGTCTTGGAAGACATGTTTAAGACACAGATTTCTGTTGTCGGAGTCTCCCGAACAACTCCAAGAAATGCTGGCAGCTTTAAATGAATCATCTAAAAAAATTGGCCTTAAAATGAATATGACAAAGTCAAAAATATTGACTAACACACAAATTGAAGACATTCAAATCCATAGTAAACATGTGGAAATGGTAGATGAGTATTTCATTTATATTAATTATCAACTCGCCGCAAATTAATTATCAAATCAAATAAGTTTATTAACTGAACAGCATAAATGTTTAAGGCATCTATTGAGTACAGGTAAATTATTATATATATACAACATAATACCAGGAACGCATGAGAGATGTCTCATCATTAGGAAGACAAGATACTCTCCAAAGTCGAGAGTATTTGTCTTCTGAACGTACTTTCACTTATATGAAAGACGGCAATCTCCGAAGAGACCGTGTTCAGCAGACTAATTGCTCTTCCCACCGGTGTTATTTAATATGGAGTTTTATATCATTGTTCAAGAAACAATAAATACTTTTTACTTTGGTGACTTTACTACTAATTTGTACATAATATTAATATGAATTGGGACTATCTGTCTGAACTGTAAATGTAGCCAACCGCAGCTCAAGACAATTTAATTTTTACTGCAAATGAAGTCAACTGCACTTTGATGGTTGAATATCTGATGTCGTCCACTGCTGAACATAGTCCTCCCCCATACTTCTCCACGTATTACAAGTCTGTATCTTCGTGTGGGAAGTCTTCCTTTGTTTCTTCTGTCCTCGTGTCTAAATATCCACTCCATCCTTCTGGTCTTTCTTTCATCTACCAGTCTGGCAACATGTCCCACAAAAGACCATTTAAGACACTCTTTTGACGACATCCGTTACTCCCAACTTTCTACGTATTTCAGTATTCCTTATCCAGTCTGAGAGTCTTACATGTCGTGGGTATTCTGTGAAAGGCACTAAGTCAAAATGACTACTTCTGAGATAATTGAAGTTCAAAGTTTGGAAGGATATAACCATATTAAGGATATAACAATTTTTTATACAAAACTTTACAGCATTGGTCCTCACATTAGCATGTGAGGACCGTGTGGCTTCGTTGGCTTTACGGTGTTCTGAAGGTCTTACAATTGTTGGGAGTTAGACCTGAGGAGTGGAAGTGGAGAGCTCAGGATAGGTTCGGCTTGGGAAACTTTTCGGAGGCGGCCGAGGTCCACCTAGGACTAGAGAAGTCTTGAGTATCATATCGCACCGTGAGTGTAAAACCGAATTAAGTGCAAATATACATTTTGGAGATATGGGAGTTTAAAGGTTTCATATTGCTTGGAAAAACTTTTTTTTTTAAGTAAACCAATGATTTTCAGTTTATAGGTATATTACTACAAACCGAAAATCATTGGTTTATTAAAAAAAAACAGTTTTTCCAAGCAATATGAAACCTTTAAACTCCCATATCTCCAAAATGTGTATTTGCACTTGATTCGGTTTTACACTCACGGTGCGATATATTATTAAATTAATAATTTATTTTATTAGTATTTAATAGGTATTTATTTTATCTTTTAGAAATTCTTACATTTACCTTTTGTTACGAGTTCCTTTGCCTTTTTTGTAAAGTTTTACAAAACAACGTAATACAAGATGACTCATATTATTTCAGAGAAGGCTTTTGAATCTGTTGACGGAGAATCTATCCGAAATTTGAATAATGGAACAATTGAAAAAGAAATTATCTAAAATTATTTTATTTAAACACCATGTAGAGAGTCAATACTATTGTCAATCTCTGCAATTGATGCTCATTGATGATTTAATCTTCAAAATATGAATGTCTTCAGACGTAATGTTTATTTAAACACCATGCAGAGAGTCAATAATATTGTCAATCTCTGCAATTGATGCTAAGTACATCAACCGGTCCATCCTTTCTGTCTACCTCATCAAGGAAACATTGTGATAGTTTTGTCAGATTTCACTTTTAGATAATTGTGATATAAACCTATTGTGAGTAGAAAAATATTGCAAGTAAAGCAAACGAAATTGTCATCAATTGCATTGATAGATTCTGTAAATCATCAGAAATTGACATTTGTATTGCCTTTCTTTTCTGTCAATCACTTTTAAATTGAAGCCATCAATTAAACAGTTTTATGACTGTCCCTTGGAAATCATTTTGCCGGTTGTAGAATTGACCACCAGGAGTTTCCAAGGGCTTTCACAGAACAGCTATATAAGAGGTGTTCGCTCACACGATACTTTGTGAACGCACTGCATTCGAGTTATCTAAAATTATAGAAAAATTGTTAGGTATGCTATCATTTTAGCAGCCAATTGTTATATGTATTTTGTTAAATAAATTTGTTGAATAAATATTATTTTTTATTTAAACCCTATGGTAGCCGGCACTTTTGGAATTACTACGCCAAAATCGGTGCCATTAGAGAAAGCAATTCTAAAATAAATATATTAAATAATTTATAAACAGTCTGTAAAATAAATCTTTTAACCTAAGCCACTCCTTTGTCGAATGCCAGCCGACATCGCTATATACGCTACAACTCAGTTGTCGGCTAGCGGCCGACAAGATAAGATTGCGCGCGCGGTGTATTTTCAGGCGCAAAACTTGACTTTCTTGTGATTATTCGTTTAAAAAAACATTTAATTTCACGTTTTAATAAGAGTTTGACTGTTTTCCGTTTTTATTTTACTATAAATAATCCTTGCGAATTCACATAACCTAAAATGGCGGGAACTTGGCGTGATACGTCATGCAGAGGAGCGATTAGAATACAAGCCCCACTTCATTGCAAAACTGGACAAAGGTTCTAAAGACTGTACTGTGTGCAGTCACAGAAAGATTCCAGGGGGAAGATGGGAAACAGTGTGGTTTTGTGAGACCTGTTCCAGAAAACCTGGTCTCCATCCTGGAGATTATTTTAAAAAGTACCATACTATGCAAAACTATAAGTAGCCCATAATGTTTTTTGTAAATTGTTTTTTATTTGAAGAATAAATCATTACAAATGAATTTTAAACGATTTTTTTGTAACTACCTATCAATAAATTAATATTTTGATATTATTTAAATTAGAGTTGGCTTACAAACAATATTAAAAAAGAATGGAGTGGTAAGAGTTGACATAGTTGCAGGTGTTTATATATTTATTATAATATTTCTGGGGCCAAGAGCGACACAAAACTCACAACTGTAGTTTCATATGCACGATGTAAAAAACGTGCACAGCTAGCAGTCACCATTCTTATGACCACCGTCAAATTTGTAAGCCGTGCCATAAATTTAGCTTTATCTCGGCGAATTGTGTCAAAATTTCAAAGCAATCGTTTATTTTATAAAAGAAGAAGAGGAAGAAGAATGTATAGAAACGCGCGTATTCGAATGCCACGTTCAAAATTTTGAAGCAATCGGTAAATAAGATTATTTCAAAACGATCGTTTTTTTTTCTAAATGAAGAAGAAGACGAATATATAAAAACACGCACGTATTTACAACGTTGTGTCAAGAATTTAAAGCATTCTTTAAATATTAAAATTTTAAAGCAATGGTTTTTTTCTTTCTAAAAGAAGAAGAAGAGTATACAAAAACAACTGCGTATTCGAATGTAACGTTTTTTTACCAACACATGTAAGAGGAATGGATTTCATTCAAACTACTCTCAAAACCTTCCTGGGACAAATAAAAACCAATTGTGGTATTTTCAGCGAAATCGGTTTAGTAATTTTCGAGAAAATCAAAGACAAACAATAAACAAACAGACGAACGTTTACCATAGACTTCGAGACGGCATTGAGACGAACATGGGTTGCCAAATGTTTCCCGAATTGTAAGGTAATTCAAAATACTTTTAGGGAATATTTTGATCGAGATAAAGTTAGTTATAATGTCACAAAAACGATTTATGTAATAATTTATTAAAATTTACAATTATTTTTACAACCTCAAATAATCAAATTATTTTATTTCAACCAATATTTTAAAAATAATTGAATGACAGAAAACATTTAAATGAACTCCGATTTCATCATTAGCATCATCTCATTCCTAATCTGAAGAGTTTGATGATTCGATGTCCCCATCAATTGAAAAAAGAAATTCCTTGTCTTCATCTAGCCAAATATCTCGTTTATCATATAATTGTTTTGTCTTTTCCTCTTCTTTCTAGGTGTGCTAATTTTTGTAAGAACTTGCGGCTGCGTTTCCCTCGGTAACAATTCTCTGGACCGAATTTTCATATACACATATAAAATCAATACAAAATATACAATAATATGTATATTTTTATTATTACACTAATCATAAATCAGCTATTTAATCTCTATAACTTATCTGTCATTTTACCAACACTCGCGTTGACTTTTTCAAATGGAATTAATGCCGTAAATATTCTATGTTCTTTTGCACAAAAAGGCTTTAACTTTGAGAATATTCTCTCTTATACTGATTTTTATAACTTTGGGCATTGTTAGTTTCAAATTAATAAAGAAAACTAAAATTTACGACGACGCAAAAAAAACTCAAATCTGTCACATTTGGGAGTTTAGTTCACATTTCTACCACCGCCGAATTACGTTTGTGGCTCTATACTGCGAACCAGGAGCGCAAGAAATCGAAAAGTTAGTTAAAAATTAATAACTGCTGCAATACTTCACCCCGAGCCACGAGCTGCATAGAAAAACGTAAGGGTTCCACCCAAATGCTACTTGTCTTGCTCACTCTCATACGCATGAAAGAAACGAAAGATATCTTCGTTATTTATGAAATAAAATTACTAATATTTTAACGTCCGATACCTCCTAGCACGTCATTAACTCCTGGTGCTTAGTATTTTCAAAACATAATTTTGTATGGAGAATTTGCATTGTAAAAAAATGTATCATCTCAAAAACTAATTCCGAAATTTGGTTTCACGATTTTATAATTTTTAATTTAATAAAGTTGAAAAACGCACAATTTTTCCATACAAAATGTTTTAAAATGAAACCTTGGTATCAGGATAGCAGAATGGCCAAGAAGATAATATGTGAATCATGAAATTTTTCGATTCGTAAAACCGTCCTTACTTTTTTGCATTAGGTATTTTTGATATAAAATTAATAATAAGTATGTTAACGTCTGATACCTCCTAGCACGTCATTAACTCCTGGTGCTTAATATTTTCAAGATATAATTTTGTATGGAGATTTGTGATTTTTTACATTGTAAAAAAATACCATCTCAAAAACCTAATTCCGAAATTTGGTTTCGCGATTTTATAATTTTTAATTTAATAGCATGTTTACAAGGGACGGAAAAATGGAGAAAGACATCGAAAGGAGGGTTGGTGCTGGGAATAAAATAAATGGCGCACTGCAAATAGAAATATATCCATAGAAGCAAAGATGGCAGTACACAATGGAGTTCTAGTGCCAACCCTCATGTATGGAAGTGAAGCTTGGAGCTGGCAAAAGAAGGATGAAAGCAGGATAAACGCCGTAGAAATGAGATCACTGAGAAGAATGTGCGGGAAAACGTTGTATGATAGAATACCGAACGATGAAATAAGAAAGAAATGTAAGGCTGCATCATGAATAAAATTAAAAAAGGATCCCTGAGGTGGTTCGGACATATGGAACGAATGGATGAGAGTAGAATGGTTAAAAAGTTGTACACAAGCAGCGTGAGTGGGAAAAGAAGCCGAGGACGACCGAGGAAAACATGGCATGACCAAATTAATCAATTCTAAAAGGCGGCCACATTCGAAGTCGGAACAATCGACGTGCGTGCATGGTAAGATGTATGGATGTAGAGGAAGCTCGAGAGGTATGCCAGGACATGCCAGTGTGGCGATCCACCCTCTCTGCCTACCCCTCCGGGGAAATGGCGTGATGGTTAATGAGTTAGTTAATTTAATAAAGTTGAAAAACGCAAATTTCTCCATACAAAATATTTTAAAATGAGATCTTGGTATCAGGATAGCAGAACGGGAAGAAGATAAGTATGGGTAGTTTGAAATGTGATTTTTTTCTATTCGTAAAACCGTTCTACTTATTGCATTCGGTATTTTCTATGTAAATTTCTATGTATTTCAACGTCCGATACCTCCTAGCACGCCTTGAACTCCTGGTGCTAAATATTTTCAAAACATAATTTTGTATGGAGAATTTGGGATTTTTGAAAATATAAACTAACTAACTAACTAACCATCACGCCGTCTCCCCGAAGGGGTAGGCAGAAAGAATGGACTGCCACACTTTTCTTTCCTGACATATTTCTCTCGCTTCCTCAACATTCATACATCGTGTCATGCACGCGCGTCGATTTCTCTGACTCCTCACATGGCCGACATTCAATATTTGATTTATTTGATCGTGCCACGTTTTCCTCGGTCTTCCTCTATTTCTGGTACCATTTACATCATTAACATATAATTTTTTTACCATTCTTTCTTCATTCATTCTTTCCATATGTCCAAACCATCTTAATGATCCTTTCATTATTTTGTTCATGACACCATCATTCACACCGCATTCACTTCTCATATTTTCATTCGACACTCTATCATACACAGAGTATCCACATATTCGTCTAAGAGATCTCATTTCTACTGCATTTATTCTACTTTCATCCTTCTTTTGCCAGTTCCATGCTTCGCTTCCATACATAAGGGTCGGTAGAAGAACACCATTGTGCACTACCATTCTAGCTTTTTTGATAGGTTTTTGTTTGCAATGACAACTTTAAGTGCACCATTCACTTTGTTGCCTGCCCCAACCCTTCTTTCAATATCCCTCTCCACTCGCCCATCTCTTGTAAACATACTACCTAAATACACGAACTCAACTACTTGCTCCAAATTTTCACCATTCACGCTAATGTTGCAGACTGTCGTGGTTTTTTCCTTTTCAAAAATCGGATTATTAACATTCATCATCAGATCATTTCGCATGCATACAAAATATAACTCAAACTTGGTGTTTTCACGAATTAATTTTAATTTGAAATAAAGTTGAAAATTGCCTATTTCTCCATACAAAATGTTTTAAAATGAAATCTTGGTATCAGGATAGCAGAACGGCCAAGAAGGTGTGAAGCATGAAATTTACGGTTTTTAAAACCGTCCTTACTGTATAATGTTGATTGCACTATCCAATAAAATGTTACAGAAAAAATATTATTGTCAATATGCTCCCCTGGTACTCAATAATTTTAATGCTAAAATGATGATCTTCTTCTTCCTCAGCCCATTCCCGTCCACTCCTGGACAAAGGCCTCCCCCATTCGCTTCCATGTCACTCTGTATTGTGCAGACTGCATCCAGGTTATTCCGACATGTCTGTTCAGATCATCCTTCCACCGTAGTTGCGGTCGCCCTGCACTTCTCTTTGCCGTCCACGGTCTCCAAGTCAGCAGTCATCTTGTCCATTTTTCGTCTGAGCTTCTGGCTACGTAACCTGCCCATTGACATTTTAGAGTCGCCACCCGGTGGATGATGTCAATTCCCTTTGTTTTTTCTCTCACTGTATCGTTTCTGACTTTGTCTCTTAGGCTTATTCCTGTGGATAATGTCAGTGATCTTTGTTTTTTCTCTCACCATATCATGTCTGACTCGATCTCTTAGGCTTATTCCTAACATGGCTATTTCCATGTCTCTTTGGGTCACTCGTTTCGATTTTGCGATTGACAAATGAAATAAAATATGAAAATTACAATTTAACCATCACGCCGTCTCCTCGAAGAAATAATAGACTGCCACACTTTTCTTTCCTGACATATTTGTCTCGCTTCCTCGACATCCGTGATGATAGAAGATGGAGCCAGAGGATTACTGAATGGAGGCCAAGTTTAGGCGGGAGAAGTGTCAGGGGACAGCCTTCCAGGTGATGATGCTGTGTGGACGGCGGGAAGGGTCTGGAGAACACTGAAGAGAGGACGAGAAGTATGGCATGGAGGTGGAGAAGCTAACATTCAGTAGTCATACGTCATCACATCCCCAGGTTGAAAAACAATGTTCTAAATAAAACTAGGATTATTTTTTTATATTATTATTTAAAATGCCTTATAACCTTAAATTTAATTTTAGATGTTTTTTTTAATAGAGTATAAATAAAGATAAACTTATTAATATAACATAAATTTTAATATTAAAATTAAAATTATTAATTGATATATGTATGGAATTGAATGTAAAAGCGAAATTCGGATGATTCAGTAGTAGAAACAAATGAACTAACTAACTAACTAACCACCACGCTGTCTGCCCGAAGGGGTAGGCAGAAATAATGGACTGCCACACTTTTCTTTCCTGACATATTTCTCTCGCTTCCTCAACATTCATACATCGTGTCATGCACGCGCGTCGATTTCTCTAACTCCTCACATGGCCACGTTTTCCTCGGTCGTCCTCTATTTCTGGTTCCATTTACATCGTTAACATTTTTTTTTTTATCATTCTTCCTTCATTCATTCTTTCCATATGTCCAAACCATCTTAATGATCCTTTCATCATTTTGTTCATAACACCATGATTCGCACCGCATTCATTTCTTATATTTTCATTCGACATTATCATACAAATTATAAACAAATTATAATATAAAAAAAAGAAATTTAATATTATCATTTTTATAAATATATCAAAGTGTGGTCACTCTAATGCCCAATATAGCTGTTTATTTTTAACAGGGTGACCATGCAAAATGAATATTAGAAATATTGGTTTATTTTTAAATATATAATTCATAAATTGGTAACACAATACGAATATTTAATTTTAAATTAAAATATTTATTATTTTTATACCATAAGTTGGGTGTATTAAATTACAACGAAGCCGAAAAAATCATATAATCCGTGTATTACCTACATAGGCCATTTTTCTAAAATCAAAATTCTCGAAAATTAATTTTTCATAACTTGTATAGTATTTTTTCTTCTTAATTATAGCAACTGAAACGTTCCTATTTCGCTTTAACATGCGTTCGGCCTTTTAGGTGATGGCAATGCATTCGGTTTCGAGGCAGTGAATCGTCTTCTTATATGATACAACAGTGTGTGTTCTCTCCTCTCCTATCTTATCCGAAATAGCATTTTCACGATAAAATATCCCGTAATGAACTGGATGAACCTGTGGGTCCAATATAATCTGAAAAAGTCAAGCGATTAAAATATAATAACATATTGATTTATGTATTCATGTATTCATGTGTTCATGTATTCATGTATCCATGTATTCATGTATCCATGTATTCATGTATCCATGTATTCGTGTATCCATGTATTAATATTTTCATGTGTCCATGTATTTATGTATTCATGTATTCATGTATCTATGTATCTATGTATCTATGTATCTATGTATTTATGTATTCATGTATTCAAGTATTCATTTATTCATGTATTCATGTATCATGTATTCATGTATTTACGTATCTATGTATTCATGTATTCATGTATTCGTGTATTCGTGTATTCATGTATTTTTTTTGTTTCCATGTATTTGTGTATCTATATATTCATCTATTCGTGTTTTCATGTATTAATGCATTCGTGAATCATGTATTCTTGTATTAACGTTATTCGTGTATCATATATTCATGTATTCGTGTATCATATATTCATGTATTCGTGTATCCATGTATTCATGAATTAATGTATTCATGTATCATGTATTCATGTATTAATGTATCGAGGTATTCATGTATTCGTGTATCATCAAATCAAATCAGTTTATTAACTCAATAGACATTACAAACAGGAAAATGTTTAAGGCAATTCATGTATTCATGTATTCTTGTATTCGTGTATGCATGTTTTCATGAATTCATCCATCATGTATTCACATTTTTTGTATCCAAGTATTAGTGTATCTATGTATTCATGTATTTGTGTATTCCTTTGGGCCTTAGAGTTAAATTACTTTTGAAAACGGCGCTACACAGATAAGCCCAACTATCATTATTGTTTATGTATTCGCGTACTTGTGTTAATGCATATTGTTACATGTATTAATGTATTTGTGTATGCATGTATCCGTGGTTTCATGTATTCGTGCATGCATGTGTTAAATATATTCTTGCGTACATTGATTCGTGTATTCTAGTATTCGGGCATTTGTGTATTCGTGTATTCGTGTAGTCTTGTATTCGTGTATTCATGCATAAATTGATTGCGTAAAATGTACCTTTGAACTTTCCTCTTGGCCCCCGGCATTGAGTCCATTGTGTCTTTGAGGATGAATTTCCTTATCCCCATGAGGTAGCACCCGAGGTACGCGTTCCAATCGATGGGCTTCACATCGCAGAAGAACTCCTGGTTCTCCTCACTCAGCTCCAAGTCGCTCATGAGGGACCGCACGTTATCCATGCTGAACTTGAATTCGTTCATGGCGAAGAATTCTCCCGTCAGGGTTGCCAACTTGAAGCGACGCGCCAGCTTCATCATTCTGAAACGAAATTATATTAGCTAACTAACTTGTAGGTTATTGACCTCGCAGGCAAAGTGCATGACCCACATAAGCGGACGCAATGAACTTCGACTGCTGTACCAGCATATTTGAAATATATTGCACGGATAACCTAAAACACCTGACGTTATACCTACATATCGCAATGATGAAATACATTGCATAGACAAAAATGATGAATCATGGCCCCGATTCATTCACACAGGTCACTAGAGGTTGTCCAGCAGAGCATCGTGTGCAAAGGAAGCAAAATATATAAAAGCGGTACATCCGACCACCCGATACGTCATTCCTTCTTGCGACTTCTAACAGACACGAGTCTACGTTATCAAGTCTACGTACGAGGAACCTCCGACTCTCTCCCGACGAGCTACGCCACTATCAACCATGCTACGTCACGTAGCTTCCGACGAGTCTTCGCTCCAGCTGACCGACGCTAACGTCCAGCGTGTCATCATCCTCAGCTGCTCGCCGCCCGGACTAGCTCCCGTTGCTGACAACACCCGCGCACCGTTACTGATCTTCATCACCCACTGTTCCATTTTGACACCCATGTTACGCCATCGAAAATCAAAAAATAAACGCTGAAACTTCCACTGCTTTTAACTCTCACCACACCCCCCAAAAACTATATAACCATCACGCTGTCTCCCGAAGGGGTAGCAGAAAAAATGAACCGCCACACTTTTCTCTCCTGACTTAATCTTCTATCGCTTCCTCAATACATCGTGTCATGACTCGTGAGTGACATTTAATATTGGATTGATTTTATTGTATCACGTTTTACTGAGTATCTCTCTATTTCTAGTTCCATTAACATCGTTAACATTTATTTTTGTTACCGTTTTTTTTTTTAATATTTATTTTATATATTTTTCTACAATTATTTTTTGTAGAAATGAGATCTCTTAGACGAATGTGTGGATACCTTGTGTATGATATAAGAAGTGAATGCGGTGCGAATGATGGTGTTATGAATAAAATAATGAAACGATCAGTCGAATTGACCATTAATACCCCTATGCTTCGTACAAGACACACCGCGAGCCAAGTATTCCACCTTCCTGCTTATCGCACCGATTACGCTCAGAGCGCGGCAATGTACCGGATATGCGACATTTATAACAAATCTTTTAATGCAATCGATGTTTTTCACCTAAACGCTTATGAGAAGATTACATAAGAAGTATAAAACAAATCGACGTATGAATCGCTAGAAAAAAAAAGTATGGCGGTCAATTCTTTCTGCCTACCACTTCAGAAGGACGGCGTGATGGTAAGTTAGATAGTTAAAAACAAACAAACCATCACGCCGTTTCCCCGCAGGGGTAGGCAGAGAGAATGGACCGCCACACTACTCTATCCTGGCACACCTCTCTAGCTTCCTCCACATTCATACATCGAGTCATACACGCACGTCGATCCTTCCGGCTTCTGACATGACCAACATTTAATATTTGATTAATTTGGTCATGCCATGTTTTCCTCGGTCTACCTCGACTCCTTATTCCATTTACATCGTTAACGTATACTTTTTTAATCATTCTTTCTTCACCCATGCGCTCCATATGTCCGAACCAACGCAGCGAACCTTTCATAATTTTGTTCATAATACCTTCTTTCGCTCTACATTCCTTCCTAATATCAGTATTTGAGATTCTGTCGTACATCGTTCTACCACACATACGTCTTAGGGACCTCATCTCTACCGCATTTATTATGCTCTCATCTTTCTTCTGCCAGTTCCATGCTTCGCTTCCATACATAAGGGATAGTTAGATAGTTAATTAGGATTATAGTTCAAAGTCTTACATTGGCTTTTTGCCCTGAGCTCTCATGATGATGTCGAAGACGATGCTGGGCAGGTAGTGTGTGCTGATCTCCCAGAAGAGGTTGGCCATCCTGTTGGTGGTGTAGTTGAAGTTGGGGTACATCATCACGTACTTGGTGGGGTTCTCCCTGGCGTGCTCCACGGCGTACTTGGAGAACTGGTACCACGTCAGGGGGTTCACGGAGCCTGACGTGCAGTTGTAGATCATGGGCTCTGTGTGTCTAGAAGAGAAGAGAAGAAGATTTCGTTTATCAATAAGCAATGACAACCTAATCAAAGACCACAAGATGCAATATTAACACGCGTTTCTGGTATTACCCTTTTCAAATGAGGTTAGAAAGTTCGTTAACATCAGGGAGATTGTTTGTAATAATGTGAGTGACAGTGCGTTTATAGTTAATAGAAAAAATTTAAATGAACGTTTGTTTTTGTAAATAAAAATTCTATCAGCTTCAATTTTAATAATCAAAAAAATAAAATCCATTCTTTTTATCTTTGCAAATGAGGTTACTCAATTCTTATTATCTCTTTCAAATGAGATTACTCAATCTTATAACCTTTTTTAAATGAGGTTAGTCAATTCTTATTACCCTTTTCAAATGAGGTTAGTCAATTCTTATTACACTTTTCAAATGAGGTTAGTCAATTCGTATTACCCTTTTCAAATGAGGTTACTCAATTCTTATTACCCTTTTCAAATGAGGTTAGTCAATTCTCATTACCCTTTTCAAATGAGGTTAGTCAATTCTTATTACCCTTTTCAAATGAGGTTAGTCAATTCTTATTACCCTTTTCAAATGAGGTTACTCAATTCTTATTACCCTTTTCAAATGAGGTAAGTCAATTATCATTACCCCTTTCAAATGAGGTAACTCAATTCTTATAACCCTTTTCAAATGAGGTTAGTCAATTCTTATTACCCTTTTCAAATGAGGTTAGTCAATTCTTATTACCCTTTTCAAATGAGGTTACTAAATTCTTATTACCCTTTTCAAATGAGGTTACTCAATTCTCATTACCCTTTTTAAATGAGGTTACTCAATTCTTATTACCCTTTTCAAATGAGATTACTCAATTCTGATTACTGTTTTCAAATGAGGTTACTCAATTCTTATTACTGTTTTCATATGAGGATACTCAATTCTTATTACTGTTTTCAAATGAGTTTATTCAATTCTTATTACTGTTTTCAAATGAGGTTACTCAATTCTGATTACCCTTTTCAAATGAGGTTGTTCAATTTTGATAACCCTTTTGAAATGAGGTTACTCAGTTCTGATTACCCTTTTCTAATGAGGTTACTCAATTCTCATTATCTTTTTCAAATGAGGTTACGCATCTCTAATTACCCTTTGAAGAATGATTTTTGAGGAGGCTAAAAACGTAGTGTCAGTGCGTCGTATCTGCCTGCCCCTCCGGCATGATATGCAGTTAATAAGATGGTTATATAACTTACTTGTATTTAGTATGGTGCCAAGCAGCTGTGATGCAAGAGTTGACGGCTATATCGACCGGAACCAGATCCATTATCCCATGCTCCCGACAGATGGCGCTTCGTATCGTACCGCGGGATATTTCCATTACAATACCTGGAATAACTTAACATTATAAGTATTGTCTCTTCGGAGGAGAGCAGGCGAAATACTACATTTTAAACAACATTTTGAATGTATACAAATACTTGTAGACGAATACTGGATTTTATATTGTATACATTCAAAATGTTGTATAAAACAAAAGCTGGTCCAAGTTCGCATATAAATTGGAGTGACATTTCCAGGCGTTATCTAGCAGTGCGTTAATGGCGGTAGCCTTTCACGTTGCGTTATAAAAAGATCTTCTGCTTAATGCTTAAACCTAATCTTCATAGATGGCGCTGGTCTGTAAATTGAAACTGACATGTGAATTGTGGTGTTGGATATTAACATATTTACAACTTCCAAAAATTTGTCAGACATGGTGGTCATAAGAAGGGTGGAATGGGGAATGTTGTGTTACATAAGCGTGCCCTTAATCCAACCAATGGCAGGTCATAAGTCTTTTAAACACCTCAATCACTATATTCAGTTTTGAGATACAATTAATAGTACATTTTAAGTTTATTGATTTGTTTAGTTTGTTTATATTACTATATTTGCCTACTCCATCTTACTATGTCATAAATTTTGCAGGATCTACGAATCTCTTGGTTAAGTATCCTATCTCTACAGCTCGTTACCACTTGTCGGGTGTCGGATCCGTATATTAATCGAATGTCGGTTCACACTTTCGGTTAATAATCGGTTGTCGGCCACGGTCGAAGCTGGTGCCAATTTTTCACACTCTACGCGAGACGGCGGACGTCACGATGGACGTCGACGAAGTTGTTGTGATGTATTATTATTTAAGAAGAAAACGAATAAAGACAGCTAAATATTGTGTGCACCCAATCCTGAGGGAAAGATTTACTTTGGGTACATTTCAGAACTTAATAACAGAATTCAGAAGTGACGAAATTAAGTTTTTCAATTATTTTAGGATGTCATTAACTATATTCAACGATCTACTGACTCAAATATCAGTGAGCATAAACTATCAAAATACAAGATTTAGGATACACGGGCGGAACAAGGGGTAGCGGGGAGAGGGTTGTCGGCCCCGACATTAGAGACAGAAAAAATTCGTACGATTTCTGTACCTTAAAGAAAACGGTTACTACCCCTGGCTGTACCCAACTGATTTCTTGCTGGGTATGCTGGACTACCAATCATTATAAATAAGACGAACTATATACCTGGGTGTTCACTTTTTTCAACTGATTCGTGGTCGAATACATAACTCTGATATTATGAATGACTTGACTTTGTTTGTCCCCGACAATTATCTGCGACAAAGGCACATTATTTCACCTGCCACTGTGTAGAACCAATCTACCTAAGGTAATGCCCGTGGGCAGGGCAATAATCCTTCTAAACCGCATCTCTTCGGATGTGGACATCTTCCACGATAGTGAGGCTACCCTCAGGAAGCATCTATCTCTTATGTATTAAATTGCTATTTGCTTCTCTTCTGATTGTACAAAAATGTTTATCTTTATCAAACTGTTCTCGAATATGTTTTTTATTTATTAATTGTCTTCTGTTTTTCCTTTTTTTCTTACTTGCTCTCATTTGTTTTGTTATTATATTAATTGTAATTATTATTTTTTAAATTGTTAATTATATTTATGTATATTGTGATTATAAACGATTTGGATTTGTTATTCTGTAATGTTTATAATTTTTTGAATAAATTGAATTTAATTTAATTGACATCCGTCAAATGTGAACAGCTCTATAGGCGAGCGAGATACGACACGATTTTTTTCCAGGCGTAGAGGGCTGGCAAAACACCCGACATTTCTTGTAGGCGCCGACACAAAATCGGTTTCCGACAAGTGTGAATAGCTTCATAGCCTGCCACCGGAACATCCGATTAAAACCCGGACCCGACACCCGACAATTGGGAACGAGCTCTAGGGTTCTACCCACGATAGGTCGCAATTTTTTCATTTTTGCTGCTCATAAAGTTAAGTTCTGTATTGATTTTATTACCTGTTACTCCAAAAAGATTGTCAATCCATCCTGGGTATGGCTCTCTGTACGCGGCCGTCACTGAAAAATATAAATATATTGTATGGTATATACAATAATTAATCATATAACTGTAACGTCGTCTTCCTGGAGATGAGCTGATGAGTGTCAGACTTCACAATTCTGAAAGATGTCTCAATAGGATCATTAATATGATTTTAAAATAAACAATTTATCTTAACACAAAGTTGTATTTAAATGCAACGTTGTATTAAAATTTCAAAGCAATCGGTGTTTGACTTTCGGAGATTTTGGATTTTTAACAAACCTATACGTTAACATTTTTTCTTCTATTTCTTCTATGTTCGCCATACTTTGTGTTGTAGATGTTTCATTTGACTTTTTTATATACTTTGTATATACAATACTAACTTTAAAAAAATTAAAATTACGTATCAGACATGTTTCGGACAACCAGTCCTTCTTCAGTGATACATATTATAAAGATACGTATTTAAAATATTATAAAATTGTTTACAAACACAGTTATGTCAAAACTGATAATATTTGTATTTTAAATATGTATCTTTATAATATATATCACTGAAGAAGGACCGGTTGTCCGAAACATGTCTGATATGTAATTTTAAATTTTTTAAAGTTGTATGTACAAAATATAGGGTGTTTTTTTGAGGTTTGGTTTTTAAACTGGCAACATAGTTTCTATAGACTGCTGTCAATTTGACAGTTGACAGTTGATTTGTAGTCAGTACGTTTTGCCATTTTACGTCGTTTCAGTCGCCCAACAAAGGTGTCGAAAATTGGACTTCACGATTGCGCTTCATTCGAGCTATCCGTGGCGCTCATATGTCCGAAAAATTGATATATTTAAACAATAATGGCATAATATTATCAATTAAATAATGCCAATATCATAGACATTAACATTATTTTAATATGGTTTTTTCATTTTGTATTTGTGTACTTCTAAAAATCACCCTTGTACACATTGTTACATAAAGGTGTTTTTTTAGAGGTTTACAAATTTAAAATGATAAAAAAAACACATTAAAATAATGTTTATATCTGTGGTAGCTTTATTTAATAGATAATTTTATGCCATTAGTGTTTAAATACAATTTTTAAATCAAATCAGTTTATTAACTCGATAGACATTACAAACAGGAAAATGTTTAAGGCATCTATTAAGTACAGGTAAAATATTATAAAAATACAACAAAGTACCAGGAACGCATTAGAGATGGTTCGACATTAGGAAGACGAGATACTTTCTAAAGTCAATAGTATTTGCCCCCTGAACGTACTTTCACTAACATGAAAGACGTCGATCTCCGAAGGGACCGCGTTCAGCAGACTAATTGCTCTTCCCACCGGTGTCACCAGAGGCAGATTGGTTCTGGCGGCCGGTAGGTAAAACAATCTGTGCTGTCGCTGTCGGAGATATCTATGGGCATATGAGCGCCACGGCTAGCTCGAATGAAGCGCAATCGTGAAGTCCAATTTTTGACAACTTTATCGAGCAACTAGGTAAAATGGCAAAATGTACTGACTACAAATCAACTGTCAACTGTCAAATTGACAGTCTGTAGAAACAATGTTGCCAGTTTAAAAACTAAACCTCTAAAAAAACACCTATAGTTAACATTTTTATTTATATACTAGCTGAACCCGTCCACGCGTTGCTATGGCTCAGTCTAGTTAAATTAAATATATAATATGGCTAATATTTAAATATTTGGTTTAACTATCATGGGAGAAGGCGTTGGATTCTATTGGAAAGAAGTGAGAAGAAAGAAGAAGATGTAACATACATTTTTACAGTTGATTCAGGACTTTACGTATACATAATAAATACATGTCGATCAATAATGTGGCGACTGGTCTGTTAAAATATTCAGAAGGGAAAAGCAGACACATGGGGAATTGTCTAATTAATGATGCATGAAATTTGAAATTAAGTCATTGCTTGCTGGTAAAGTAATAACACACAGAAATAAGGGTGGTTGCTGCTGACAATATAAATGGTACACTCGAAATCATCTCTGCAAATAGAAATACATCTATTTTGTCTTGAAGAATGATGTAAAACTCCAAATTAAATAATTAATACGAATGAAAACGTCCGTTTTAACTAACGAATTAACTAACTAACCATCACGCCGTCTCTCCGAAGGGGTAGGCAGAAATAATGGACATTTCATACATCGGAACATTTCATACATCGGTCATGCACGCGCGTC
Source organism: Lepidostoma basale (assembly GCA_022606425.2). Lineage (NCBI taxonomy): Eukaryota > Metazoa > Arthropoda > Insecta > Trichoptera > Lepidostomatidae > Lepidostoma > Lepidostoma basale. Next base: position 176,907 of record JAHDVF020001128.1, on the reverse strand, counting down.
GATTTCTCTGACTCCTCACGTGGCCGACATTCAATATTTGATTTTTTTGATCGTGCCACGTTTTCCTAGGCTCTATTTCTTCTTCTACTTCCATTTACATCGTTAACATATAATTTTTTTACCATTCTTTCCATGTGTTCAAACCATCTTAATGATCCTTTCATTATTTTGTTCATAACACCATCATTCGCACCGCATTCGCTTCTTATATTTTCATTCGACACTCTATCATACACAGAGTATCAACACGTTCGTCTAAGATATATCATTTCTACCGCATTTATTCTACTTTAATCCTTCTTTTGCCAGTTTCATGCTTCGCTTACATACATAAGGGTCTCTTTCTCTCTTTCTGTGCCCGAGAACATTTATAGATTATTTTGAATTTTGATGTTGGTGTTCTGTTTATTGTTGTATGACAGTAGTGTAGAAAACAAAAGTAGAACAGTTTGATGATGTTAATTGTAAAATTTAAAAAGCGTCTGAAAAATAAGATTAATTTAAAAATTTAAAACTTATTACTTATGACGATTGTACAGTGAGTCAAGTTTTAAATGGTAGAAAATCTTTACTTCCGTGAATATTATTTATTATTATGAATAATTGATAGAAAAATCTTACCGATCGACGGCCGTATTACACAAATTGGTAAGCCAGTTCCATACTTGAGAATTACTTGTTCTCCAAGTGCTTTTGTCAGGGTGTAAGTATTAGGATGAGATCCCTGAAATAAAAGTATTCTTGCATTAAAAAAAATTCTATCCACTTTAAAACAAAAGTTGTAAAATTAAAACAATAATATTAAAATATTCTGTTCCCAGAAAACAATTTGCATCTTCGTCTCTATTAAGATACAATTAATCCTTGTAAAATAAAAATAATTTATCCGCAATGGGTGAAATCCAGTATTTGTCTACAAGAATTTGTATACATTCAAAATGTTGTTGTATAAATATAACTGGTACATGCAGGCAAAAAATTGGAGAGACATCTCCAGGCGAAATCTAGTACTGTATGATTTGTATAGACTTTCACAGTACATTAATAAAGGTTTTCTGCTTAATGCTTTCTAATCTTAATATAGATGACGCAAGTGTAGAGTGAACATAAAAATGTGAAAATAGGTGTAGAAACCTACCATATATACAAGTTTCAAAAAGTTTGTCAGACGTGGTGGTCATAACGGCGGAATGGGGAATGTTGTTAAACGTGAAGCGATCGCTCAACCCAACCAATGACAGGTCATAAGTCCTGTAAGCGCCTCGACCACCACCTTCTGTTCCCAGAAAACAATTTGCATCTTCGTCTCTATTGAGATACAATTCCTTCCTGTGCCGTGTCAGGTCCCCCCGACGTTGGCGATCACTCCGGCGAAAACCTCCCTGTCCTGCGCTGCCCGAAACAGGTCATCCACCGTCCTCATTCCGGTCCACTCTCTAATGTTGCGCAGCCAGGACATCTGTTTTCTGCCAACTCCCCGTCTTCCCTCTATCTTGCCCTGCAATATAAGTCGGAGGAGGCGGTACTTTTCTCCACGCAGCACGTGACCCAAATATGAGACCTTTTTCACTTTGACATTCGACAACAGCTCTCTCTTGGCTCCGGCTCTCCTAAGTACTTCGACGTTACTGACCTTTTCGGTCCAAGGTATACGAAGCATTCTTCTGTGTATCCACATTTCGAATGCTTCTAACCGATTCATTACGTTCACTTTTAGAGTCCATGTTTCACTTCCGTATAATAGAGCTGACCATATGTAAGCTTTTATCATTCTTTGTCGAAGTTTAAGATTTAAATTATCGTCACAGAAGAAGGGTCTCATCTTATATATGTATCTCATCTTATATATACGAGATACAATTAATCCTTGTAAAATAAAAATAATTTATCCGCAATGGGTGAAATCCAGTATTTGTCTACAAGAATTTGTATACATTCAAAATGTTGTTGTATAATATTAAAATACAAATTTTTACTTCCTTTGCCGATACAGTGTGCCAAGTACACATTCCTTTAAATAACTAACTAGAAAATAGTGGACCCCCACACTAGGGACTACTAAGAACATAGGAGATGAAGGTCCTAAGAACAATAGCTGGAAAAACTCTCCGAGATCGTGTCCTCAACGTAGACATAAGAAAAACTTGCGAAATAGAGGATATCGTTCAGTGGAGTAGATCCAGAAGAAGATACTGGAGGGACCATGTAGCCAGAATGGATAGTGACAGACCCGCATATATCGCTTATGTATACGTTAACAATGCGAATCGGCCAAGTTAGAAGTCGGAATAATTGACGTGCGTGTATGCTTGTTATATTATATTAATCTGGTGGAAGCTATAAGCCGTTTATCCTTAGAATACCCTGTAACGGCCTGTGCCCATTCCCCCTCTACTAGCTCTCAACGCTTTTTAATAAAATTGAAATATTTTGAATAATAATTAAAAAAACAGTCTGCAACATTAGCGTGAATGGTGAAAACTTGAAGCAAGTAGTTGAGTTTGTGTATTTAGGTAGTATGTTTACAGTGGAGAGGGATATTGGAAGAAGGGTTGGGGCAGGCAACAAAGTGAATGGTGCACTTAAAATTGTCATCGCAAACAAAAACCTATCCAAAAAAGCTAGAATGGCAGTGCACAATGGTGTTCTTCTACCTACCCTTATGTATGGAAGCGAAGCATGGAACTGGCAAAGGAAGGATGAAAGTAGAATAAATGCAGTAGAAATGAGATCTCTTAGACGAATGTGTGGATATTCTGTGTATGATAGAGTGTCGAATGAAAATATAAGAAGTGAATGCGGTGCGAATGATGGTGTCATGAACAAAATAATGAAAGGATCATTAAGATGGTTTGGACATATGGAAAGAATGAATGAAGAAAGAATGGTAAAAAAATTATATGTTAATGATGTAAATGGTAACCAGAAATAGAGGAAGACCGAGGAAAACGTGGCACGATCAAATAAATCAAATATTGAATGTCGGCCATGTGAGGAGTCAGAGAAATCGACGCGCGTGCATGACACGATGTATGAATGTTGAGGAAGCGAGAGAAATATGTCAGGAAAGAAAGATGTGGCAGTCCATTCTTTCTGCCTACCCCTTCGGGGAGACGGCGTGATGGTTAGTTAGTTAGTTATAATTAAAAAAATGTATTCAACAATCTATGTATTTGATAATGGTTTCCTCCGATAAATAAAAGACCGTCACCCGTCTGGCTCATGGGTCCTAATTGGTGTTTTGCCAACAACATTGAAAATGTTCACATGAAATTGCATGTAAAAAACCTAAGCTTAGCTAAATTAGTAAGTTCCGACTCGGTACTTAATACAATTTACAACTTCTTTTGTAGTATTTAAATAAAACTGTATTTAAAAAAAATGCAAATGTTATGTTCACTTGTACTGTATTACTAATAATAATAATTAATACCTGAAGATACAAAAATATTATTTTGGAATGATAATCTTTTGATAATAAATATAAATATGTATATTGCATCCATTTTAGTATAGGGACGGGAAATAAAACCTACTAACCATTTAGGGTTAGGCAGAGAGGATGGATCGCCACAATGCTCTGTTCTGGCATACCTCTCTGGCTTCCTCTACATTCATACATCGTACCATGCACGCACGTCGATTATTCCGACTTCGAATGTGACCGCCTTTTAGTAATTGATTAATTTGGTCATGCCATGTTTTCCTCGGTCGTCCTCGGCTTCTTTTTCCACTCACGCTGCTTGTGTACAACTTTTTGACCATTCCACTCTCATCCATTCGTTCCATATGTCCAAACCATCTCAAGGATCCTTTTTTAATTTTATCCATGATGCGGTCATCTGCCTTATAATTCTTTCTTATTTCATCGTTCGGTATTCTATCGTACAACGTTTTCCCGCACATTCTTCTTAGTGATATAATTTCTACGGCGTTTATCCTGCTTTCATCCTTCTTTTGCCAGCTCCAAGCTTCACTTCCATACATGGGGGTTGGCACTAGAACTCCATTGTGTACAGCCATCTTTGCTTCTGTGGATATATTTCTATATGCAGTAATGACTTTGAGTAGGAACTGAATAAGTCAATATATTTAGGCACACGACAAGACGGTCAGATAGATACTGAAGACAACTCCGCTAGCCGGTAGGGCTGCGAGGGGATGAGGGATCGTAGCGGGGGGAGAGGAATGCGCAGTAGGAACCAAATTTCGTCTTCTCACAGAGTAATCTTATGATGGATCTACAATAGAGAGTTGTGTCAGTAAAGAGATGTTGGCGTTAGTGGCGAGTGAAGCAAGTGGTTGTACCTGCAATCTTGGCGTAATGACGTCCATCAGCTCTTGAGGAAGCGCAGCCGAACACTGCAGCAAGGCGTCTGGATCAAAATGCACAGGATAAAATTTTTCGTTTATCTCGTAATTCACGTCAGAGTTGCTGTAGGCCGTGGACACGTGGACCACGCTCTGAAAACAATATTAAAAGTTAATTTTCATTTGAATTTTATAATATTGAAACATTCAAACCAGTCTGAAGTGTCTGTCTTAAGATGAAATACCAACCCATTAAAGAATTCGAAAAGTTGTAATAAGTAGTTGGAAAAATGTCGGGAAACTGTGTGCTAAATACTGGGGAAACTGTGTACTAAATTTTGGGGAAACTGTGTACTAAATGTTCGGAAACTGTACACTGAATGTTGCAAAACCATATACTAAGTTTTGGGGAAACTGTGTGCTAAATACTGGGGAATGTACTAAATGTTGGGAAACTGTACACTGAATGTTGCGAAACCATGTACAAAATTTTGGGGAAACTATGTGCTAAATACTGGGGAAACTGTGTACTAAATTTTGAAGAAACTGTGTGCTAAATACTGGGGAAACTGTGTGCTAAAGACTGGAGAAACTGTGTACTTAATGTTGGGAAACTGTACACTGAATGTTGCAAAACCATGTACTAAATTTTGGGGAAACTGTATGCTAAATACTGGGTACTAAAAGTTTGGAAACTGTACACTGAATGTTGCGAAACCACGTACTAAGTTTTGGGGAAACTGTGTGCTAAATACTGGGGAAACTGTGTACTAAATGTTGGGAACTGTTTTGGGGAAACTGTGTGCTAAATACTGTGTACTAAAAGTTGGGAAACTGTGCACTGAATGTTGCGAAACCATGTACTAAGTTTTGGGGAAACTGTGTGCTAAATAATAGGGAAACTGTGCACTCAATTTTGCAGAAACTGTACGCTAAATTCTGGGGAAACTGTCTGCTAAATACTGGAGAAACTGTGTACTAAAAGTTGGGAAACTGTTGCGAAACCATATACTAAGTTTTGGGGAACTTGAGTGCTAAATACTGGGGAAACTGTGTACTTAATGTTGGGAAACTTGAAAACACGAGGGTTTGGACTTACCTTGAGGTTGCTCATCTTCTTGCAGAGGTCCAGCAACCTCTTGGTCCCCAGGGTGTTCAGCGTCAAGGCCTCGGTGAGGGGCTCAACAAACTTGATGGTCGCTGCTGAGTGTATCACAATGTTCACGCTGGCCTGCAGAATTTCCCTGTCGTATGCGCTCATCCCTAAATCGGGCTGCGCCACATCGCCTTCTACGGGGATAATCTTGTCCAATCTCTCGGGCCACTTATCACGGACCCTGTCAAAGATCTGTTTAGAAAAATAAATAATCATCTATTTAACCTTTCCTTAATGAAGATGTGTAGCTAGTACACATGACTTTAATATCTTTATAAATATAATTAATACTGGAACAAGATTATGACTATTTCTCCATTATGCATTTATGCATCGATGAAACATGAAAATTTACACGTTTTTAATAAAAATATAACATTGATTTGAAATAAAAAAAAAAAAAATAAAAAAATATATATATATATATATATATATATATATATATATATATATATATATATATATATATATAGTATATATATATATATATATATATATATATATATATATATATATATATATATATATATATATATATATATATATATATATATATATATATATATATATATATATATATAACAACAACAACAACAACAACAAACCATCACGCCGTTTCCCCGCAGGGGTAGGCAGAGAGAATGGACCGCCACACTACTCTATCCTGGCAAACCTCTCTAGCTTCCTCCACATTCATACAACGAGTCATACACGCACGTCGATTCCTCCGACTTCTAACATGACCAACCTTTAAAATTTGATTAATTTGGTCATGCCATGTTTTCCTCGGTCTGCCTCGACTTCGTACCCCATTTACATCATTAACGTATACTTTCTTAACCATTCTTTCTCCATCCATGCGTTCCATATGTCCGAACCAACGCAGCGATCCTTTCATAATTTTGTTCATTATACCTTCTTCCGCTCTACATTCCTTTCTTATATCAGCATTTGAGATTCTGTCGTATATCGTTCTACCACACATACGTCTTAGGGACCTCATCTCTACCGCATTTATTCTACTCTCATCCTTCTTTTGCCAGTTCCATGCTTCGCTTCCATACATTAAGGTTGGGACCAGAACTCCATTGTGAACGGCCGTTTTCGCTTTCATTGATAAATTCTTGTTTCCAATAACTATTTTTAAAGCTCCATTCACTTTGTTACCCGCACCAACCCTTCTTTCGACGTCACTATCCGTTCGGGCATCTGCTGTGAACATACTACCTAAATACACAAATTCCCTCACCTGTTCCAAGTTCTCTTCGTTCACACTTATATTACAAACTGTCATTTGCTCTTCCCTTTCGAAAACCATCACCTTTGACTTTCCGACATTCATCATTAAATCATTTGACTTGCATACCTCATTCATTCTCGACACCAAGACTTGTAATTCGTCCGCACTATCCGCAACGAGAACGGCATCGTCCGCGTAAAGCAGACAGTTTACAGACAGATCACTCATCTTAGCACCAGCATTTATACTTTAAGTTCTTTCATACACTTGTCCATATACAGATTGAACAACCATGGAGACATCACGCAGCCCTGCTTAACACCCTTCGTGATATCAAACCAAGGCGTGATGTCTCCATTTACCCTAACACTGGCAGTGCTACCTTCGTAGAGAGAAGCAACCGCCCGTATCAGTTTTGTGCTCACTCCGTATTCGGACAAGATTGACCACAGTTTATCTCTGTTCACTCGATCATAGGCTTTTTGCAAATCGACAAACGCACAGAAAAGCTTACGGTTTTTGGCCATAAACTTCTCCGCAAGCGTTCGAAGTGCAAAAATCTGATCCATACATCCTCTTCCGGTCATAAAAGCGCCTTGAACATCCCATACTCTTTCAGTCGTCGTCTTTTTTACTCTTTCTATTAAAATTCGGCCGTAGAGTTTACCAACGGCGCTTAACAGACTTATTGCCCGGTGATTTCGCAGTTCATATATATATATATATATATATATATATATATATATATATATATATATATATATATATAAGAGCAGCATATATATATATATATATATATATATATATATAAGAGCAGCAGAAGAAGGCAATAGCAAGAGCATAGCATATATATATATATATATATATATATATATATATATATATATATATATATATATATATATATATATCATCCTCAACATTCATACATCGTGTCATGCACGCACGTCGATTTCTCCGACTCCTCACGTGGCCGACATGCAATATTCGTTAACATGTGCTTTTTTTACCATTCATTCTTCATTCACTTTTTCCATGTGACGAAACCACCTTGATGATCCTTTTATTTCGTTATAAGTACCTTTTTATTTATTTATTTATTTATATAATACATAATACACAAATGAGACATAACAAACGAAAAACATTTAGGCGACTCATTTGGACACAAAATGGTATTACAAAGATATGCCAAAGATAAAACAATATGAGACCAAAAAATCCTACATATCAGAAGGAACCCAAATATGTCGACGTCAGTGAGGCAGTACTCTTTCCAGAATTTTTAATATATTTTTTATGAATACTGCCTCACTGACACTGAAAATGTCCAAATCCGAGACGATTAGATTCAACGTCCGAATTGCTCTTCCTCCTGGCATCAACAAAGGCAGGTTGGTTCTGCGTGACGGAGCAAAGAACATTTGATGTCGGCGAAATTATCAGGAACAAAAAGACCTATTGGCTCCAGAACATAGGGGTTCTCAATAGAGTCCCGAATCAGTTTGAAAAAATGCGTTGACATTAATCCTTCCCTCCTCAGTTCAAGGGAGTTATAAAATGTATTATAAAAACCAAATAAACTTAACTTCAAGTCCGATTATGGGTTTGTTCCCTTTGTCATACAATAACACCACCCCATTTCATTTTATAAATAACTAATTTTGCTTCATTTTACTGTCAAAAAGGTTTACACTGAAGAAAAATGTCTTCGTCTCGAAACACGCCAATGAAAATTTCAATAAGGTGTATAATATTGAAACACTTTATAAAAAAGGGTATACCTGATTCTTCAGTAGCTCTTTGTGTCTCTGCTCCACGCTTAGCCCCCTTTTGACACGCATCAGAACGTAGATGCATTTCACCTCACATGATCTTAAGATCTTTTCCAAGAGAGCCTTTCCTAGAAATCCAGTTCCTCCTGTTACAAATACTGTGGCCCCATAGTAGAAATGCTTCACGCTGCCAGGCAAGGGTTTCAAAAGGGTGTCGTCTATGTTCGTGACTTTTGATTCGGTCTCTGGTATGATGGTATCATTAATGATTTTGGCATCAAACAGACTTTTTTGAAAATCTTTACTTTCCAGAATCGGTTTGAAGTTATGGTCCAAGACATTGTTGTTGTTATTTTCGATATTGAAATCGTCAATCATGAGCGTGTCCTTGTTGTTTGAAAATCTGAAAACCAAATTATACATCATTAAGTTAAAAGTAATGACTTCTTGAAAAGCATGCATCAGGCCCATAATGATCTACGGAATCGAAGCAAGAGCAGACACTGTCAGAACCAAACATCTCTTAAGTTTGGCATATAGATAGGAGTGACATCTCCAGGCGGCTTCTAACAATGTGCTAATAGAGGTAGCCTTTCACATTGTGTTAAAAAGATGTTCGGTTTAACGCTTAATAAACACAAATCTTCATAGATGGCGTTAGTATGTAGATTGTATAAACTGCCACGTAAAGAGCGTTCTTGGAGTTTAACATATACACAACTTCCAAAAAGTTTGTCAGACATGGTGATCATTAGAAGGAAGGTGGAATGGGGAATGTTGTATTACATAAAGCGTGCGCTTAACCCAGCCAATGACAGGTCATAAGTCCTGTAAACCCCTTGATCAACCATATTCTGTTTCCAATTTGCATCTTCGTCTCTATTGAGATACAATTAATTCTTGAATCTCTTTAGAGTTGCAGAAAATAGAGAAATGAGAATTGCGACCTATTGTGGGGAGAGCCCTTAGAGATAGGATACCCATCGTGCAAAATTGAAGACATAGTGAGATGGAGAAATGGGCAGGGCATGTCGCTAGAGCTGCAGACGAAAGATGGACCAAAATACTGCTGAATTGGAGACCGAGAGACACTAGAATAAGAGTAGGAAGACCACAAATGAGGTGGAGGAATGACCTGGAACGATACGCTGGGGTGCTATGGATGCAGACTGCGCAGGAGAGATCGACATGGAGGGACATGGAGGAGGCTTTCGTCCAAGAGTGGAAGGCGAAAAGCAGAAGAAGAAGACGTGACTTTATACATTTTTAACAAATAATTATTTGGGCAGGCCCAGAAATATTGGAAAGTGTTTCTTGGAACTCGTTAAGAAATTTTGAGACAATAATTACATAGTTAGGGGATACTTAATGATATTATATAAATCAAAAATAAGTTATTTGAGGTAGTACGAAATAAAGTGTTTCTAAGAAAAACATCTTCTTACTAATTCTTTACAAATGATTTTACATATTTCAAGATGACTTATGATTCTAAGTATTATATATAAAATAAAATCGCCATCCTGTGTGCAAATAATTCTTTCTTAAAAATGTACAAAGTCACATCAATTTTCGTTAATTACCATATTCTGCTCCATTTACTAGTGTATATAAACTGCAACGAGTTGAAGTTTCGTCACATTTGATAATGCCTTAGAAGGGCGAAAAAAACATGTCATTCCCATAAAATAAAATAAAACTTCTTGAAAACTGACGTTTTCATTCGTATTAATTATTTAATATGGAGTTTTACATCATTGTTCAAGAAACAATAAACAATTTGGAAAGATCTTCATTCGAACTGGGAATAGCTTCTTACAATCTAACTATATCTGTTTCTTCTTCGATGGCCCTACAGCCCATATCGAGCCTTAGCCTCCAGTATTATTCGCTTCCAACTCCTCCTGTCCTCCGCTTCGAACCTCCAATCTGACACTCGTAACAATTTCCCAACTTCATCCTCCCATCGCAACCTTGGTCGTCCAATTGGTCTTCTACCACCTGGGTGCCACTCCAGCAATCTTTTTGGGGTTCGCGATGACGGCATCCTCTGCACGTGACCGGCCCATCTCAGTCTATTCAGTCTGACCTGTGTGGAGAGACTGGGAGCTTTGTAAATAAGGTACAGATCGTCATTATGCCGCACTCTCCAGCCTTCACCGTCATTCACAGGTCCCAGTATTGTCCCCTGCGCAGCACCCTTCTCTCAAAAGTATCCAGTCGCTCTGCGGATTTCGCTGTCATTGTCCACGCTTCACACCCAAAGGTTACTACCGTTCGGATGATTGTTTTATACAGGATGATTTTGGTTTTCCTTGTGTACGTTTCTTGATTTGAGCACTGGTAGTAGAGAGAAGAATGTTTTGTTGCCAATTAGCAAACTATATCAAATGACCATCAGGAAATATCAACTCTTTAGCAGCCAATATATTATATGACGCAAGTAATACAGTGAAATATCTACTTACCCGATATTGTCATAAGTGTCTGGTAGACTCGGTTTTACTATTCCCGCCATCTTCAGATAACCTAAAAAAAAATGTATTACACAATGAAAAAAGTAGTCAGAAAAAAATGCGACATACTATTGACGATTGCAATTGTGCATCTTGACACACTTAACTAGCTTTCTCCACATTCAGACAGCGTGCCATTTACTTGCGTCGATTTTTAAGACTTCAAACTTGACTAATTATTACACACCTTAGTCAAGTGATCAAACACATAGCACAAGCAAAAACACAAGCAAAAAAATATGTATTGTTTCATGAACTAAACTAAGAAGAGGCAGAGATAATGGACCGCCACACTACTCTATCCTGGCGCCTCTCTAACTTCCTCGACATTCATACAACGAGTTATACACGCACGTCGATTCTTCCGGCTTCTAACATGACCAATCATTAAAATTTTATTTATTTGGTCATGTTTTCCTCGATCTACCTCGACTCCGTACTCTTTCTTCACCCATGCGCTCCATATGTCCGAACCAACGCAGCGATCCTTTCATAATTTTGTTCATAATACCTTCTTCCGCTCTACATTCCTTTCTTATATCAGCATTTGAGATTCTGTCGTACATCGTTCTACCACACATACGTCTTTGGGATCTCATCTCTACCGCATTTTTTCTGCTCTCATCCTTCTTCTATCAGTTCCATGCTTCGCTTCCATACATAAGAGTTGGGACCAAAACTCCATTGTGAACATTGATAAATTCTTGTTTCCAATAACAAACACTATCACGCCGTCTCTTTGGAGGGGTATGCAGAAATAATGTTTCGTCACACCGTTCATTCCAGACATACTTCTCTTCCTCAACATTCATACATCGTGTCAAGAACGCACGTCTATTTCTCCGACTCCTCACGTGGCCGAAATTCAATATTTGATTGATTTTATTATGCCATGTTTTTCTAGGTCTTACTCTATTTCCTTTTCCCTTCACATTGTAAAATTATAATCTCTTTACCATTATTAATTAATTCATTCTTACCATGTGTCAAAACCATCTTAATGATTACATTTGTTCGTACATATGGAGCGCATGAATGGAGGAAGAATGGTTAAGAGAGTAGGTATACGTTAATGATGTAAATGGAGTACGGAGTCGAGGTAGACCGAGGAAAACATGGCATGACCAAATTAATCAAATTTTAAAGGTTGGTCATGTTAGAAGTCGGAAGAATCGACGTGCGTGTTATGACTCGTTGTATGAATGTGGTGGAGGTTAGAGGTGTGTCAGGATAGAGCAGTGCGGCGGTCCAACGGGGAAACGGCGTGATAGTTTGTTTGTTTATTTTGTTTAATGTATTTCTCTGCATTATTGAATAACTTCCAATCTAATATTTCTACACGCCTCAAAAATTTCACCCTTTTCCTAGAAGGAATACTGCAACGCTAAAAGAGGCATAGAAAATCCAGGAAATGCATAAACTGCAATCTAAGTACAAATCAATAACACAATTCTACAATTGAAATTCATCATGTATCGAACATGATATAATATTTAAATATACTTTATCTTTTATATTTTCACAACATTTTGAATGTATACAAATACTTGTAGACGAATAATGAATTTTAACCATTGCGGGTTATCAATTCAAGGAATAATTGTATCTCAATAGAGACGAAGATGCAAATTGGAAACAGAATATGGTGATCGAGGTGTTTACAGGACTTATGGTTGGGTTAAGCGCACGCTTTATGTAATACAACATTCCCCATTCCACCTTTTCTTATGACCACCATGTCCGACAAAATTTTGGAAGTTGTATATATGTTAATCTGTAACACCACCCTTTACATGGTAGTTTCAATCTACACATTAGCGACATCTATGAAGATTGGATTTTAAGCATTAAGCAGAAGATATTTTTAACGCAATGTGAAAGGCTACCGCCATTAAAAATATACAATAATAAAACTTATAAAATAGAAGTTTTAATCGATATTGGATATTAATATATGTGCTAATCAATTATCTATATAATTTTCGTTAGTTATTTATGTAAAATATATAAAATTCTAGAAAACAGACGTTATATATACGATATTAGATATTAAAGTAAGTGCTTCATCAGTATATTATATATTTTCTCTTTGTTTCTGTATCTAAAACGTTAATACGTAGTATAACGTTAATACTTTAATATGTTATGTATCTAAAACGTTACTTCTAGAAAATACACGTTTTAATCAATATTAGAAATTAATATAAATTTTTTATCAATGTATAATATAATTTTTAATAGTTATTTTATATATAAAATGTAAAAAAAAACATAAAAAACAGACATTATAATCGATAAACATTAATATAGGCGCTAATCATTCAATGAAGTTTTTTTTTTGTTTTTTTTATATATACAAAAAGTTTGTAACACTCAATGATGCTGGCGAAATAGCTGTCGCAATAATCACATAAAAATAAATTCTGTCACATATAATAACAGTGTTTAAAAATTAAAACACTATAATTCGTAAATGTGTTAATATTTCTATTATAGAAAACAAACGTTTTGTGCTTTATAATTTTTATTTATTTCATTATTTTAAATGTATAAAAACAGACATTATATTCCAAAAAATATATTAATATGAGTTCTTTATAAATCAATAATATAATTTATATTGTTTTTTTTGTGATTTTGGGTGTTTAAAATTAAAATATATTATGTTTTATTACTATATTTAAAATATACTAAAATTTCTAGAAAACAGACGTTTTAATCAATATTAGATATAACTATAAGTGCTTTATAATATATATTTGTTAAATGATTTAAAATGTATTAAAACTTCTAGAAAACAGATGTTTCAATCAATATTAGATTTTAATTTAAGTGCTTAATCAATCGATAATATAATTTATATTAGTTTTTTTATGTAAAATGTTTTAAAACTTCTATAAAACAGACGTTATAATCGATTATTAAGTGCTACATAATATATTTTTGTTTTATTACTTAAAAAGTATTAAAATTTCTAGAAAACAGACGTTAAAATCAATGTTAGATATTGATCAATTAATTACATAATTAATATTTGTTTACGAAATTGAGAAGAACTTTATTTATAATCTACAAAAAATAAAAAAAATTAAAATTAAAATTAAAAAAAACTCGAATTAGGTCTTTTCAAATGTGTGTTTTTTCTTAATTACAATTTAATGTTATTATATTATCATTATGTATTATTATTGTTTAATATTATTTATTAGTTCTTTTCAGAAAGCTAGAATGGCAGTGCACAATGGTGTTCTTCTACCGACCCTTATGTATGGAAGCGAAGCATGTAACTGGCAAAAGAAGGATGAAACTAGAATAAATGCAGTAGAAATGAGATCTCTTAGACGAATGTGTGGATACTCTGTGCATGATAGAGTGTCGAATGGAAATATAAGAAGTGAATGCGGTGCGAAGGATGGTGTTATGAAAAAAAATCATGAAAGGATCATTAAGATGGTTTGGACACATAGAAATAATGAATGATGAAAGAATGGTAAAAAAAGTATACGTTAACGATGTAAATGGAACTAGAAATAGCGGAAGACCGAGGAAAACGTGGCACGATCAAATAAATCAAATATTAAATATCGGCCATGTGAGGAGTCAGAGAAATCGACGCGCGTGCATGACACGATGTATGAATGTTGATGAAGCGAGAGAAATATGTCAGGAAAGAAAAGTGTGGCAGTCCATTCTTTCTGCCAGTTAGTTAGTTAGTTAGTTATGTTTTATTATTTTACATAATTAATACTAATATTTATACTAAAACTTCTAGAAAACTGACGTTTTAATCAATATTAGATATAATTATAAGTGCTTTATAATTCATATTTGTTTAATGATTTAAAATGTATTAAAACTTCTAATAAAACAGACGTAATAATCGATATTTTGTATTAAAGTAAGTGCTTTAACAATCAATGATATAATTTATACTAGTTTTTAATGAACATTTTAATAAATTAAAATTGTAATCGCTTACGTAAATGAAATGGAAGGTTTTCGCTTACCGAGTAAAATTTTGAACGCGACCTACCGGGCGCTGCTATTTTCTCTACTGAAGTAAAATTACTTTTACCCCCACATACTTGTATCTCGGTATATAGAATACGTTCTTTTCCAGTAACCCTGTAGTAACCAAGTGGGGTATAAACGAAACAATAAGCAAACACTTCAAAAGCAATGGCACTTGTTTTATAAACAGTTAAATGCTATGAATGGTGCAGTTAAAGTTGTCATCGCAAACAAAAACTTTCGACCTTCGTGGCAGAGTGGAAAGAACTCTAACTTCCATACCGAAGGTCCCGGGTTCGATTCCCGGTGATGGCAGTATGATTGTCACACTGCCTTCACCGGGATTTGGTCTGGTGTAGAATTCCCATGACAATAAAATGGCGATAGATTGGCTAGAAAATAAAATAATAAAATAATATAGACCTAAAACTGAGAGTACTCCTCATCAAGACCTATGTATGGATTATCTTGATGTACGGCTGCGAGACATGGTGCCTATCCGAAAGAGATAAACGGAGACTAGAGGCTTTTGAGATGTGGTCCTATAGAAGACTATTAGGAATTTCCTGGAGAGACCACATCACGAATGAGGAGGTTATTCAAAGAATCGAAGGAGGAAGGCACCTGCTCAGGACCTTGTCCGAAAGGCGTGCAAGATGGATCGGCCATGTAATACGACAAGAAGGCCTCTTGCATGCCATAATGGAGGGTATGACCGAGGGGACAAACTCTATTCATTTCGTATTTCTACCTTTTCATATTTAATATTTAATAAACTTATTCAACTAAATGTAACATATTTCGTAATCACAATATAATTTTTGTTAGTTCTAATTGTTTTTTTGGAAGAGAAAATGATCTAAATAAATCGATTTATTACAAAACTTTACAAAATATACAAATTTTTATGTCTACACTTAATCAAAGATAAATTAAACAATTTTAGGGTTAAGTTAACTCGTTTTATTAACTTTTAACGCAATTTTATCAATTAATTAACTATTAAATTTTCTATTTCACAGTCACACCTCCGTGGTGCATAGGGCCTCAAGGAACCTTCTCCACCCGACTCTATCGCATGCCTGATGCCTAACATCATCCCAAGTGACTGCTGCTTTAACCTCGTCCTGCAGGGCTCTTCTCCAGGTGGCTCTAGGTCTGCCTCGCTTCCTCTTTCCTCCCTTAGGGGGACCAGACTAGTGCGTCCTTAGCGATGCAGGCTGGGTTCCGTCTCAGAGTATGTCCGATCCATTTGCGTCTAGCGACTTGTTCTCTGATTGGCTTTTCGCCTGCCATGGTCCAGAGAACGGCATTTGACACTGTTTGGGGCCAATAGATCTTGAATATTGAGCGAAGACACCTATTTATAAACACCTGTAGTTTTGCAATTAGCCAATTATTCCAGCAGTTCTTACTTGTTACTAAAATGAACATGAAAAATGTATTGCATATCGTAAGATGGAATAACTGCAGTAGAAATCGTACACGTATTTATAAGTATTGAATGCGGTTTTAGCGCTGTAAATGATTTGTTATTAAAAAAACGAAATCGTCTTGATATCACAAACCGTGGAGATTTAATATTAAAATTGTCCAAATTAGTACCTCACATAAAAACTCTTTGCAGCTCACATCAAGCCCAAGGATCCCACTAATTTTCTTTCGAGTTAAATGTTACATAATACACATATTATTTATTTATGAAAATTAAATAAAACTTGTATATATTGCATATGTGCAGTATATACTATTTTTCTTAATTGTAAAATTTACGAGTCATGCCATATCCATCATTAAAAAAAAACAGTTTTTAATCATGACATAATCTCCTAATGAGATGTAATTAATACAGGGTGTCTCAAAAGAATGTTTATATATCGGTACTTATTTGGCAAAAGGTCCCAGAAATTTAAATTGAGTTAAATATACCATCAATATTATTTTTACACACTTTATGTTTTGACAAAATGTTAGGGCTGTACTTTTTTTAAACTAACTAACTAACTAACCATCACGCCGTCTCCCCGAAGGGGTAGGCAGAAAGAATGGAC
The DNA here is from genome assembly GCA_022606425.2 of Lepidostoma basale. NCBI lineage: Eukaryota > Metazoa > Arthropoda > Insecta > Trichoptera > Lepidostomatidae > Lepidostoma > Lepidostoma basale. Next base: position 159,847 of record JAHDVF020001128.1, on the reverse strand, counting down.
TGCCACACTTTTCTTTCCTGACATATTTCTCTCGCTTCCTCAACATTCATACATCGTGTCATGCACGCGCGTCGATTTCTCTGACTCCTCACTCTGATCTCGGTCTTGCGCCACTTGGAACGAGTTATATTTCGCACCCATGACAACTGCTTGCTACCAATTCCCGGACGTTCCTCCACATTACCCATGATTATCAGCCGAAGGAGGTGTTATCTTTCTCTCCTTAGCAAATATGAGACCTTTCTAACTTTCACACTCGACAACAGATCCCTATTGGCTCTGGCTCTCTGTAGTACTTCTGCATTACTGACCCTATCGGTCCACGGTATACGGACCATTCTGCGGTATATCCACATCTCAAACGCCTCCAACCGGTTTATTACATTCACTTTTAGAGTCCAGGTTTCGCAGCCATATCGTAGAACATTTACTCATTCATTTAATCATTCTTTGTCGGAGTTTAGAGTTAAGATTTTCGTTGCAAAATAAAGTTTTCATTTTATTAAATGTAACTCGTGCAACTTTAACTCTGCATTTTATTTCAATGTCTCTATCGAGAAAAACATGGGATGACCAATTCAATCAAATTTTAAAGGATTTAACATGGCATTAGTCGAATATGAAAATCTGCGTATGATAGAGTGTCGTATGAAAATATAAGAAGTGAACGCAGTGCGAGTGAAAGTGTTATGAACAAAAAATTAAAGGATCGTTAAGATGGTTTGGACTCATGGATAGAATGAATGAAGAAAGAATGGTATAAAATGAATATGGCCGACATTCAATATTTGATTTATTTGATCGTGCCACGTTTTCCTCGGTCTTCCTCTATTTCTGGTTCCATTTACATCATTAACATATAATTTTTTTAGCATTCTTTCTTCATTCATTCTTTCCATATGTCCAAACCATCTTAATGATCCTTTCATTATTTTGTTCATGACACCATCATTCGCACCGCATTCACTTCTTATGTTTTCATTCGACACTATCATACACAGAGTATCCACACATTCGTCTAAGAGATCTCATTTCTACTGCATTTATTCTACTTTCATCCTTCTTTTGCCAGTTCCATGCTTCGCTTCCATACATAAGGGTCGGTAGAAGAACACCATTGTGCACTGCCATTCTAGCTTTTTTGGATAGGTTTTTTGTTTGCGATGACAACTTTAAGTGCACCATTCACTTTGTTGCCTGCCCCAACCCTTCTTTCAATATCCCTCTTCACTCGCCCATCTCTTGTAAACATACTACCTAAATACACGAACTCAACTACTTGCTCCAAATTTTCACCATTCGCGCTAATGTTGCAGACTGTCATGGTTTCTTCCTTTTCAAAAATCATTACCTTGGACTTATTAACATTCATCATCAGATCATTTCGCATGCATACCTCATACATACAATTCACCAGGACTTGTAGTTCATGCTCGTTGTCTGCAAGGACAGCGTCATCCGCATACAAGAGACAGCTTACTGATACTCCGCTCATTTTGGCACCTACATCCAACCCTTTCAGCTCTTTCATACATTTGTCCATATACAGATTAAATAACCACGGGGACATTACGCAACCCTGTTTGACACCTTTATTGATATCGAACCAGGCTGTAAGATCTCCATTTACTCTGACACTAGCAGTGCTTTCTGTGTATAGCGACTTACTTACCGTGATCAGTTTTGTACTTATTCCATATTCAGACAATATTTCCCACAACTTTTCTCTATTAACGTAATCATATGCTTTTTGCAAGTCGACAAATGCATTTAATACTTTACAAATACTTTTTTTAACATTTGGTTAATGTATTTTTTTTAAATACATCTATATTTTTTCAAATTTAGTTACTGATATATCTTGTAGATAAAGTTATGAAAGGAAAATTTACATTTGAAATAAACAATTTGGAACAAAAACACAGTTTTATAAATAATCAAAATAATGTAAAACTCTTATTTTTGTTCTCCTGTAAAATTCATAAAAAAGCAGTTGGGACCTAGTGCCAAATAAGTACCGATTTAGCCGATCGATTAAATTTCTTTTAACCATTTATCAATTTTTGATTTATTAATTATTAAAGTACATAATTTGCGAATTTATTTCATAAAAATAACATCGTCCAACTGTAAACCCTCGCGTTAGCGGGACTCATTTAGTCGAATCGTAAGATTTCTTATGACAACTCGGCGGGTAGACTCCGCGATGGCTGCCATTTCGTAACGAATATTTTCTTTCAAATGCGCTAAGGAAGTCGGTTAATTGGCGTAAACTTTAAATTTGACATAACCCTACAGGAAAAAGTCATAGGGGCTAAATCAGGACTGCGTGGAGGCCAAAATATGTCACTTCTCCTGGAGATCAACTCTTGGCTGAGGCGTATTGGACGTGTGTGACGTTGCTCCGTCCTGTTGGAACCATATTCTTTGGTTATAGCCAGGAAAGTTTTGCAATTCAGGTACCAAGAAGTCGTCTAACTTCTGCATCATGTAACGTTCTGAATTCAAACATAAACTTTCTTTTGAGACATCTTGTATTACAACCCTTGAGACAACTTTAGGTTAAAAAACTAATTAATACGAATGAATACGTCTGTTTTTTAGAAGTTTTATTATATTGTATTTTATGGGAATGATATTTTTGTCTTGCTGAGGCATTATCACACTTGATAATTACACATCATGTCATTCCTATTCATTCTTATTATTTTTTTTAATACGTAATTTATACAAATGAAAATGTTTTCTAGAAGTTTTATAATATTTTAGGGAAATGACACGTTTCATCTTGTTAAGGCATTATCAAATGATACCATATGACATTTGATAATGCCTTAGAGAAGTGAAATATTCTGATCTTACTAAATGTCATAAATGTTATTTATATATTTTTTTCGTTACTAACAGATGCCATGTGATATCTATCACCGTTTGATTGTCACGTGAATTCTACACCAGATCAAAGGCAGCGTGATAATTTCACTGCTATCGCCGGGGATCGAACCCGGGACTTTTGGTTTGGTAGTCAGAGTTCTAACACTTTGCCACGAAGAACGTCACCAATTGTAATGTTTTTTTTTTTCGTTTTTAAGTTTTGAAGCGATGTTTTGGTGTATACATATAAAAATATATGGGACATGCACTGTTTTCATAATTTATAACGAAAATAACTTTTCTATACCTAGCGTAGTAGGCACAGAGAAAATCAATAATATATAACCAAAGTGATTAAATTACACGTGGAAAATGTGAAAAAATATAATTTTGTTCTTATGCAACATAGATCATGGCAAAACAAAAATATTTCTAACAAAAGCTACATGAAACTGGTTTTAAAAAATCCGTTATTTTTTCCAATGTTTTAATATTTATTCTGCTATTCCGGAATGAGACAAATCCAACAAATCAAAGATCATCAAAATCGGTCCAGCCGTTCTTGAATTATAAATAGTGTAACTGTCGGGGTTAAATGCATAACCCATATAAGTAGACTTCGACTGCTGAATCAGCATATTTCATGATGAAATATATTACACGAATAACCGAAAACGCCTGACTTAGGACCTACTTATCAAAAGTGATGAATCGGGGCCCAGATTTATTCACACAGGTCACTAGGTCACTAGAGCAGAGCATCGTGTGAAAAGGGACGCAAAGCATATAAAAGCGGTACATCCGACCACTGTGGGCAGTATTCCTTCTTGCGACTTCTAACCGACACGAGTCTACGCCGTCAAGTCTACGTATAAAGAACCCTCGACTCTCCCACCGAGCTACGCTACTGTCTACACTGCTACGCCACGTAACTTCCGACGTGTCTTCACTCCAGCCGACCGACGCTACTGCCCAGTGAGCCATCAGCCCCAGCTGCTATCGACGTCCAGGCGCACGCTCCATCACGAGTACATAATACTGTTAACGTATGATTACTTGTGATCTGCAATAAACGCTGAAACCACTGCCTTTAACCCTTCACCACATCCCCCAAATAACTAACATGGCTTTGTTTTATGTATAGATATTACCTAAAGTATTACGTAGGATTTTTTTGATTGGGTTTCGTATTCAAAAGTTATGCATTTTTTAAACTCAAAATTTTGATGGAAATTCGATTTTTTTTCAAACACCTGTCATTTCACCAATTAAAAAAAAATCAGACGAAGAAATCATGCACAGCGTCAGCAAGGATTTTAAAAAGAGGGTCCCACTGAGCGACTCATATTTCCGCCATTTTTATTTTTATTGTGAAATTGTTTATAATTTTTTTTGGCCGAATAAAAAAAAGTATTAAAATAGCAAGTTTTGCACATTTTTTATAATTCTTCACGTTTACTTTATTCAAAATAGACACGTGGGGAGCTTCACACGTGGGTATACATCAATATAGGTAGGCTGCAATATTAATAAAGCAATTGTCATCAATATAACAATTCGTTGAGGGCAATAAACGAATGTTCACGTTAATGTTAAGGCGAAATAAGTCATTCCCATAAAATATAACAAACTTATATATATGTATAAAATGGATCGAGTTAGGAATACAGCAATCCGAGAAATCTGCGAGGTCGAAGATGTGGTCAGATGGGGACGTCAAAGACGGCGATACTGGCATCAACACGTAGAAAGGATGAGCTCAAATAGGATACCACACATAGCTCTCCATGGAACGCCAAACGGACAACGCCGACCAGGAAGACCCCCGAAACGGTGGAGAGAAAGCTGGAGTTCAGCGTCTCAAGAGGACCCGCCTGAAATAACAGACTCCTGAATCTACCAAAAGTGAAGACGAAGAAGAAGAATATAAAACATACGTTTTCATTCGTATTAATTATTTAATATGGATCTATACATCATTGTTAAAGAAATAATAAATAGAAATATAATTAGATAATGCCTTAGCAAAGCGAAACCTGTCATTCGCATAAAATATAATAAAACTTGTATAGAACAGACGTTTTCATTCGTATTAATTATTTAATATGGAGTTTCACACTATTGTTTAAGAAACACTAGAAATACCTATATCACTGATGCAAAGATGGAAGTATTCAAATTTTTGGTAATACCTTACCAAAGATAAACATCTCATTCCCATAAAATATAATAAAACTTATAAACTAACTAACCATCACGCCGTCTCCCCGAAGGGGTAGGTAGAAAGAATGGACTGCCACACTTTTCTTTCCTAACATATTTCTCTCGATTCCTCAACATTCATACATCGTGTCATACACGCGCGTCGATTTTTCTGACTCCTCTCGTGGCCGACATTCAATATTTGATTTATTTGGTCGTGCCACATTTTCCTGGGTCTTTCTCTATTTCTTGTTCCATTCACATCGTTAACATATAATTTTTTTAGCATATTTTTTAAAATCTTGGACTTAATAACATTCATCATCAGATCATTTCGCATGCATACCTCATACATACAATTCACCAGGACTTGTAGTTCATGCTCGTTGTCTGCAAGTAGGACAGCGTCATCCGCATACAGGAGACAGCTTACTGACACACCGCTTATTTTGGCACCTACATCCAACCCTTTCAGCTCTTTCATACATTTGTCCATATATAGATTAAATAACCACGGGAACATTACGCAATCCTGTTTGACACCTTTATTGATATCAAACCAGGCTGTAAGATTTCCATTTACTCTGACACTAGGACTGACTTCCGGCTTCTGACATGACCAACCTTTAAAATTTGATTAATTTGGTCAAGCCATGTTTTCCTCGGTCTACCTCGACTCCGTACTCCATTTACATCGTTAACGTATACTTTTTTTTAACCATTCTTTCTTCACCCATGCGCTCCATATGTCCGAACCAACGCAACGCAGCGATCCTTTCATAATTTTGTTCATAATACTTTCATTCGCTCGACACTCCTTTCTAATATCAGCATTTGTGATTCTGTCGTACATCGTTCTACCACAAAAATGTATTAGGGACCTCATCTCTACCGCATTTCTTCTGCTCTCATCTCTCTTCTGCCAGTTCCATGCATAAGGGTTGGGACCAGAACTCCATTGTGAACGGCCATTTTCGCTTTCATTGATAAATTCTAGTTTTCAATAACTATTTTTAAAGCTCCATTCACTTTGTTACCCGCACCAACCCTTCTTTCAACATTATTCTTAATGTTTGTACTAGGGTCATTCATAAAATAAGGTTCCCATATTTTTTAAAAATAGACAGCTTTATTATTTTCCTTAGCATTATACATCATTTTAAATCTTAAATCTTACTCTATTTTTCTACATAATCGCCGTTTCTGAGCTCCAACTTTTGTATCCCCAAGTCATAAATTTCTACCGCCATTCCTCTGAGAAATCGAAAAACCTCTTCCTTGCTTTCATCATCAGTATGGAAGCGCATTCCACCAATCAGTAATCACTAGGGGCTAGGTCCGGACTGTAGGGTGGGTGGGGCAAGCCAAAATCTGTCAGCAGGTTTTGAGTTTGATTTGAGACATTAGGTAGAGCGCCCAGCACATTTCTGCTTGTGGTTTTCTGTGAGCATTCGCGGTACCCACCGCGCACACACCTTTCGATAGCCTAATTTTTCAGTTAAAATTTTATGAATTGTGGTGTTGGAAGTCCCAGGAATACGAAGAGCAAGTTCGTTAATGGTAATCCTCCGATCCTCAAGCATTATGCTCTCAACTTCGCATCTGGCGAAAACAGCGATAGGAAGCTCCATCTTCGTTGGCTGCCAGGCCGACACTGAGGGGTGTAGCGTGGCGGGAGCGGCAGGGATAGAGAGTGGAGGAGTTGATGAGTCAGCCAGTGTTGCCAGATTTCTCCCAGCGCGCCGCTATCTTTATTGACAGCATAGGGAACCTTACTTTACGAATTACCTACATATGCTATAACTGTATTAACTTTTCTCTTTTTTATGGCGATCCCACGATTAAAAAATAATACATATCCAATACGTATTGCTATTTAGTAAGAATTACGAAATACATTATATCCATATGTCCATATATCAATTGATAATGCCATAACCTAGCACATATTAACTGGTTATTCTATACACAATATAAATATATTTGTATGTAACCATAACATACGTAATTCTAACGTTATAACAGTGGTTAGAAACTGTTTTAAAATAATAATAACTTAAATATTCATGTTTTAATTAACTAACTAATCAAAGAGTGACCCAAAGAGCCATGTTAGGAATAAGCCTAAGAGACAGAGTCAGAAACGATACGGTGACAGAAAAAACAAAGGTCCCTGAAATCATCCACCGAATAGCGACTCTAAAATGGCAGATGGGCAGGTCACGTAGCCAGAAGCTCAGATGAAAAATGGACAAGAAGACTGCTGACTTGGAGACCGTGGCCGGCAAAGAGAAGTGCAGGGCGACCGCAACTACGGTGGAAGGATGATCTGAACAGACACGTCGGAAAAAACTGGATGCAGTCTGCACAAGACAGAGTGACATGGAAGCGAATGGAAGAGGCCTTTGTCCAGGAGTGGACGGGAATAGGCTGAATAAAAAGAAGAACTAATCAACACGCTGCCCTTCGAAGGGGTAGGCAGAAAGATTAGACTGCCACATTCTTATTTTCTGACGTACTTCTCTCGTTTCGTCAACATGCATCGTGTCATGCACGCACGTCGATTTCTCCGTTTCCTCACGTGGTCGACATTAAATATTTGATTTTATGATCGTGACACGTTTTCTTTGGTCTTCCTCTATTTCTTGATCCATTTACATCATTAACACATACATTTTTTTTAACCTTTCTTTATTCATTCATTCTTTCCATGTGTCCCAACCATCTTAATGATCTCTTCATTATTTTGTTCATCGCACCATTATTCGCACCATCAATGCGGTGCATTACCTTCTTATGTTTTCATTCGACACTAGATCATACACAGAGTATCCATACATTCGTCTAAGAGATCTCATTTCTACTGCATTTATTCTACTTTCATCCTTCTTTTGCCAGTTCCATGCTTGGACATGCACCGCTCGAAGAGTCAATAGGGTCCCCCTTACTCCCCCTAAATACACTTAAATAGATTAAATAATTTGAAGGACCTGGAGAACACTGGCGAGAAACCGAGAGGGATGTCCTGCGCCGCTCGGAACAGCTCCTCCACACTTCGGATGCCGGTCTACTCCCTCACGTTTCGTAGCCAGGACATTTGTCTCCTTCCGGGCCCTCGGCGTCCCTCAATTTTCTCCTCCAATATCAGTTGGAGAAGGTGGTACTTTTCCTCACACAGTATATGACCCAGATGTGAGATCGCTCGTCTCAGGACTTCGGTATTGGTAACCATGTCTGTCCAGGGAACTCTGAGCATTCGGCGATGGAGCCACATTTCAAATGCTTCCAGTCTCTTCATTGAGTTAACTTTCAAGGTCCACGTTTCACATCCGTACAATAAAACAGACCACACAGAGCATTTGATAATTCTCTGGCGGAGTTTCAAGTTTTCGTTTCTAATCAATTGTTTACAGTAATTGGGCTCAAATAAGTCGTACACAAATATGGAAAGAAATGGGAAATGGGAACATTAAAGCCCCAAGTGGCATTCTAAGAACAAGCAAAAATGTTTGGTTTGCTGCAAACTAATCTCTTGGATTGAAAGTAGCGAAGTGAAATTGAAGAAATGAACCGTGTTGGTTACCAATGTTTTGCGTATTGTATCATGGACGCATCAATGTACTTTATTTACTTGTTGGTTGAAGTGTATTTCATGTTTGACCACTTTCTCCCGACTCAGTTCGGTTACGTCTGCTGGTCATGTAATTCCATCGCGTGTACAAGTCGGTTCATTGCCTTCCGATTCGTTTCTTACCAGAAGCAAAACGAAGCTTTCCTGTTAAAAGGAATCTAGTTATATTTAAAATGTCGCAAAAATATTATAATAAGAGCCGAAAATCGGATGCCACCACTGGATCCATTTGGCAAAAACATGGACTAAGGGGTCGAACTCCGAAATTTGCCCTGATTTTTTAAAATTATGTCCTTTGTGTGATTCCAAACCACTTTTACATTTTAACTTTTTTTGATATAACTGCTAATTTCGAAGAAAAAAAATGTTGTTGTTTTTTTTTGTATGAAGCAAAACTGATTTTTGCAATTATTTCGGAATCAGTTAGATACGTCAAAATCAAACTTAGTAGGGATTATAGAGGACATAATCCTCTACATTACTTGTTACGACATCTACTTCATATCTCTGCCCGTTTAAAAGCAGCAGACATTATAAATCTTAATTAATTGTTATGAATATAAAGTGGTTTCGGATATTTGTTAGATAAAACAAATACTTCGATTCTCCTTGAAAGAGGGTTTCTGGATTATTTTAAATTCTACGAGTACTAACTAACTAACTAACTAACCATCACGCCGTCTCCTCGAAGGGGTAGGCAGAAAGAATGGACTGCCACACTTTTCTTTCCTGACATATTTCTCTCGATTCCTCAACAGAGTGGTAAAAGCTCTGACTTCCATACCGAAGATTCCCGGCGATGGCAGTTTGATTGACACACTGTCTTTAGTCTGATGTAGAATTCTCGTGACAATAAAATGGCGATAGATTGGCAACCTATCACATGTCATAAGAATCAATATAATAATAGCTAAAATAAATTGTATACAGTAATTGGGTTCAAACGACCTGTTGTATACAAGGAAAAAAAACATTCATACATCGTGTCATGCACGCGCGTCGATTTCTCTGACTCCTCACATGGACGACATTCAATATTTGATTTATTTGATCATGACACTTATTCCTCGGTCTTCCTCTATTTCTAGTTCCATTTACATCGTTAAATATACTTTTTTACCATTCTTTCTTTCCATGTGTCCAAACCATCTTCATGATCCTTTCATTATTTTGTTCGTAACACCATTCGCACTGAATTTTGAATTCTGTTCTGATCATTATTGTATGATGATAATTAAAATGAAAACGTCTGTTTTCTAGTGGTTTTATGATTTTTTTATAATATGGAATGACGTATTTCGCCTTTCTAAGACATTATCAAATGTAAATATTTTTTTATATTTCAACATTTGATAATAAGTTTTTTTCATCAATTGACATTACAAAATTAATTTTTAAGGCATCTATTGAGAACAGGTAAAATAATATATTGTGTATAGTATAATGGCAGTGGATCGGTCACACTCTGAGACGGAACCCAGCCTGTATCGCTCAGGGCGCACTAGACTGGTCCCCTATGGGGGGATAGAGAAAGCGAGGCAGACCTAGAGCCACCTGGAGACGAGCCCTGCAGGACGAGGTTAAGGCAGCAGGTCTCACTTGGGACGATGTTAAGCATCAGGCATGCGATAGAGTCGGGTGGAGAAGATTCCTTGAGGCCCTATGCACCACGGAGGTGTGACAGGACAAAAAGAAGAAGAAGAAGATACTATCAGAAACGCATGAGAGCTGGTTCAACATTAGGAAGACAAGATACTCTCTAAAGTATTTGTCTTCTGAACGTACTTTCACTAATATGAAAGACGTCGATCTCCGAGGAGACCGCGTTCAACAGATTAATTGCTCTTCCCACCGGTGTCACCAGAGGCAGGTTGGTTCTGGCGGCCGGTAGGTAAAACAATCTATGCTACTGCTTTAGAAGGGCGGAATTTAATAAAATTAGTATAAAACAGACTTTTTCATTTGTATCAATTATTTAATATGGAGCTTTACATCATTATTCAAGAAACAATAAACAAAAGGAGAACAATTGTGAAATGAAAACAAATATTTCCATTAAAAGTTAAAACCTTTAACTTATTACGATCGCAGAGTGAACCAAGTTTTTAAAGATAGAAAATCTGTACTTCCGTGAATATTTCACGGATTGCAACTAATAATCAAATTATTTTTTAAATGAATTAAAACACTTTTTTTCACTAACAGTGAAAAAAATAATGGTTTAATTAATTAAAATTCGTCATTATGGAATTTCACGGTGTTAACGCCTTATGTGTATCTAAAATCAAATTAATTTTGTATATTCACTATCCAAAAAAGCTAGAATGGCAGTGCACAATGGTGTTCTTCTACCGACCCTTATGTATGGAAGCGAAGCATGAAACTGGCAAAAGAAGGATGAAAGTAGAATAAATGCAGTAGAAATGAGATCTCTTAGACGAATGTGTGGATACTCTGTGTATGATGAGTGTCGAATGAAAATATAAGAAGTGAATGCGGTGCGAATGATGGTGTTGTGAACAAAATAATGAAAGGATCATTAAGATGGTTTGGACATATGGAAAGAATGAATGAAGAAAGAATGATGTAAATGGAATCAGAAATAGAGGAAGACCGAGAAAAATGTGGAAAGAATGAATAAAGAAAGAATGGTAAAAAAATTATATGTTAACGATGTATTTGGTAATAGAAATAGAGGAAGACCGAGGAAAACTTGGCTAACTAACTAACTAACTAACCATCACGCCGTCTCCCCGAAAGGGTAGGCAGAAAGAATGGACTGCCACACGATATAAAATAAAATAAAAAAATAAAAAATTTAAACTATTATAGAAAAACTTGGCACGATCAAATAAATCAAATATTGAATGTCGGCCATGTGAGGAGTCAGAGAAATCGACGCGCGTGCATGACACGATGTATGAATGTTGAAGAAGCTAGAGAAATATGTCAGAAAAGAAAAGTGTGGCAGTCCATTCTTTCTGCCTACCCCTTCGGGGAGACGGCGTGATGGTTAGTCAGTTAATTATATTCACTAAGGAAAATAATTCTAAAAATGCTATTATTTAATTAAACAAAGCCCGAAAAGATCGTGGTATTTCCTATTGCACCAAAATTAAAAATATGCGCAACCTCATATTCCCAAAATTTCAAAATGCTGCTGCAACTTGGACAGTGAAATCCCGTGACTGTGCCAGGATTGACGCCTTTGAAATGTCGTGTTGGCGTTGCATGCTGAGGATACCGTGGACTGCAAAAAGGACGAACGACTTTGTCCTTAATGAGCTCAAAATAACAGGAAGACTGTTTGTAATTTGCAGTCAGCTAGTGTGAGTTTCTTTGGTTACATTTCCAAAAGAGAGCTGGGTTACAGTATTGTCACAGGAAGTAGAGGCAGATCTCCTGCGCGTGGTGTGACCAGATTAAGGAGATGATTAGGGAAGACCTCTACTCGGCGATGCGGGCTGCGGAGAACAGAAAGGATTGGAGAGGTTTAGTTTGATGAAAGAAACACGTCTTCTTCTACTTCCTCTTAGATTAGGTCGAATGACCTGTTTGTGACGTGGGCTGTCTTGGGATGATGATGTCCAGCCATCTCTCCATCTCTTCTGCGGCCTTCCTGGTAATCTCTTGCGGCTCGGGTTTTCATCTTTAACATTTTTTGCATTTCTTGTATTCTCCATGCGGTCCACGTGGTCTTTCATCCCATCTCACTATGTCCTCAACGCCACAGACAGACCTTATCATTTCATTTCTGATCCGATTTCTGAGGGTTTTGCCTGCGATGGAGCGTATAGGGTTCGCATTTCTGCTACTCTAAGAAGGTTCTTAGTTCTATTGGCATCGGCTCTGACCTCTATTCCATACGTCATGATGGGGCATGCCTTGTATATCTTGACTTTACTTTCGGTTAGCATGTATACCTACGTTCCTCCATATGGTGTCGCGCAAGCAGCCAGCCACGGCTGTCGCTTTGTTGGTTTGTGCTCGCACCTCGTCATATAGGTCACTGTGGCTACCGATCTCTATGCCTAGGTAAGTGAAAGATTACAATGAAAGAAAAAGAAGAATACAAGCAACTCAAATAAAGAGATTTTTGATGAGAAATCCGTCTTCTTGGAGAGAATCCATCTTTACGCTCCGTACGGTCATCTTCGACAGACTGTTTTATCAAACGAAATGCATAACTAACCTGCCTCTGGTGATGCCAATGGGGAGAGCATTAAAAACTGCTGAACATGATCGATATTTTTGATGACACAATGTTCAAAAGTAAAATACTCCAAATATTGGAAAATATTCAGCCTCATTAGCGTTTAGTTGTTCATGTATCGATGCATTTTCCACGTGTTGAAAAATATTATAAGTTTTAGTTAACGCCATAAATTAAAAACAATAATAGTGTTAAAAAATTACAACAGATGTCAATAAAAAGGTTTGAGTCTTAGCTAAAATGCAGTCCGACCAACGTTGATTCTAAAATTGTAATAATTTCATAAATCACACTAAAAATACAAAATATTGATGAAATCTGTGTAAAATTATCAACAGGAATCAATGAAAATAATATCACTACCATTAGGTTTAAATATGATTAATAAATTAAATAACCATGAAATCATCTCACAGAAAAGGTAGGCAGAAAGAATAGAAAGCCTAGCTGTTATTAAGTCATACTTCTCTTGATTCCTCAACATTCACATATCGTGTCATGCATGCACATCAATTTATTTGATTCATCACCTGGCCGATGTTTCTGTTTGATTTGATTTGGTTATGCCACAATCTCCCCAGTCTTCCTTTTCTTCTTGTTCCATTTCTTTCCTCATTCATATGTTCCATGTGTCCAAATCATTTCTTCTTCTTCTCTAGAGTCCTCTGGAGTCTCGTGCATCAAGATCTTAGGAATTGTTGCTGGATCCATTCTCTCGATGTGGTCCCTCCAGAATCGTCATCTCTGCCTACTCCATCTCACTATGTCTTCAATTTTGTAGGATTTGCAAATTTCTTCATTGGGTATCCTATCTCTAAGGATTCTCCCCACATAGGTCGCAATGTTCTCATTTCTGCTACTCTTAAGAGACTTTTGGTTCTGACAGTGTCTGCTCTTGCTTCTATTACGTATGTCATTATGGGCCTGATGCATGTTTTATAAGTTCTAACTTTACTTTCCACTAGCATATGCTTATTGCCCCAGACAGTGTCCCTCAGGCATCCGGAGATAACTGCTGCTTTATCAGTCTGTTTTATAACTTCATTATATAGATCGCTGCAACTAGATATCTTCACACCCAGATATTTTAACTTCATGACCTGTTCTATGGGTATATTTTAATGTTCCTAATTAATTCTGACAATTTTAAAACTATTCTTTGTTGAATGTTGACTTGCTAAATTAAATGTATATCTTTGGTATTTTCAATCCAAATAATTGGTTCGCAGAGGTGTGTAATACTTTTGATGGTTCTTGGAGTGCCACTTGGGCCTTTTAATGTGGTAGTTCCACATCTGTATTGATTCTTGTGATATGTGATATGTAGCAACTCTAACATATACAGTGTAACAATTACACATCAATTGCTGGAAATCAAACCCGATGCCTTCAGTGCGGCAGTCGTAGAACTTAATAGTATAGACACGAAGGTCGTAATATTAATTCTCATGACATGCGATAGATAGCAAATCTATCGCGATTTTATTGTCACGTGAATTCTACACCAAACAAAAATAGTGTGGCAATCAGATTGCCATCGCTGGGAATCGAAGCCGGGACCTTCGGTGCGGCAGTCATAACTCTCTGCCAAGAAGCCCTTGATATAAAATTAAATATTATAAAAACACATTTTTTCTTACAAATTTAATTTAATTTATAATAAAATGATAAAATATAACAATTTTTTCGTTGAATACATCCATAATTAATATTTATTTATTTTATTTCATGTTCCAAGAAAATACTTGTATACGTTTAGAGAAAAATACAACAAACAGAATATATATTTTGTGACAGTCTCATTGGAGATTTATATATAATTTCTATATATAGAAGATTATTCCAAAATATAAATCCTTTTAACAAGTGATATTGTGACTGTCATTAACCCTCCCTTCCCTGTGATGGGTATCTTCTACACGTTGCTTCTAATAACCATCAATATCTCTATACATTTAATAAATACAAGGTTAACATTTTAGGTATTCCTCCATAATATATTTACGCATTGATTAAAAAAATAATATTAATAATAATCAAAATTTATCAGAAACAAAATTCGTAGCGCTGAGTGCGCGACATTATATTCGCATCTCACTCTTGTATACTTCACTGTGAAAGCGCGAGGAGCTCAATGTTCTCACTGCCTGGCAGTAGCTCTCGGGCTTGCAACCAGAGTGGACCTATGCCCGTCCCGTGAGCGTTGCCAGATGTTTTTTTTATGTTTTTAGCAAATAAATCTCAATTATTATAATTTTTGACTTAAATTATAATTAATTAAGGGGATTAGCTATGAATGTTCTTATTTCTCCGATTTAAAATCGCTAATTTTTGATTGGGTACTGACTACCCAACACAGGAACGCACGTTTTTATTTTAGCACCGTAAGGGAGAGGTTAAACAGTTTTTGATATATTTATATATGCATTTTAATGTTAACATTTACACCTTCGAAGATATTCTTTACATATTAACCCCCATTGCACGGTTCACTTGATTTGTTTGCGATGCAATTTTTTCCAAAATTGTGTGATTCAAACTAGGGAATCTGCTTTTGGTTAACTGTCATATATCTCAAGCCCAAATGACTCGCAAACCAAATAAAAAAGAAAGTATTTGATAATACTTAAACTTGACTGAGACTTGATTTAATATAATACATATAATAACTTCTAATAAGTAAATAAATTTTAATACCTTTATATAATTCTAATGCGAGATTGAAGTGAGAAAAAATGCTAATTTTAAACACCTTTCGGTTTCCGGAACCAGATGGTGTTTTTAGTGCATTCATCTGATGGCAACATCCTTCATAACTTTAGGCTGGTGACGTCGCTTACACATCTAAGGCAAGTTGGCAACATCGCAGACAGTGCCATCTAGTGGCGCATCCAATAAGCTTTCACTACTTTTAATTAAATAAAAAGATTTAGTTTTTATAAAAATCTTTTGATATATTATGATATACCGTTTTTTTAAAAGCTGTTTAACCCTTACCACTCCTTTGTCGAATGCCAGCCGACATGGCTATATGTACGCTACAACTCCGTTATCGGCTGGCGGCCGACAAGATAAGACTTGCGCGCACAGTGTATTTTCACGTGCAAAACATGACACGTGTCGTTTTTTCTTGTGATTATTCGTTAAAAAAACATTTGATTTCATGTTTTAATGAGATTTTGATTGTTTTCCGTTTTTATTTTACTGTAAAATAATCCTTGCAAATTCACATAACCTAAAATGGTGGGAACTTGGCGTGATGCGTCATGCAGAGGAGCAATTAGAGTACAAGCCCCACTTCATTGCGAAACTGGACAAAGGTTCTAAAGACTGTACTGTGTGCAGTAACAGAAAGATTCCAGGGGGAAGACGGGAAACAGTGTGGTTTTGTAAGACCTGTTCCAGAAAACATGGTCTCCATCCTGGAGATTATTTTAACAAGTACCATACTATGCAAAACTATAAGTAGTCCACAGTGTTTTTTGTAAGTTTTTTATTTGAAGAATAAATCATTACAAATGAATCTTTAACGATTTTTTTTTTGTAACTACCTATCAATAAATTAATATTTTGAAATTATTTAAATTAGAGTTGGCTGACAAACATATCAAAAAATAATGGAGTGGTAAGGGTTAACTACCATAGACGTACAAAAAGCACATTTCTTTTTGGATATCATTTTGAGGGATACAAGATATGCCCGAATTCAAATTTTCTGTTTGACAATTAATTTAATCAATAAAAGGTATTTAAATAGAAAAAGAGGTAGGTAAAGGTTTAGGAATATGTATCATGATAAAAATAATGAGATATTAAAAAGCAGAAAAATGCCGTTAAAATAGAAATGAGTCATGAAAAATAGGTGAAACAAAACAATGTGAGAACATCATAAAAACAAAGAAAAACAAAGTTACATATATATAACCTACAATAACAATGAAATATTCAATTTTAAAACACTTCATTCTGATGTTTTTTCCACTGTTGTGGTTTACCTTCGAAGTGGATAAAAATATGCTAAGAGGTGTAAAAAAAATTGTGTTTCAATTAATATAATGGACTACATATTGGGCTTGCAAAATGTAAAAGGGTCTTTGTCGCACTTATGTATTTTTGGCTTGTATATAGTATATAGCTAGGTGCATATATACCAGAAGTTATCTACAATTTTTTGTATGGATTTGAAGCCGGGCTTTATCACTCTGAAGTATGTTACTATTCGATGTGTAACGAACTTCATTTCTATTGTCAAAATGTTATCTGTCATTTATATGTACAGAAATGTTATGAAAAGAAAGATTACGTGGTTTCTTTACGAATATTTATTGACCCTAGGCACACCACTGATTGAAGATTGTAGAACTAATTCTAATACCATTTAAATCAAAGATGTTAGTCTTGCGATGAAGAATGAATGGTTAAGAAAGAATACATTAACAATGTAATTGGAGTACAAAGTCGTGGGAGTCTGAGAAAAACTTGACATGATCAAATCAATCAAATTTTAAAGTTCGATGAATGTAGAGGTATTGAATGGTGTGTCTGTATGGAGTAGTGTGGGCGATCTATTCTCTCTGCCTATCGCTCCGGTGACACTGCGTGATGGTTTGTTGTTGTTGTTCTTGCTATTTGATGCTTCTCTTAATTATATAGATAATTTTCCTATATTTTTTTCCTTAGGATCACTATTATAAGGTAAACAACACGGTAAAAAAAATATTACTAAACATGAAAATAATTTTAAATCTCTATGCTAGGGATTGCGCTGCTGGTCTGAGCGAAAGAAGTCCTGCTCTCGTTCTTGAAGATATACTCGTAGAACATCCAGAGGAAGTCGCTCATCAGCCACAGCATCAGGAAGACGAAGGCGACTTTCGTCAGCTTGTCCACGACGTACATTCTGGAAACAAATACATTTCAAATATCAATCCATCCTGTCTACAATTCTGCCGCACTTAAGATAAACGCATTAATTTTAGGGTTTGACGCTTTTCGAAAAAAACGAGTTTAAAGTTTTTATTTTGCTTTTATCTCAGGAACTAGATAAGATACCAACATGAAAGTTGTACCAAAACAAAGAGAAAAGGGTTAAGAATACTAAAAAATACAAACATGAAAATAAAATATAGTGTACATATCATTTTAAAAAAGTACTTATCGCTAGCAGCCTCTAATACTTTTAGGCCATAATAACTAGTCATAAACGCATCGACTACCTACTTGATGCATTTATGCTTAGTAAATCAATTTAATGCATTTTATATAGTAAGCTTATACCTCAATTCTTCAACAATACATATGATAAGTGCAACTACATCACATAATGCATTTATGTTAAGGAAAATAGCTATTTGAATACAAATATTGTAAAATTAGTGCGATTCCTCAAACATGTGCATTTATGACTAAGAAGCTATTGAATGGTAGAAAACAAGTCTGTACTAACTACAGCTAGTGCGTTCTTGATAAGTAAAACTGTACTCCAAGTCTTAGTTAATGCGTTTATGAAAACTGAAAAACCGAGAAAATGAAAAAATCGTGAAATGTCACTTTGAGAAAGTTGTAGACCTCGTTTGATTGGTTGATACCAGATAATGTAATAACTCCATTTTGAGAATAACCTTAGTTGATGCGTTTATCGTAAGCGCGGAAGCATTGGGTTCAAATGACCCGTTGTATAAAAAAAAAAGTAATATTAACAAAAAAAAAAAAAACAAGATTTAGATGGTTTGGACACATGGAAATAATGAATGAAGAAAGAATGGTAAAAAAGTGTATGTTGACCATGTAAATCAGTGGTTCCCAAACTTTTTAAATATATTTACGCATTGATTAAAAAAAAAATTAATAATAATCAAAATTTCTCGGGTACATCTTTTTTCAAGTTTCTTACACTTTCATGTGCCTCCTCGCGGCTGGTAGAGAGCTCTCTGGTTCCTTCAGAATGTACAGCCTTGTGGCTTTGATGCATTTCTCAAAGTAATCCGTGATGTCCAGTCCTGAAATCATAATGGCAAGATGTGAGACCAATCCATTAAGTTGAAGGCATCTATTGAGAACAGGTAAAATATAATATATAATACCAGGAACGCATTTGAGACGGTTCGACATTAAGAAGACAAAACACTCTCTAAAGTATTTGTCTTCTGAACATACTTTCAGTAATATGAAAGACGTCGATCTCTGCGGAGACTGCATTCAACAGTATTATTGCTCTTCCCACTGGTGTCAGCAGGGGCAGGATGGGTCTGGCAGTCGGTGGGTAAAACAATCTATGCTATCGGAGTAATCTATCAGGGACAAAAATACTAACATACTCCAGCACGGCAAGTATATCGAAATATCCACTGGTTAATCTAAGCGAATGGGTTATGAGATGGCCATCTCTTAAAAGCTGCCGATAATTGGTCCCCAGCATTTCCAAAAGAAATGTAGTGGGATAGAGCCACGAATAGCTATTATAACTAACTAACTAACCATCAAGCCGTCTCCCCGAAGGGGTAGGCAGAAAGAATGGACTGCCACACTTTTCTTTCCTGATATATTTCTCTCGATTACTCAACATTCATACATCGTGTCATGCACGCACGACTATATCTCCGACTCCTCACGTGGCCGACATTCAATATTTGATTTATTTGATCGTGCCACGTTTTTCTCGGTCTTCCTTTATTTCTAGTTCCATTTACATTGTTAACAAATCCTTTTTTAACCATTCTTACTTGATTCTTTCATTATTTTGTTCATAACTTCATCATTCGCACCACATTCACTTCTTATATTTTAATTCGACACTCTATCATACACAGAGTATCAACACATTCGTTTTAGAGATCTCATTTCTACTGCATTTATTCTACTTTCATCTTTCGTTTGCCAGTTCTTGCTTTTTTGGGTATGTTTTTGTTTGCGATGACAACTTTAAGTGCACCATTCACTTTGTTGCCTCTCCACTGCCGTCCATCTTTTGTAAACATACTACCCAAATAGACAAACTCATCTACTTGCTCCAAATTTTCATCGTTCACGCTAATGTTGCAGACTGCCATGATTTCTTCCTTAGGCTTATTCACATTCATCATCAGATCATTTCGCATGCATACCTCATACATAGTATTCACCAGGACTTGTAGTTCATGCTCGTTGTCTGCAAGCAGGACAGCGTTATCTGTATACAAGATTGGTTTGCAGCTTACTGACACTCCGCTCATTTTGGCACCTACATCCAACCCTTTCAGCTCTTAGTCCTAAATCAGTTTACTTCATGAGAATTTTACCATTTAAATGATGTCAGTGTGTTAAGGGGACATGAAAAGAGGAAGAATAATATACAAAATCTTACCGTTGCCGTCTATTTTGTAGAGTTTGGTCTCTTTGGGGTTGAGTGAATCTCTGACGGACATAATGTTGTCCGACTTGAAGTCCCACTGGTTGTTGGCGTAATATTCAAACACCTCGAAACCCTTGTTGATTCTTCGCTGTACGCGCATGAGTCTGGAAAAATAATTAATAATAATTCAATGATAATTCACTTAGGAAATTGAAAAAAAACTATGTTTATTTTCCACAAAATATTAAAAAGCACGACATGTTTCGGAGGAGACCTTCATCTTCAGGTGTAAATATATAATAAAAACTATAAAATTCGATACAATAATTAAAATTAAAAAATTAATCTGGGCTAATTGTTATAAGTACAAATAATTATGTTTTATCAGTAAGAACTTACGATGTTAAGCTGTTATGTGTGGTCTGTTCTGTTATATGGGTGTGAGACATGGAAATTAAAAGTAAATACAATGAACCGGTTAGAGGCATTTGAAATGTGGCTTCACCGAAGAATGTTCAGGATCCCATGGACAGACAGAGTGACGAACACACAAGTCCTGAATCGTGCAGGAGTAAATAGAGAGCTGCTGACATTGATCAAAGTCCGCAAGATTTCATATCTGGGTCACGTTCTACGAGGAGAAAAATATCGCCTGCTGCATCTAATTTTGAAGGGTAAAATAGAAGGCCGCAGGGGGGCAGGGAGAAGGCAGATCTCTTGGCTGCGCAATGTGAGGGAATGGACGGGAATCGGAACTGTGGAGGAGCTATTCCGGACAACGCAGGAGAGAGAAGAGTTTACCAGAGTGATCGCCAACGTCGGGGGGACCTGACAGGGCACTTTAAGAAGAAAAAGAAGTTAGAACTAATAAATAATATTAAACCATAATGATAAAATATACTCGTATAATAAATATTTTTTTTATAAGGATTAATTGTATCTCAATAGAGACGAAGATGTATATTGTTTTCTGGGAACAGAATATGGTGGTCGAGGCGCTTACAGGACTTATGACCTATCATTGGCTGGGTCGAGCAATCGCTTTATGTTTAGCAACATTCCCCATTCCACCCTTCTTATTAACACCACGTCGGTAAATTTTTTGGAACTTGTATATATGCTAGAATCCCGCGCTTATCTTTACATATTTTAGTTCACTCTACACTAGCGTCATTAAAACCAATGACAGGTCATAAGTCCTGTAAGCTCCCACGGCCACCACATTCTATTCCCAGAAAAACAATTTACATCTTCGTCTCTATTGAGATAAAATTAATCCTTATAAAAAAAAATATTTATCTGCAATGGGTAAAATCCAGTATTTGTCTACAAGAATTTGTATACATTCAAAATGTTGTATAAAATATTAAATTGTAATTTAGAAAAAAACATGCATTAGAAAAGACATAATGACCTACGGAATCGAAGCAAGAGCAGACACTGTCAGAACCTTAAGAGTAGCAGAAATGAGAACATTGCGACCTATTGTGGGGAGAACCCTTAGAGATAGGATACCCAATGAAGAAATTCGCAAATCCTGCCTTGGTAGTATACCTATATCATTATAACAGAAAAACATTCTTACACAGGTTTATTTCCGGTGAGGAAGAGAAGGGTGTCCACGAACATGGCTGGCAGGAGATGGAAGAAGAATACGCAGAGGTTGTGGATAGTTCTAGAACTCTTCATAGAACCGCCTGGGTACCTAAAAGTAAAGATCAAATCATGTCAACTTTGTTAAAATATTAAAATTCAATTAATTTATTGGAAACAATTTTATATTGATTTTAATGAAAGAGCAAATGATTCGCGATAGAGTTCTGGTTCTTACTTATGAAAGCGAAGCATGGAACTGTCAGAAGATGAATGAGAACAGAATAAATGCAGTAGAGATGAGGTCCCTAAGACATATGTGTGGTAGAAGGATGTACGACAAATAACATGGTTGAAGACATGGAAAATATGATAAAGAATAATTGCATACCAGGCTACTCCGTTGAGTGGAATCGTGTTGGTGACGATATTTCTTCCCACATCTATCAACTCCTGCCAGGATACCTTCACTTCTGCAGAGCTGGTGATGTTGTATATCGACTTGTCAATTTGCCTGTTAAAAATACATTATATATAGTACAAAGTTTTTTAATTTTATATAACCTAACATTTAATATAGTGGACAGGGTCAGAAACACCACTATTAGAGCCAAAACAGGAGTGTCGGACGTCATTGGAAGAGTGGCCATGTCACTCACAGCTAACGATAGATGAAAGTCTCCTTTGCTGGTTTCCTAGAACTGTGACCATAAGCCCAGGACGTCCCGTCAAAAGACCGCCGTTACAACATGGATGTGTGTTGCCCAAGATCGACAGACATGGAGACAGATGAAGGAGGCCTACGTCCAGGAGTGGACGGATAATAATAACGGACTGATAACGGACTGATAATAATAATTTAACATTTCAATTAATCTAAAGATTTCTTTTTACAATTTTTTAAAAACCCAGTCAATAAATTACAATTGTTAATCGATTCGATTGACACACCTCGATGACCATCTATTTTGCCCTCTATGATTAGGTCCAGCATCTTGTACTTCTCTTTTTTGAGCACATACCCCAGGTAGGACCAGTGGCGTGCCTAGGGTCAACCAGTTAGGCAAGCCCGTCCGACTTTTTTGTGTTATACTAATAAAGGGTGTTTTTTTTAGAGGTATACAAATTCAAAAAATAAAAAAACACATTAAAATAATTTTAATGTCTATGATATTGGCTTTATTTAATAGATAATTTTATGCCATTATTGTTTAAATATGAATTTGGGCATATAAACGCCACGGCTAGCTCGAATGAAGCACAATCGTGAAGTCCAATTTCAGACAACTTTATGGAGCAACTGGGGCCGTATATCGGCAAAAATACGGCGAATGTTGACTTCCAAATGGTTCAACGTCTCTGGTTTATCAGTATAGACTAGTGACTTCACATACCCCCAAAGAAAGTAATCTAATGGTGTGAGATCACACCATCGTGGAGGCCAGTTCACAGGTCCATTACGTAAAATTATGCGCTCACCAAATGTTTCACGCAATAAATTGATGGCAAAACGTACTGACTACAAATCAACTGTCAACTGTCAAATTGACAGTCTGTAGAAACAATGTTGCCAGTTTAAAAACCAAACCTCTAAAAAAAACACCCTATATTAGTAGAGGGCCACGATAATGAATTTTTCCAGATTAAAAGAGTTTAATCTTTCTAAATTAATTTAGTGAATTAATTGATTTTAAACCCATTTTAGGCGCATTTTAAATTTCAATTCAAAAAATAAATTTCTGCGTCACCAAACTCATGTTCTTGAATAATTTAATAATGTATTTACAAATACAAGAAGAAATATAATTAATAAGAAATAAGCTGTAAATAAACAATAATAATACATTTGTTAACCCCGAAACACGAATTATAGATAAATGTTCGTAAAGAAATTACATAATCTTTCTTTTCATAACATTTCTGCACATAACGTAAATGACAGATAACATTCTGACAATAGAAATTAAGTTCGTGACACATCGAATTGTAACCTACTTCAGATTGATAAAGCCCGGCTTCAAATCCATACAAAAAATTGTAAATATCTTCTGGTATATATGCACCTAGCTATATGATTACAAGCCAAAAATACATAAATGCGACAAAGACCCTTTTACATTTTGCAAGCCCAATATGAAGCCCATCGAAAACATTAAACAAAACATGTGGACGTAGGCGATTTCGCGGGCATCTCACCTGCGGTACGTATGAGTGAAATAAAATACGGCGCGTATGAGTGGAACAAAACATACACTTAGGTCATTTCTGCGCATGTCAGCGGAGTCATTTGCAACGCAACGAATTAAATCGCTTTAACTCGCCCGAAAATTCAAAATAATTCGTAGACGGCTCAAATGCCCAAAAAACATCATTTTATTATAGATTTTTTAAGGCAAGCCCGGCTTCTCGGCTTGTATGGAAGTACCGCCACTGGGTAGGACACCTTTTAGACCTTGATGTCAGTCAATAATTGCAACTTACTTATTAACAACGTAATTCCAGGTGGTAACTAGCATAGTATTGACCACTATGTCAACGGGAAGATAGTCAGCATATCCGTTGGAGTTGCAGTACATTGTTCTGATTACACCCTTTCCGGCACCTGCAAAATAAGCAATTCATTATAATTCAGACCATTTCTATTGAATATCGATATTAAGTGTTGGAGCCGAGAATCCAACACATTGACAAAGACTGTCCAAGATCTGTATACCAATTGCAAAACAATAATTAAGGTTGACAATGAACTGTCTAGGGAAATTCTTGCAAGCAATGGTATAAGACAGGGAGATAGTTTGAGCCCCTTTCTGTTCAATCTTATTATGGACGAAATCATAGAAACCTATCCAAAAAAGCTAGAATGGCAGTGCACAATGGTGTTCTTCTACCGACCCTTATGTATGGAAGCGAAGCATGAAACTGGCAAAAGGATGAAAGTAGAATAAATGCAGTAGAAATGAGATCTCTTAGACGAATGTGTGGATACTCTGTGAATGATAGAGTGTCGAATGAAAATATAAGAAGTGAATGCGGTGCGAATGATGGTGTCATGAACAAAATAATGAAAGGATCATTAAGATGGTTTGGACATATGGAAAGAACGAATGAAGAAAGAATGGTACAAAAATTATATGTTAACGATGTAAATGGAACCAGAAATAGAGGAAGGCCGAGGAAAATATTGAATGTCGGCCATGTGAGGAGTCAGAGAAATCAACGCGCGTGCATGACACGATGTATGAGTGTTGAGGAAACGAGAGAAATATGTCAGGAAAGAAAAGTGTGGCAGTCCATTCTTTCTGCCTACCCCTTCGGGAAGATGGCGTGATGGTTAGTTAGTTAGTTAGTTTATCATAGAAGAGGTAGTTGGCTTGGGACTAGGTTATAAAATGGGCAGTAAAACTGTGAACGTCATTTGCTATGCGGACGATGCTGCATTAATATCAGAGTCTGAAGATGACCTGCAAAGAATGTTGCACAAATTCCACACAGTATCACAAAGGCTAAATATGGCTATATTAGTCAACAAAACAAAATGTCTCACTATATCTAGACAACCTACAAGATGTAAGCTGAATGTTGGTGATATACCTGTGGAGCAAGTAATGGGTTTTAGATATTTGGGAGTAGAGATCTGCAGACAAAATGACCTTTATACCGAAGTATGAGAACAAGTCAGTAAAGCCTTCGCCGTGTCAGGATGCCTGAAGAATCTGGTCTGGATGAACAAGCATATGTGTATCGACAGTGAGATCAGAATTATAAAACATGCGTGTGACCTATCATGACGTACGCTGTAGAGACGCGGGCTGACACTGTGCGAACCAAGGGACTACTAAGAATATTGGAGATGAAGGTCCTAAGATCAATTACTGAAAAAACTCTCCGAGATCGTGTCCGCTACGTAGACATAAGAAAACTTGCGAAATAGAGGATATCGTTCAGTGGAGTAGATCCAGAAGAAGATACTGGAGGGACCATGTAGCCCGAATGGATCTATCACTGGAACTTGTTTGATGTATCATTTGTAGTCCGTATATTTCACATTCTGAAGATTTAATTATTGAAGAAAAAGGTAACATCAAGTAAAAATCAAAAAAAAAAAACCAAAACAACAAGTAAAAAAACTTCAATCTGCGTTCAATGCAGCAGCAAGAATTATTAAAGGCATTCCAAAAAAGTCCCATATAGCACAACAACTCAAAGAACTTCACTGGCTTAAAAGCCCAGAAAGAATCCAGTATAAACTCTGCTGGACAGTCTTCAAACGGCTACATGGAATGGCACCAAGTTATATATCCGAACTCTGTATAACGGATAGTCTAAATACAAGGAAATCCACACTTCGCTCGGCGAACTCCTCGGCAATAGGAAGACTAGTACAAATTTTGGGGATCGGTAGCCGGTCCATCAGCTTGGAACAATCTCCCTTCACACCTCAGATGCATAAATGATCCGACAGATTTCAGATCTAAGCTGAAAATCCATCTTTTTCATATTTCATACCCAATTTAAAACTTGTATATTTTGTTCTATTATACTTTTTAACAGATGCAAATATCAGATGCAGCGTTCACATTTAGATTTTTAGATTTGAAAAAGGCAATGCGCCCTTGGTGTGATTATATCACAAAAACAGCGCTTTATAAGTTAGCATTTTATTATTATTATTATTATTATTATCTTACCAATAAGGAGTCCTACTGGACCGTTGATGTTATCTGTCCATCCGGGTAGAGGTTCTTGCCAAATTGGAATCACTAGAAAATAAAATATATATTATTTTAAGAATCAATTGTATCTCAATAGAGACGAAGACGCAAATTGGAAACAGAATATGGTTGATCAAGGTGTTTACAGGACTTATGACCTGTCATTGGTTGGGTTAAGCGCACGCTTTATGTAATACAACATTCCCCATTCCACGTTTTTTCTTATGACCACCATGTCTGACAAATTTTTGGAAGTTGTATATATGTTAATCTGCAACACCGCCCTTTGCATGGTAGTTTATTCAATCTACACACTAACGCCATCTATGAAGATTGTATTTGAAGCATTAAGCGGAATATCTTTAGTTTGAAAAATACTACAGATGGATAAATGATGCAGTTTCAATGGAATGTTTTCTTATGCTGTCTGTTCTCTAGAGGGTTGCTCCTCCTGTGAGGTGGATTTTTAGCTGTCTTTCCATTTTAGGAGGTCTTCCACGAGGATGAGTCCCGTAAGGCTGATTATGTAGTGCAATATAGGGGAGTCTGGTGGTGTCCATTCTTGGAACATGACCGTACCAGTCCCTTCTTCGCTGTCTACTTCATCTTATAATATCCTCAGCCTCACATATCTCTCTTATTCTAGTGTTCTTCACTCGATCTCTTAGTGTTTTGCCTGCTATGCGGAAGTCCTCAAAACTTGTTTGATCCTGATTGTTTCTGTCCTTGTTCAAATCAATATGTCATTATTAGTCTTACGCAAGTTTTATAGATTCTCATCGTACTCTTAATTCGTTGGCTACCTCTAACCACAATCGGGGTTCTTTGGCTACTCGACCGAAGCGCCACGAACCTCGATCGGGGTTGTCAATGTAGTACAATGCGTATCCAACAGTATTTCAACGGTGTTCGCGTTGAACAGTTGCAGAATATGTTGGCAGTCAACGAGTTAATACACTTTAACAGAATGTGTGCAAATTAAACGCATTATTAAAGTGAAAGAAGTATAGGGAGACAGTCGATCATTTCATCCTTTTCAGTGATGCGTAAAAGAATATTTATTTATTTGGTTTTTATTATTAACTTACCGATTGATGGCCTCAGGATCATGCATGGAATGTCCTTCATAGCCTCAACAACTAGTCCTTCAGACAAGGCCTTTGTGAATGCATATGTGTTTGGTAGAGTGTCCAATATCCTGAAAAAAAAATACAGATATCAATAATACTATCTATGGTTATTTAATCTATATATGGAAAAGTGTATGAAAGATCTGAAAGGGTTGGATGCAGGTGCCAAAATGAGAGGAGTGTCAGTAAGCTGTCTCTTGTATGCGGATTACGCTGTCCTACTTGCAGACAACGAGCATGAACTACAAGTCCTGGTGAATAGTATGTATGAGGTATGCATGCGAAATGATCTGATGATGAATGTGAATAAGTCCAAGGTAATGATTTTTGAAAAAGAAGAAATCATGACATCCTGCAACATTAGCGAGAAAGGTGAAAATTTGGTGCAAGTAGATGAGTTCGTGTATTTGGGTAGTATGATGGGCGAGTGGAGAGGGATATTGAAAGAAGGGTTGGGGCAGGCAACAAAGTGAATGGTGAACTTATAATTGTCATCGCAAACAAAAACCTATCCAAAATAGCTAAAATGGCAGTGCACAATGGTGTTCTTGTACCGAACCTTATGTATGGAAGTGAAGCATGGAACTGGCAAAAGAAGGATGAAAGTAGAATAAATGCAGCAGAAATGAGACCTCTTAAACGAATATGTGATACTCTGTGTATGATAGAGTGTCGAATGAAAATATAAGAAGTGAATGCGGTGCGAATGATGGTGTTATGAACAAAATAATGAAAGGATCTACAAGATCTTCACTGGCTCAAGTATCCTGAAAAAATCCAGTATAAACAATGCGGAACGGTATTCAAAGCGCTTCACGGAATGGCACCAGTCTATATATCTGAACTTTGTGTTGGTGATAGCCCTAATTTGCAGCAATCTACCCTTCGATCAGCAAACTCCTCGGCAATAGGCAGATTAGTTGAGCCAAAGCGCAAACCTGAGACAAATTTCGGAGATCGGGCTTGCGCAGTGGCAGGTCCGTCCGCCTGGAATATGCTTCCTGCACGCCTCAGATGCATTGACAATCTGACAGATTTTAAATCTCACATAAAAACCCACCTTTTCAAAAAAAGTTAAATAAAAAATGTAAACAACGGTTATCTGATTGCTGGTGTCACATGCAGCTCTCATGACTAAAAACATTGTCAAAGCGCCCTTGAGGTGAGCTATTCACGAAAACGGCGCTATACAAATTAGCCTAATTATTATTATTATCAGGAATGCAACGGAGGATCTTCCGGCGATCTCAAGGCGGACCATCAGATTCAAGGATAGATACAACTTTAAGATGGTGGAGGACTTCACTTACCTGGGCTCGTCTATAACAAAAGAAAACGAAGATCACAAGGAAATCGAAAGAAGAATCACAATTGGTAACAAAACATTCTTCTCTCTACTACCAGCGCTCAAATCAAGAAACGTACACTGGAAAACCATAATCATCCTGTATAAAACAATCATCCAAACAGTAGTGACCTATGGGTGTGAGGCGTGGACAATGACAGTGAAATCCGCAGAGCGACTGGATACTTTTGAGAGAAGGGTGCTGCGCAGAATTCTGGGACTTGTGAATGACGGTGAAGGCTGGAGAGTGCGGCATAATGACGAGCTGTACAATATTTACAAAGCTCCCAGTCTCCCCACACAGGTCAGACTGAATAGACTGAGATGGGCCGGTCACGTGCAGAGGATGCCGTCATCGCGAACCCCAAAAAGATTGCTGGAGTGGCACCCAGGTGGTAGAAGACCAATTGGACGACCAAAGCTGCGATGGGAGGATGAAGTTGGGATAGATGGGGCAAGATTGTTACGAGTGTCAGATTGGAGGGTCGAAGCGGAGGACAGGAGGAGTTGGAGGCGAAGAATACTGGAGGCTAAGGCTCGATATGGGCTGTAGGGCCATCGAAGATTATTATTATAGTTAAAATTGTTATCCTCACTTGTCCGTCATAGCGTTGACCACGTCGTCTTCGAGCCACTCCACGCACTTGATGATCTGATGAGGATCAGCCGGAGGCGGATAGGGTATCTCTTGAAGCAGCTTCTCGTGAAGATGGCAGTACGAAGTGGATATGTGGCAGAACAACTGGAATCATAGAAGTTAAATTTTTTATTGATCCTTAATTTCAAGGTGTAATAAATTTGTTAATAGAATATATTAATTTCATACATTTGTTTATTGCACCTAATACTCTACATTCCCATCTATCTATTAAGATACACAAGCTTGAAAGTGGGCCTCGTAACTACGGTGAGGGACGGTATCACGTCGCCCAAGATTGAAGTGCAGCCGTAGGGCCCGCTGGGTGGCGATGACAGAACGGCCATTTTCAAGAAACGTGCGGACGGCAAAGCCCCGGTGTTGTCCGGACCAAACCATGGCAACGACTGAAAACGGCAAGACCCTCCTGATACAATGTGACCACTCCCAGGTTCCTACCCCCACCATACGGGTTGCACCGGTCTTTCAAAACAGCACGGTCTGTTTCGTCGCATCCTGTATTATCAAATTTAGCTTTCTAGTAAATTTGCTAGAAACACTTTTTAATCTATATCTAATACTAAGGATA
The DNA here is from genome assembly GCA_022606425.2 of Lepidostoma basale. Classification (NCBI taxonomy): domain Eukaryota; kingdom Metazoa; phylum Arthropoda; class Insecta; order Trichoptera; family Lepidostomatidae; genus Lepidostoma; species Lepidostoma basale. Next base: position 129,591 of record JAHDVF020001128.1, on the reverse strand, counting down.
AGAATGATCCTGGGACCCAGACCTGGTGTTGCAGCGGGAACTCAGAGGCATAGGACCAACCAGGAGATCTGTACAATGACCAAGCAGTCCTTGATAATGAGCACAGTGAGAGCTGGACGCCTAGCATGGATTGAGCACGTATGCCGAGCCGAAGAGACCAGAGCAATCAAGACCTTGTACACGTCAAGACGAACCGGAGTAAGACCTCTAGGAAGGCCAAGACAGCGCCTAATGGATAATATTCTGGCTGACCTGGCTAGGTTGGACGAATCGGACTGCTGGGAGCAAAAGGCGCAGGATCGAGAAGGAAATATTACATATATAAATTCACTATTATGAAGAAGGAATTCGAGGAAATAATTCACTATATGAAGAAGGAATGAAAGTCAGGTCCAAATTTGAACCAAACAAACTATAGAGTCTAGATTGACCTACCTGAAGGTGCTCGCACTCTTTAGCAAGATCCAACATCTGCTTGGTTCCTTTTGTATTCAAGAGAACGGCTTTCTTCAACTCCTCATCAAATCTGAAATATAATAAACGAAGAATGAATCAGTTATAAATAAAATAAATTAAGTATATGAAACTATCCATGGGAAAACTCTGGTACAATGATCTTGGTTTGAGAATGTTCCTTGAACAATGATATATGTTTAAGAACAATGTTTCTAGAATAAAGATCTCTGTTTGAGAACAATGATCTCTATTTGAGAATAATTATCTCTGTTTGAAAATTATGCTTCTTCAACAGTGATCTATTTGAGAACAATGTTTCTTGAAGAATAACCTCTATTTGAGAACAATGTTTCTTTAAAAATTATCTCTGTTTGAGAATAATTTATTACTGTTTGAGAACTATGTTTCTTCAAGGAGGACAATTATCTGTTTGAGTACAATGTTTCTTAACCAATGATCTATGTTTGAGAAAAACGTTTCTTTGACAATGATCTGTGTTTGAGAACAATGTTTCTTTAAAAATTATCTCTGTTTGAAAATGATTTATCTCTGTTTGAGAACTATGTTTCTTCAAGGAGGACAATTATTTGTTTGAGTACAATGTTTCTTAACCAATGATCTATGTTTGAGAATAATGTTTCTTTGACAATGATCTGTGTTTGAGAACAATGTTTCTTGAACAATGATTCATGTTTGAGAACAATGTTTCTTCAACAATTATCTCTGTTTGAGAACAATGTTTCTTGAAAAATTATCTCTGTGAACAATGTTTCTTAAACAATGATCTATGTTTGAGAACAATGTTTCTTCAACAATTATCTCTGTTTGAGAACAATGTTTCTTGAAAAATTATCTCTGTGAACAATGTTTCTTAAACAATGATCTATGTTTGAGAACAATGTTTCTTGATGAATGATATTTATTCGAGAACAATGTTTCTTGAACAATGGAATAATCTCACTGTCAGTAGTAATTATAAGGGCAGTGATGGCAGATTTAAGAAATTACCAAAAGTTTAAGATAATTAATTTTCTGAAATGACGAATTCTTAAGATTAATTATGATATAATTGAAGTTTGCTTAAGCTTAGATAATTAATTGTAAGTAAGCACCTTATGGTGGCGGCTCCGTGATAGATCAAATGGACTTCTTCCTTGATGAGCGCGCGGTCCTGATCCGAGATGGCCAGACCTGGACAGCTAACGTCTCCGGAGACGATTCTCATCTTGGAAGTGAGGCCCTGGACGCCACCGCGAAGGGTCTTCACCGAGTCGAAGAGCTGAAAAACAAAAGATTTTTATTATTTTTTTTCTCTTACAAAGAATGTCCTATTAGGACATTTTTGTAAATAAAAATAAAAACACAATGTTAACAATATATTTATTTTTGTTTTATATTAAAGTTAAGTTCCCTTATGTATGGAAGCGAAGCATGGAACTGACAAAAGAAGGACGAAAGTAGAATAAATGCAGTAGAAACTAGATCTCTTAGATGAATGTGTGGATACTCTGTGTATGATAGTGTCGAATGAAAATATAAGAAGTGAATGCGGTGCGAGTGACGGTGTTATGAACAAAATAATGAAATGATCATTATAAAGATGGTTTGGACATATGGAAAGAATGAATGAAGAAAGAATGGTAAAAAAATTATATGTTAACGATGTAAATGGAACCAGAAATAGAGAAAGACCGAGGAAAACGTGGCACGATCAAATAAATCAAATATTAAATGTCGGCCATGTGAGGAGTCAGAGAAATCGACGCGCGTGCATGACACGATGTATGAATGTTGAGGAATCGAGAGAAATATGTCAGGAAAGGAAAGTGTGGCAGTCCATTCTTTCAGCCTACTCCTTCGGAGAGACGGCGTGATGGTTAGTTAGTTAGTTGATTAGTTAAAGACAATCTCTTGATGCTCTACAGACAGTGACTCTCTTGTCAAAAATTTAAATGACTTTTTCAAGCAAATTAGGCTGAATCTTCCCAATAACACACTTTTAATTTCAAATACTAAAAACCGGTGAGCTGGCATGTGACGATGTATAAATGTATCCTAAAAAGCGAGAAAGGTATGGCAAAATAGAGAAAGATGGCGGTCCATCCTCTGACCTGGGATGGATGACGATAAAATACCCACCATATTTACCGGACATTGCTCCATTCGATTACCACTTGTTTCAGTCCATGAAACATTTTTAGATTGCAAAAAATACAAGTGTTATAAAGAACTGAAAATGGGCATATCAGAGAATTTTGATTCAAAACCAATTTAATTTTATAGATAGGGGATTCAATAATTGACAGACAGTGGGAAAAAAGTCATGTCAAATGATGGATATTATACAGGGTGTCTCAGAAGTCGACGTCAATCCGGAAATGGATGATAACAGGGTGTTGATTTTCTCGTATTATTTAAATTGCCTATAATTAAAATAATACAAAACATAGATTTTTTTAATTTTTTATTTTTAAACTAGCATGACTTGCCATATCATCGTTTTCCGGCATGGCGTCAACTTTTGGGACACTTGTATAATATATTTAATTTTCATAAATAAATATTTTCATCGGTTCAAATTGTTTCAACTAACTAACTAACTAACCATCACGCCGTCTCACCGAAGGGGTAGGCAGAAAGAATGAACTGTCACACTTTTCTTTCCTAACATATTTCTCTCGCTTCCTCGACATTCATACATCGTGTCATGCACGCGCGTCGATTTCTCTGACTCCTCACGTGGCTGAAATTCAATATTTGATTTATTTGATCGTGCCACGTTTTCCTCGGTCTTCCGATTCTATTTCTAGTTCCATTTACATCGTTAACATTTATTTTTTTAACATTCTTTCCATATGTCCAAACCATCTCAATGATCCTTTCATTATTTTGTTCATAGCACCATCATTCGCACCGCATTCACTTCTTATATTTTCATTCGACACTCTATCATACACAGAGTATCAACACATTCGTCTAAGAGATCTCATTTGTACTGCATTTATTCTACTTTCATCCTTCTTTTGCCAGTTCCATGCTTCGCTTCCATACATAAGGGTCGGAAGAAGAACACTATTTTGCACTGCCATTCTAGCTTTTTTGGATAGGTTTTTGTTTGCGATGACAACTTTAAGTGCACCATTCACTTTGTTGCCTGCCCCAACCCTTCTTTCAATATCCCTCTCCACTCTCCCATCTTTTGTAAACCCAGATTTTCACCATTCACCCTAATGTTGCAGATTGTCATGATTTCTACTTTTCCAAAAATCATTACCTTGGACTTGTTAACATTCATCATCAGATCATTTCGCATGCATACCTCATACATACTATTCACCAGGAGTAGTTCATACTCGTTGTCTGCAAGTAGGACAGCGTCATCCGCTTACAAGAGACAGCTTACTGACACTCCGCTCATTTTGGCACCTGCATTCAACCCTTTCAGCTCTTTCATACACTTGTCCATAAATAGATTAAATAACCACGTTAACATTCATCATCAGATCATTTCGCATGCATACCTCATACATACTATTCACCAGGAGTAGTTCATACTCGTTGTCTGCAAGTAGGACAGCGTCATTCGCATACAAGAGACAGCTTACTGACACTCCGCTCATTTTGGCACCTGCATCCAACGCTTTCAGCTCTTTTTCAAATTGTTTCATATAAAAAAAATACGGTCGCCCTAATACTGCTTGATTATTACGTTTTGGCTTGATTGATTTCGCAAATTTTCAAGCAGAATTTCATGGGCTCGCTGTGTCGAAATCGTACACTCGAAAAGTTTCAATGTCACGCCATCGTTAATATATTATATGGCAACACGAACAAAACCCGTCCAAAGCGGCCGTAGCTATCTTCAATGGAGTTTTTGTAATGTGCCACACCGCGTAAATACATTACAACAGTGGAACACACTTGTCCGAAGGTGAGACATATTAAGTATTGAGAAATTACGACGGGTTCTTGCAGATAAGTCGAGAATATTCGACTATAAATTGGAGCGAAATTTAAACCGGCGGCCATCTTGTTTTGCGACATTTTGTTTTGACAGATATAATAAAAGAAAAGCGAGTCGCGTTCCACATCGAGAACGCAATATAACAAATTCAATTTGAATTATTCGAATTGTAGATATCGTTTGTTTTTTTAATAGACAATTATTAATTCAATAGATATTATAAAAAGTTGAGAATAAAAATTAATAATATTAACTAATTTAATAATGGAATAATAACTAAAAACAATGGAAGCGAAGCACGCAACTGGCAGAAGAAGTATGAAAGCAGAATAAATGCGGTAGAGATGAGGTCCCTAAGACGGTATGTGTGGTAGAACGATGTATGACAGAATCTCAAATGCTGATATAAGAACGGATTATGAAAGGATCGCTGCGTTGGTTCGGACATATGGAGCGCATGGATGGAGAAAAAATGATTGAGAAAGTATACGGCAATGATGTAAATGGAGTACGGAATCGAGGCAGACCGAGGAAAACATGGCATGACCAAATTAATCAAATTTTAAGAGTTGGTCATGTAACATGTCAGAAGAATCGACGTGCGTGTATGACTCGTTGTGTGAATGTGGAGGAATCTAGAGAGGTGTGTCAGGATAGAGTAGTGTGGCGGCCCATTCTCTCAGCCTACCCCTGCGGGGAATCGGCGTGGTGTTTTTTTTGTTTGTTTGTTTAAGGATAAAGACGATTTAGAGCTTGAAAATCTAAAAATCTATCTAAAAAAGCTAAATTGGCAGTGCACAATGGTGTTCTCGTACCGACCCTTATGTATGTAAGCGAAGCATGGAACTGGCAAAAGAAGGATGAAAGTAGAATAAATGCAGTAGAAATGAGACCTCTTAAACGAATGTGTTGATACTCTGTGTATGATAGAGTGTCGAATGAAATCATAAGAAGTGAATGCGGTGCGAATGATGGTGTTACGAACAAAATAATCAAAGGATCATTAAGATGGTTAGAACTACAAGTGTCTAGTATGTATGAGGTATGCATGCGAAATGATCTGATGATGAATGTGAATAATTCCAAGGTAATGATTTTTGAAAAATAAGAAATCATGACAGTCTGCAATGTGGAGAGGGATATTGAAAGAAGGTTTGGGGCAAGCAACAAATTGATTGGTGCACTCAAGGTTGTCATCGCAAACAAAAACCTATTCAAAAAAGCTAAAATGGCAGTGCACAATGTTGTTCTTGTACCTTCCCTTATGTATGGAAGCGAAGCATGGAACTGGCAAAATAATGATGAAAGTAGAATAAATGCAGTAGAAATGAGACCTCTTAAACGAATGTGTTGATACTCTGTGTATGATAGAGTGTAGAATGAAAATATAAGAAGTGAATGCGGTGCGAATGATGGTGATATGAACAAAATAATGAAAGGATCATTAAGATGATTTGGATACATAAAAAATATAGAATGGTAAAAAAGTATATGTTAACGATGTAAATGGAACTAGAAATAGAGTCGGAAGACCGAGGAAAACGTGGCACGATCAAATAAATCAAATATTGAATGTCGGCCATGTGAGGAGTCAGAGAAATCGAAGCGCGTGCATGACACGATGTGTGAATGTTGAGGAATCGAGAGAAATATGTCAGGAAAACATAGTGTGGCAGTCCATTATTTCTGCCTACCCCTTCGGGGTACCAGTGGGAAATTCCACCAGTGGATGGAAACAAGCTGACGAAGAGCACATTTATTATTATTATCATTATTATGTTGAAAAAACTCCTTACATCATTACAGCGCGAGCCAAATCGATGTAAAGGGTGAAAAAAAAAGAATATCAAAGGAAACATACATAGAACCTTATGAATAGGAAAAGCCAGTTATTTGCTTACTGCCTTTATCGTAAGGGTATTTACGAATTCGCCATAATTGCATCCAAAGAGGTCTATCTCTTCTGCAACCTCATTTAAGAGACGAATCGCTTTCAATACAGGAGAACTTCGAAGGGCCTTGTGCGGCAATTTGGGGCATAAAATAATATATGCCCCCTTGCTCTGCTATAACTATGGGGAACGTACAGATTTAGCTCTCTCAGTATTCCTGGATTGAAAACACCTCCGGATAACAGTTTAAAAAAATGCTTTCCCAGAAAGATCATTCGACGAGCTTCAAGAGTGTTGAAACCCAACACTCCTGAGAGAAACAGTGAGGGGCACATAAAAGGACAACAGTTATACTTTTGTTTGTATTGGTAAAATATCTCCGGTTTTCAATTAAACGTTACTCATATATGTACCTTTATTCTATCATATATCGATTTCCCGCAAATTCTCGTTAGTGATCTCATTTATCGGCACGGCATTTATCGGCATTTATTCTACTTTTCATTATTTGCCAACTCCATGGCTCACTTCCATAAATAAGGGTTGGCACTAGAACTCCATTGTGTACTGCTTGTAATAAAATAAATTGTCACCTTCTTTGTTTGATCTCTTTTTCATTGACCGAGATAAATCTCTGAGATTCTTGCGTCAATTATAGCAGGAACACTTTCAATTGTGTGAGACAGCTTTTCAAATGTAGTTATCGAAAATACGATGTGATTATATTTATATTCTTCTTCTTCTTCCCCTTTTAGACCTGAAGAGGAAGACCGAGGATTTCGAAACGTTTCGGGGTTAATTCGGGGAGAGCGAGACAAATTGTTTTATATGAATTTCGATTAGATACGCTCTTTGGAGTCGTAAAATATGATAATATATACAACAAACAACAACAAACAAAACCATCACGCCGTTTCCCCGCAGGGGTAGGCAGAGAGAATGGACCGCCACACTACTCTATCCTGGCAAACCTCTCTAGCTTCCTCCACATTCATACAACGAGTCATACACGCACGTCGATTCCTCCGACTTCTAACATGACCAACCTTTAAAATTTGATTAATTTGGTCATGCCATGATAATATATTTTAATAAGAAATAAACAAGTGTATTAAAGAACTGAAAGGGTTGGATGTAGGTGCTAAAATGAGCGTCAGTAAGCTGTCTATTTTATGCGGATGACGCTATCCTACTTGCAGACAACGAGCATGAACTACAAGTGTCTTGTATGTATGAGGTATGCATGCAAAATGATCTGATGATGAATGTAAATAAGTCAAAGATTTTTAAAAAGAAGAAATCATGATAGTCTGCAGCATTATCGTGAATGGTGAAAATCTGGGTTTACAAGAGATGGGCGAGTGGGGAGGGATATTGAAAGAAGGGTTGGGGCAGGCAACAAAGTGAATGGTGCACTTAAAGTTGTCACCGCAAACAAAAACATATTAAAAAAAGCTAAAATGGCAGTGCTTAATGGTGTTCTTGTGCCGACCCTTGTGTATGGAAGCGAAGCATGGAACTGGCAAAAGAATGGTGAAAGTACAATAAATACAGTAGTAATGAGATCTCTTAGACGAATCTTTGGATTACTCTGTGTATGATAGAGTGTCGTATGAAAATATAAGAAGTGAATTCGGTGCGAATGAAAGTGTTATGAACAAAATAATGACACGTGAAAATAATTAATGAAGAAAGAATGGTAAAAAAAAATACCTGTTAACGATGTAAATAGAACTAGAAATTCCGGAAGACCGAAGCGCGATCAAATACATAAAATATTGAATGTCGGCCACGTGAGGGGTCGGTGAAATTGACGTGCGTGGATTATATGATATATGAATGTAGAAGAAGCGATAGAAGCAGTACGTTGGGAAAGAAAAGTGTGGTATTCCATTATTTCTGCCTACCCCTTCGGAGAGACGGCGTGATGGTTAGTGAGATAATAATAATAATAATAATACTAATATTAGGCCCTTACTGCACAACAGACGGCTACCAAATTAGAAGAGCTTCAATTGGAATGTCTAAGACATCCACCGTACTCTCCGGACCTTGCCCCAACAGATTACTATTTGTTTCGAAATTTGGATAGCTTCTTGCAAGGGAAAAAATTCAACTCCGATGGGGCAGTCCAAACCGACTTCAAAGATTTTATTGATTCCCGTCCGAATGTTTTTTTTAGTAAATGGATCGATGAACTACCTATGAGATGGCAAAAGTGCATAGATAGCAATGGTACATACTTTGATTAAATAAATATATTATATTAAAAAAAAATCAACTTTATGTTCCTCCCATACAAAACGCCAATTTCATATGTAAGGACCTTATACTAATAATAATAATAATAATAACAATAAGAATAATAATGACGACGACTACGACGATAACGATAACAATAACAATAATAATTATTATAATAATTATATTAATTATAATAATTATAATAATTATAATAATACTACTAGTAATAATATATTCGTGATCGGTTAGAAAGAATAATAGAACAAAGTATACAAGTTTTAAATTGGGTTTTAAACACGAAAAAGATCTGTCAGTTAGTATTTAGTTTTAAAGGAAAAATTTATAAATATATTGTATAATTGTGAGCTAGCATTGAAAAACCTGCCTCAAAACTGGTTTCAAACGTGTTTCGCACTAGTGGGCAAGTGTATACCTATAGCGGAATTGCACAGGCATGAAGAAAGTGAACCTATGACTTAATAGAGGTACATTCCTATTGCATCTACGTGTCCCCATTTCATACAACAATACGAAAACCTGTATGCCCAACCATCAATCGAAACATCGGTACGACTATTAACCTTTAGACGCCCAGTGGTCCCGTACGGAACCGAGGATTTGCCTCGTTCAATACCCAACGGTCCCATACGGAATTGTTCCGCAAAGCGTGTGCCACGGCACACTTGTGTACTGTGGTCATCAGTTGGTGTGCCGGGGAAAAATGTCAATGTTTTGTGAAGATAACAAGCAAACAAACCATCACGCCGTTTCCCCGCAGGGGTAGGCAGAGAGAATGGACCGCCACACAACTCTATCCTGGCAAACCTCTCTAGCTTCCTCCACATTTATACAATGAGTCAAACACGCACGCCGATTCCTTTAAAATTTGATTAATTTGATCATGACACGTTTTCCTCGGTCTGCCTCGACTCCGTACCCCATTTACATCTGTAACGTATACTTTCTTAACCATTCTTTCTCTATCCATGCGCTCCATATGTCCGAGCCATCGCAGCGATCCTTTCATAATTTTGTTCATAATACCTTCTTCCGCTCTACATTCCTTTCTTATTTCAACATTTGAGATGCTGTCGAGATACGTCTTAGGGACCTCATCTCTACCGCATTTATTCTGCTCTCATCCTTCATCTGCCAGTTCCATGCTTCGTTTCCATACAATAGGGTTGGGACTAGAACTCCTTTGTGAATGGCTGTTTTCGCTTTCATTGATAAATTCTTGTTTACAATAACTATTTTTAAAGCTCCATTCACTTTGTTACCCGCACCAACCCTTCTTTCGACGTCACTATCCGTTCGCCCATCCGCTGTGAACATGCTACCTAAATACACAAATTCACTCACCTGATCCAAATTCTCTTCGTTCACACTTATGTTACAAACTGTCATTTGCTCTTCCCTTTCAAAAACCATCACCTTTGACTTTCCTACATTCATCATTAAATCGTTCGACTTGCATACCTCATACATTCTCGACACCAAGACTTGTAATTCGTCCGCACTATCCGCAACGAGAACGGCATCGTCCGCGTAAAGCAGACAATTTACAGACAGATCACTCATCTTAGCACCAGCATTTATACCTTCAAGTTCTTTCATACACTTGTCCATATACAGATTGAACAACCATGGAAACATCACACAGCCCTGCTTAACACCCATCGTGATATCAAACCAAAGCATTTTATATATTGTGGTATTTGTATTTCTAGACAGTAAACACATTATAAACCGTTAAATTAAAACAGCTGCCAGGTAAAATAAAAATACAATTGTAATACACAAAACAAAGTTTATTTAAACCGTTTAATTAAAATGAAAGATTTGATTTTGATTTGAACGATTTGATTTAAAACGATTTGATGATGAATGTGAATAGTCTAAGGTAATGATTTTCGAAAAAGAAGGAAACACGACAGTCTGCAACATTAGTGTAAACGGTGAAAATCTGGAACAAGTGAATGAATTTGTTTATTTAGGAAGTATGTTTACAAAGGATGGGAGGGTTGAGAAGGATATTGAAAGAAGGGTTGGGGCAGGCAACATAATAAATGGTGCACTTAAAGGTGTCATCGCAAACAAAAGCCTATCCAAAAAAGCTAAGATGGCAGTGCACAATGGTGTTCTTGTGCCGACCCTTATGTATGGAAGTGAAGCAGAATAAATGCAGTAGAAATGAGATCTCTAAGACGAATGTATGTCAAATCTGTATATGATAGAGTGACAAATGCAAGTATAAGAAGTGAATGTGGTGCGAATGAAAGTGTTATGAACAAAATAAGGAAAGGGTCATTAAGATGGTTTAGACATATGGAAAGAATGAGTGAAGACAGAATGGAAAAGAAGGTATATGTAAACGGCGTGAACGGAGCTAGAAATAGAGGAAGGCCGAGGAAAACGTGGCACGATCAAATCAATCAAATATTGAATGTCGGTCACGTGAGGAATTGGAAAAATCGACGTGCGTGCATGACAAGATGTATGAATGTAGAGGAAGCGAGAGACGTATGTCAGGAAAGAACAGTGTGGCGTTCCATTCTTTCTGCCTACCCCTCCGGAGAGACGGCGTGAAGTTAGTTAGTTAGTTAAATTTAAAAAAAAAACTTTGTTTTATGTATCACAATTGTATTTTTATTTTACGTGACGGCTGTTTCGTCAACTGGATTTACTACAAATTCGTCTTAGAGATCTCATTTCTACTGCATTTATTCTATAATGCTTTCATCCTTCTCTTGCCAGTTCCACGCTTCACTTCCATACATAAAGGTCGGCACAAGAACACCATTGTGCACTGCCACCTTTGACTTTCCGACATAAATAAATGAATCAGGCGTGATATAGTGTCGGTTGGAGAAGGTTTATTGAGGACCTATAAACCAAAGAGGTGACATTACAAGAAACATAATGACCAGCAACGAAACAATGACAGAATTTGGTGTGCCACAAGGGTCCATCCTGGGACCACTACTTTACATACTCTACTAATGTATTAATACGACATAACAAGATACAAAATGACAGGGAAAATAATTATGTACGCAGACGACCTTGCTATATTTTACAAAAACGACAACGACAATGAGACCTGTAAACAAATGAACATAGATATAGAGACACTAACCAACTGGACAACCAACAACTACCTGACCTTAAATGTAAAAAAGTGTAACATTATACACTTTGAAACAAGCAAGAAAAACCATAACATGTGTATAAAAATAAAAAATGACGCAATAACCGAACTCGACTATGTAAAGTACCTAGGACTAACAATGGACAGACAACTAAATGGACAAAACACATAGACAACCTAACAGACAAGTTAGCATCGCTATACTCCCTCTTCTACAAAATACAGAATTACATACCAAGAAGGGAAAAAGTTATGATGTACGAAGCGTATGTAAAAAGCCGACTGACATATATGATTCCCTTCTGGGGGACAGGAAACCAAAAGGACATCTCCAGACTCCAAAGACAACAAAATAAAATAATAAAACTAGCATATAACATTGACTACCTTACCCCAACCATACAAGTTTACAGACAAACTAAACAAATGGACATATCAGACCTGACCAAATATGAGACCTTAAAAATTGTACACAGAGTGACCATGGAAAAGACAACAGACAGCACCTACAAATTAACTAAAAATTCAGACATACACAGACACTGGACCAGGAATTGTGACAGATATCACTTACCGATTGCACGAACTAAAACAGGACAATCAAGGATATTGAATAATGGACTGAAACTTTACAATGAACTACCTAAAGACACAAGGAATCTCACTACAACTCAATATAAAAAATATCTGAAACAATACATAATTAATAGTAAGATCTAAAAATGTAACCATATAACCCAATTGGGTTTTTAAAAAAATAAATTAAATAAAAAATAAAAAATAAATAAATAAAAACAAGAGATTGCGTAGTTAAATAAATTTGCCATTTAGAAATTTTATGAGACTTTTGTTTTGATAAAAGCGTATACATCCTAGGCGCACAAATTCTATCCGGGGAATATAAGATTTTGCAACGATATAATATGTCGCAAAACCATTTGATAATATTCCGGTAGATGTGTGTCAGAATGATGCCTTTTATAGATGTCAATCTCTTCGTTTAAACGCATCAAAATTGCAATGTATTTCGTTATAAATGTGCTTTCACAAATGTGTTGTCATGCGTTGCACAAAACTAATGAATAAATTATTAATAACTAACTAACTAACTAACTAACCATCACGCCGTCTCTCCGAAGGGGTAGGCAGAAAGAATGGACTGCCACACTTTTCTTTCCTGACATATTTCTATCGATTCCACAACGTTCATACATCGTGTCATGCACGCGCGTCGATTTCTCTGACTCCTCACATGGCCGACATTCAATATTTGATTTATTTTATCGTGCCACGTTTTCCTCGGTCTACCTGTATTTCTGGTTCCATTTACATCATTAACATATAATTTTTTTACCATTCTTTCTTCATTCATTCATTATTTCCATGTGTCCAAACCATCTTAATGATCCTTTCAAATCAAATCAAATCAAATCAAATCAGTTTATTAACTCAAAAGACATTACAAACAGGAAAATGTTTAAGGCATCTATTGAGTACAGGTAAAATATTATAAAAATACAACAAAGTACCATGAACGCATAAGAGATGGTTAGACATTAGGAAGACAACATACTTTCTAAAGTCAAGAGTATTTGTCCCCTGAACGTACCTTCACTAATATAACAGACGTCGATCTCCGAGGAGACCGCGTTCAGCAGACTAATTGCTCTTCCCACCGGTGTCACCAGAGGCAGATTGGTTCTGGCGGCCGGTTGGTAAAACAATCTGTGCTGTCGCTGTCGGAGAAATCTATCAGGGACAAAAAGACCAACACCCTCTAGCACGGCCGAGTTCTCGAAATATCCCCTGATTAATTTGAAGAAATGGGTTATGAGATGTCCATCTCTTCGAAGCTGTAAAGAATTGGTTCCAAGCATTCCCAAAAGAAATGCCGTGGGATAGAGCCACGGATAACTACCATACTCCCTCATGTAGAGATACCTCAGAAAATTTTTCTGAACTCTCTCCAGCATAACGGAATATCTCGCCTCGTGAGGACTCCATATCACAGAACCACTTTCGAGTCTGCTCCGAACCAACGCGTTGTATAGGACTCTGAGCACATTGGGATTTCTGAAAACTCTTCCGGTCCGAATGATGAAGCCCAACATCTTCAGTGCAATGTCACAAATCTCGTATGTGCACGAAAAGTCAGCCTACTCTCATAAATGATCCCAAGATCCTTCATCGTAGATACGTGTGTTAGTTGCTGGTTGTTCATTGTGTATCTATAATACACAGTTCTCAATGCTCTAGTAAACGATAGCATAGCGCACTTAGAGACATTGAAGTACATTTTATTACTGTGACTCCAGTTAACAATATTATCAATGTCAGACTGGAGGCGAAGACAGTCGTCGGGATTGTTAATTTCTAGGAATAATTTCAGATCATCGGCAAATAAAAGAAATCGCGAGAAGTTTATCACCTTCGCAATATCATTTATGAAGATGGTGAAGAGGAGTGGCCCTAGGTTTGAACCTTGTGGTACCCCTGAATTGACAAGAAAAGGTTCCGATTGAAAAATTCCGTATGAGACGAATTGTTTTCTCCTCTCGAGGTAACTAATAAAAAACATAATCAACTGAGAAGAGAATCCAATTTGAGATAGTTTTGCTATCAGAATGTCGTGGTTCACAGTATCAAAGGCCTTTGAGAAATCATTATATGAACAGTCAACTTGGTGACCATTATCCAATGCCCTTGTTATGTATTCTGTGAATACCATGAGATTAGTTTCAGGAGAGCGCCCCTTCCTGAATCCATGTTGTTCTGTTATAATATGAGGGTCGACTTTGGGAGATATAAATTTATGCAAAATAGATTCAAATAGCTTGGCTGGAGCCGACAGAATCGCTATAGGTCTGTAGTTTTCGACTGCCTCTTTTGCGCCGCTCTTGAAAATAGGACTGATCCTGGAAATTTTCCAGAGATCAGGAAAAGTATTTGTACTTAACGACAGGTTAAATAGAAAATACAGCGGAGATAATAAGAGCTCAGAGCAGCCTTTTAAGAAGTAGATGGGAAGAAAATCAGGACCAACCGAGTGCGAATTTTTCATAGCTTTGATGGACGATTTAATATCATTCGCATCTATGTGTGATATTGCAAAGCTATGACCACAGCAATTGGCACTAAAATTAGTCGCTGAATTGAAATTAAGCCGCGGGGGAACATTGCTATAGACAGATTGAAAGTGTTTAGCGAATGCGTTCGCTATATCTACACCCTCAACCTCTCTATCCCCATGCATCATAGTGTTAAGGATGCCACCATCCTTTCGTAAACTTTTCACATAGTTCCAGAAGGATCCGGGGTCATCCATAAGATTTCCCTCAATGGTGCTCACATATGCTCGAAAGGCTGATCGAACATTGCGTTTCACGACCGAGCGGTACAGACTGAAAAACTCGTACTCACTCCGAGAGCCAGTAGCCTTCCACTTAACATGATGTGCATGTTTGGTCTTAATGTCCGCGATGACTTCCCTGGAAAACCACCTCGGATATCTCCGCCCACCATTGCTCATGCGTTTTCTGGGAAAGCACAAGTCAAACAAATCATAAATAATACTATAAAAATGTTGCAGGGCATCATTTACGGTGGTCAAGCTGTACAGGTCGCTCCAGTCAAGTTGACTCATTAGCTGGTATAGCTTCAGAAAATCACCTTGGCTGAAGTTCCATCCTCTGAAGATGTCTTTTTTATGGCGCGGTACTCTGGTAACACCAGGATTATCTTTACCAGAGTACTCAAATTCTAGCGCGGGATGGTGATCATCTTCAGTGACTAATGGAGACACTGATCTTGAAACTTGCAATTTGATGTTGCTCAAAATTAAATCCAAGGTTCTGGAATCTGAGTTCAAAACGACATTGTGTTGTGTAAGCCCAAACACTGCGCATAGGTACTCCAAGTCACGCTGGACATTGTCGATCCCATGGGCAGAGTATAGGTTAAAGTCTCCCAGCACAATGACATTTTTACCTCCGATCAGATTGAAGTTCGTATGCATCGTATCAAAAAATCGGTTATAAATTTCCCAATTAGACCCCGGTGGTATATATGTAACACATATATATGTTACATGATTTACCCCATACATAATTTTCACCCAGAGATCCTCATTGATAGATTCAAGATTGGGGACGCGCTCAGCCCTCAGCGCATCCCCCCTCCCGACCGCCAACAAGCAGCCGCCACCGCGACTGCGACTATTGTCGCTGTCCCGATCTCTGCGAAAGACATTAAAGTTTTCTATATCAAAAAGCTCAGAGGAGAGGACGCTCGAATTTAGCCAAGTCTCAGTGAGAGCGACTATGTTAGCCTCACTCACCGAAACATTGGAGAAAAATTTCGAGCATTTTGTCCTCAATCCACGAACGTTCTGATATAGGAAGAAGAAAGAATTAGATGAACCGAGTCAGCTAGCCCTCGGAAGTCGCGGAGCAGCAACACCCGCCCGCCACTCCTTGATAAAGGAACGGCGTGGCCAGTGTTTAGGCTCCAGGACCTCCGAGACAACCGAACTCGGTATTCCAATCTTAAACGACACATAAGAACTTCCCTCCTTGGGCTTAATTCTATGCACCGTATACGATGCCTTACGTAAACCATTAAGGTAAGACGTCATGTCACTGACCGAGGTCTCGGGGTGGAAAGGGAAAAAGTGGTAAAATTTAAGAACAGGAGAGGAG
Organism: Lepidostoma basale; assembly: GCA_022606425.2. Classification (NCBI taxonomy): domain Eukaryota; kingdom Metazoa; phylum Arthropoda; class Insecta; order Trichoptera; family Lepidostomatidae; genus Lepidostoma; species Lepidostoma basale. Next base: position 113,187 of record JAHDVF020001128.1, on the reverse strand, counting down.
GTGGGGGGACTGTCCATTCTCCGAGTACCCCGGACAGTGGCAGGTCGTCTTCTGGACACCACACTCCATGGGCCATCACTCTCCACCGGTCTGTTGGCGATCAGCGGCGCAGGGGTCTCCTCCTGCACGGCAGTCTCAGGTTTCCTGACGCCCTTCCTCTGCGAGACACCAGTTGGGGGATGTTTTCCCTTGGCGGCGACCCTTGCAGAGCTCTCCCTCTCCACCACCAGAGATCCAGCAATGGTGGCCGCGTAGGTTGCACGCGAGGTGGGAGAAGCAGTAGCAGCTGAGGATAGTGGGAGGGCACTCGGTACCTCTGGACAGCGAGATGATGAAGGTAAAGGGTCGGCGACCGCAGCCCTCACCACTGTAACTCCTTCTGCCTCCGCAGCTGGTGAAGCTACACGTGCGATAGCGCGCGAATATCTTCGTGTAACAGGACGAGTGACTGTAATATTAGCCGCTCCGGTCCTATCGCTAAGTCCGGTGGCGGTATTAGCGACGTCACTAAGGGCCGGGCAGAGTATCTCTTTGGACGGCGGGACTGTGCTCGGTCAAGTCAGAATTCCTACTCTACCGACCGAACGAGATCTGTCACTATTTTTTGTGATTCGTTTACGTGGGCCGGACACATCAATTATCTCACGTAAATAGTTAATTTCATCAGTGAGGGACCCCACCATTGTGCGCAGAGTCCTCAATTCTACCAAAATATCGTCAATTTTGGTTTCCATCGTAACTTTGAACCGAAAATATTTTAAATAAACGGCGGATCAAACACGATCACTGCTTTACGTTAATAATATTACCATAGCAGCTTTCATTATTTTGTTCCACGACTCCACGACACCTCACGTGGCCGACATAAAGATCTTCTGCTTAATGCTTACACATAACTTAATAGATGGCGCTAGTGTAGATTGAATTAAAATATGTGAAGTGTATCCCTACATTACAGCATATATACATCTTCCATAAATTTGTCAGACGTGGTGGTCGTGAGAAGGGCGGAATGGGGAATGTTGTATTACATAAAGCGTGCACTTAACCCAACCAATGACAGGTCATAAGTCATATTCTGTTTCCAATTTGCATCTTCGTCTCTATTAAGATACAATTAATCCTTAAAAATTCAATATTCGATTTATTTGATCGTGCCACGTTTTCCTCGGTCCTTTCCTTTTCCGTTTTCATATACTCTGTATATACAACACTAACTTTAAAAAAAAATACATATCAGACATGTTTCGGACAACCGGTCCTTCTTCAGTGATACATATTATAAAGATACATATTTAAAATTGTTTACAAATATGATCAGTTTTGACAGATGTTATAAGGATTTACAAAACAAAACTAAGTAACATGTAGGTGATGTGTAGTTATATGTAGGTTACAAGTTCTAACGTGTTACGTGTAGTAACATGTAGGTTACAAGAAGTAACATGTAGGTTACAAGTAGTAACATGTAGGTTACGTGTAGTAATATGTAGGCTACAAGAAGTAACATGTAGGATACTTGTAGTAACATGTAGGATACGTGTAGTAACATGTAGTAACATGTAGGTAACAAGAAGTAACATGTAGGATACGTGTAGTAACATGTAGGTTACAAGAAGTAACATGTAGGTTACAAGAAGTAACATGTAGGATACGTGTAGTACATATCCGAAGCCACAATGTCAGCAGTAATGCCCCAGACAGGCAAAACATGTCATTCCCATAAAATAAAATAAAACTTATACAAAAAAAGACGCATTCATTCTTAACATAAATAAAACAAAAAAAAACATCCTTCTACACATTGTTATATAAAGGTTGTTTTTTTAGAGGTAATAATGTTAATGTCTATGATATTGGCTTTATTTAATAGATAATTTTATGCCATTATTGTTTAAATATGATTTCGGGCATACGAGCGCCACGGCTAGCTCGAATGAAGCGCAATCGTTATGTCCAATTTTCGACACCCCTATTGAGCAACTGAGTAAAATGGCAAAACGTACTGACTACAAATCAACTGTCAACTGTCAAATTGACAGTCTGTAGAAACAATGTTGCCAGTTTAAAAACCAAACCTCTAAAAAAACAGCCTATATAATAATCTAAAGGGCATCATATTTCTGGTACTTCCGATATATGTATCCATTTTGATGAATAACGTTATTTATGATTTATTGCTAACTATGATTTTAGCCTTGGCACTTTTCCATATGTAAAAATGTACTTAATCTAAATTAATTACAATGCAATTAAAAATCAAACCAATTGAATTAATTTTCAAGTAATTCAGACGTTACAACAAGGTTATTTTAAAAATGTATCTTTTCCTTGTAAAACAAAATATAAATTATTATTATCTTTATATATAATTTTTCTGTAGTTAATTGAGATCGTGTATTTAAGTAGCATGTTTACAAGAGATGCGCGAGTGGAGAGGGATATTGAAAGAAGGGTTGGGGCAGGCAACAAAGTGAATGGTGCACTTAAAGTTGTCATCGCAAATACAAACCTATCCAAAATAAACTAGAATGGCAGTGCACAATGGTGTTCTTCTACCAAGCCTTATGTATGGAAGCGAAGCATGGAACTGGTAAAAGAAGGATGAAAGTAGGATAAATGCCGTAGAAATGAGGTCACTATGAAAAACGTGCCAAAAAACAATGTATGCTAAAATATATAATGATGAAGTAAGAAAGGAATGTAAAGCGGATGAATGCGTGATAAATAAAATTAAGAAAGGGTCACCAAGATGGTTTGGACATGTAGAACGAATGTATGAGGGAAGAATGATTAAAAATATAATATATACAAGTAGTGCGAATGGTAAAAGAAGTCGAGGAAGGCCAAGGAAACATGGCATGACAAAATTAATCAATTACCTACTGAAAGGCGGTCATGTTCGAAGTAGGAACAATCGTGCATGTCACGATGTGTTAATGTAGAAGAGACGCGAGAATTATGTCAGGATAATAGATAAATGTGGCGATCCATCATCTCAGCCTACACCTCCGGAAAACGGCGTGATGGTTAGTTAGTTAGTTTGTTAGAGAATGATTCATAGTTATGTTTGTTTACCATAGATGGCGCAAATGTCGAATTGGAACCATCTCATAGACCCCGTTTACATCTCATGCACCCTCAATTTTTTTCCAATTGTGTAGACCCCTTGCAAGTCGAAATCGAACCCTGGGGGTCGATATAGACCACTTTGGGAACCACTACACGATTGCAATATTCTCGTCTATAATGTATTTACTATATAATTTCATGGAATAGACACTGAGGACGATAGCAGGCCTGACACTGACAGAACCCGTGAGGAACACCAGAATAAGAGAGATATGTGAGGTTGAGGGTATTATAAGATGGAGCAGACAGTGAAAAAGGGACTGGTATGGTCATGTTCAAATAATGGACACCACCAGAGTCCCCTATATTGCATTGCATAATCAGCCTCATGGGACTCGTCCTCGTGGAAGACCTCCTAAAAGATGGAAGGACAGCTGGGAGTCTACCTCATAGGAGGTGCAACACTCTGGAGAACAGACCACATAGGTCTGCAACAAGAAAGTAGAAGAAGAATAAGATTATTATTATTATTGTTTCATTAATCGCTGTTTACACCATTACAGCACGAGCAAAATACATTTAAAGGGTATAGGTATCATATTGATTCTCGTGACAAGTGATAGGTAGCTAATCTATCGCCATTTTACTGTCACAAGAATTCTACACTAGACAAAGACAGTGTGACAATCACACTGCCATCGCTGGGAATCGTACCCAGGATCTTTGGAATGCCAGTCACAGCTCTTACCATTCTGCCACAAAAGGCGTTAATAGAGAGGTCGTTTCGGCAATATAGAGGGATCATATTTTATATATTTTTTTTGGATGCTACGTAGAGACAGAATACTTTTGAGAGAAGTGTGCCGCGCAGAATTCTGGGAACTGTGAATGACGGTGAAGGCTGGAGAGTGCGGCATAATGACGAGCTGTACCATATTTACAAAGCTCCCAGTCTCTCCACACAGGTCAGACTGAATAGACTGAGATGGGCCGGTCACGTGCAGAGGATGCCGTCATCGCGAACCCCAAATATATTGCTGGAGTGGCACCCAGGTGGTAGAAGACGAATTGGACGACCAAGGATGTGATGGGAGGATGAAGTTGGGAGAGATGGGGCGAACGAGAGTCAGATTGGAGGGTCGAAGCGGAGGACAGGAGGAGTTGGGGGCGAAGAATGCTGGAGGTTAAGGCTCGATATGGGCTGTAGGGCCATCGAAGAAGAAGATCGTAGAGACGGTATAGTAATTTTAAAGTATGAAGTAATAAATAAGAATAAACTATTCATAAAATCTTTTGGTTATTTACATCATAATAATTAGAATTTATAATGTCATTTATCGGTTATGACAGATTTTATGCGATCATACGTTTTGTGTTATTTTGAATGCAAAATGTTTAAGAAAGGATTGAACTTATGACCTATTGCATACTAAGTGCGATTCTTAACAAAGTCTCCGTGAACCACCGTGGAGTTTAAACTATCCACAATTGCGCAAAGATCAAAAAAATATTATAAACATTTCATTAATTTATACAAAGATCACAAACATTACAGATTCTTCAATAAAAACCGTTTGCAACCTCACAATTTCATAATAATAATCTTTTGTCAAAATAACATATAAAAAAATCAGAGATAACAAGCATTGTGGCGATCGACGTGCGTGCACGACACGATGTATGAATGTCGAGGAATCGAGAGAAGTATATCAGGAAAAAAAGTGTGCCGTTCCATTGTTTCGATCTACCACTTCGGGGAAACGGCGTGATGGTTGCGGACACGTGGAAATAATGAATGAAGAAATAATGATAAAAAAGTACATATTTCTTCTTCTTCTTCATTGCTAGCCTTCTTCCCTCCACTGCTGGATATAGGCCTCTTCCAATTTCTTCCACTCGTCTCTATCCTGCCCCCTTTGCATCCAAGATTTTCCAACCCTTTTGACAATATCATCGGTCCATCTCATCGGTGGCCTTCCGACACTTCGCCTATTTTCCCATGGTCTCCAACTGAGTATCCTGGGTGCCCATCTGTTGCCACCCTGTCTAGCCAAGTGTCCAGCCCATTGCCATTTCAATTTTGCCACTCGGTCCATGGCGTCAGCAACCCTGGTGCGGCGTCTGATTTCTTCATTCCTCGTGCGGTCACGCAAGCTCACACCAAGTATCTGTCTTTCCATGGACCTCTGTGTACACTTGAGCCTGTGGACATATTTAACAGGCTCAAGTGTACATATTTATATGATGTTAATTGTACTAGAAATAGAGAAGATCGAGGAAAACGTGGCATGATAAAATAAATCAAATATTTAATGTCGGCCACGTGAGGAGTCGGAGAAATCGACGTACGTGCACGACGCGATGTATGAATGTTGAGGAAACGAGAGAAGTATGTCAGGAAAGAAAAGTATGGCTGTCCATTATTTTTGCCTACCTTTCGGAGAGTCGGCGTGATTGTTAGTTATTAATAATTAATTATTCTTCCTTATTGCAAACCTATGTAATATGTTCTCCAGAGTGTTGCTCCTCCTGTGAGGTAGACTCCCAGCTGTACTTCCATCTTTTAGGAGGTCTTCCACGAGGACGTGTCCCATGAGGCTGATTATGTAATGTAATACAGAGGAGTCTGGTGGTGTCCATTCTTTGAACATGACCGTACCAGTCCCTTTTTCGCTGTCTATTCCATCTTATAATATCCTCAACCTCACATTTCTCTCTTATTCTGGTGTTCCTCACGCGATCTCTCAGTGTCTTGCCTGCTATCGTTCTCGGTGTCTTCATCTCGGAAGTCCTCAAAACTTGTTTGGTCCTTACTGTGTCTCCCCTTTATATTGACTACAATTTCAAAATGTATTTAAATTTATTTATAAATAATAGCTAATTTCTTTAAAAATTCACAGATGTCGTCATGTTACGTAACGCGTTTTTTTCGACCCTGGTTTTTACGCAGAAGTGGCAAACTCTTTTTCGTCACTAATCGGTAAACATATGATGTGAACAAGATACAAATTATGAAATAACACCATTTGTTTGCATATAGCGGTCAACTCAAAGATCGAAGTTGGGAAAAAACCACGATGTTCCCCGATCGATTTGGCTAATGTCTTATAGCTACAGAAATTTCCTGGGAAATGTTACTGGAGTGGTTTCCCGTTGCCTTCTCCACGAATTCATTAAGGATCACCTTCCCTTAGCTGATGGGTATAGGTTTTGTGACGTCGGTGATACACCATACGCCCTCCCCTGTCTGCTATGACCTGATGGTAAGGTCAGTAATCACATAGCTTCAAGCGTCAACCCTTGTATATGGAAGACAAGATTAAAGTGGACAAACAAACAAACAAACCATCACGCCGTTTCCACGTAGGGGTAGGCAGAAAGAATGATGGCCACTACACTACTCTATCCTGACAAACCTTTCTAGCTTCCTCCACATTCATACAACGAGTCAAACACGCACGTCGATTTCTCCGACTTCTAACATGACCAACCTTTAAAATTTGATTAATTTGGTCATGCCATGTTTTCCTCGCTCTGCCTCGACTCCGTACTCCATTTACATCATTAACGTATACTATCTTAACCATTCTTTCTCCATCCACGCGTTCCATATGTCCGAAACATCGCAGCGATCCTTTCATAATTTTGTTCATAATACCTTCTTCCGCTCTACATTCCTTTCTTATATCAGTATTTGAGATTCTGTCGTATATCGTTCTACCACACATACGTCTTAGGGACCTCATCTCTACCGCATTTATTCTGCTTTCATCCTTCTTCTGCCAGTTCCATGCTTCGCAACCATACATTAGGGATGGGACCAGAACTCCATTGTGAACGGCCGTGGAAGTAGGATAAATGCCGTAGAAATGAGATCACTGAGAAGAATGTGCGGAAAAACGATATATTATAGAATAACGAACGACGAAATAAGGAAGAAATGAATGGCAGATGATTGCATCATAAGCAACATAAATAAAAAAGGATCGCTGAGATGGTTTGGACGTATGGAACGAATGGACGAGAGAAGAATGGTAAAAATATTGTAGATAAGGAGTGTAAATGGAAAGAAAAACCGTGGAAGACCAAGGAAAACATGCCATGACCAAATTAATCAAATATTTCAAAAGGGGCCACAGGGCCAAATCGACGAGCTTGCATGTTACGATGTATGAATGTAGAGGAACATGAGAGTACATACTACCCAAATACTTGCTCCAAATTTCCACGCTTATGTTGAAATGAAATGTAACATATATATTATAATATTTTATATAAATGATTATTATATAATACTTACAGGATTTGCGAAGAGTTCCTCCAGCCTCTGCTTTGGTTCCTTCCCTTTCTTCGGCCTGATGAGCAGGTAGATGGTCTTCAACCCATAACAGGATCTAAAAAAAAATATTCGAAATTCAACATCACATAGGTTTCCAACGGGGGCCATATTGTCCCACAGTGGGTGCTAGGGCTTAAGTGTACAATGGAAAAAATACGTATTTTGTGATAGTGTAGTTGGCCTGACGAAGGCCCTGTCAGTTTTTATTTATTATTAGTGTATTGGGATGTAGTTCTGTGATGCTTATGATATCCAGAACTAGAAAGGATCCAGAAACGATTTTTGAGATATTTATACCTCAGGGAGTATAACTATTATCCTTTTTTGTACCCCTCACTATTTCTCTCAGGAATGTTGGATTTCAACACTCTTGAAACTCATCGAATGAACTTTCTAGGAGAGTATTTTTTTAAACTATTATCCGGAGGTATTTACAATCCAGGAATACTGAGAGAATTAAATCTATACGTTCCCTATAGTTATAGCAGAGCAAGGGGCTATTATTTTATGCCCCAAATTGCCGTACAGAGGCCCTTCGAAGTTCTCCTGTATTGAAAGCGATTCGTCTTTTAAATGAGGTTGCAAAAGAGATAGACCTTTTTGGATGCAATTATGGCGAATTCGTGAATACCCTTACGATAAAGGCAGCAAGGAAATAACTGACATATTCCTATTCATAAGGTTCTATGTATATTTCTTTTGATATATATATTTTTTTCACCCTTTACATCGATTTGGATCGCGCTGTAATGATGTAAGGAGTTTTTTTTAACAAAATAATGATAATAATAATATCTTCTTCTTCTTCTTTCGCCTGGCTATTTTATGTTATTTGGGTCGGCTCTCCTAATACGGCTCCGCCAAGTCTCGTGATCCTAGGTCAACTGGATGTCCAGTCCCAGCGCACTCAGGTCGTTCCTGGCTATGGACATCCACGTTGTTGGTCCCCTCCTTTCATCTTCCAGTTGCAGAGCTTTGTGAACGATGTAGTCATCGTATCTCCTGCTCACATAACCGTACCACCGCAGACGACGTTCTCTAGGCTTTTCTGCAATGGGAGCTACTATCAGGCTACCTCTGATGTGCTCATTTTTAGCTTTATCCAGCATCGCAACCCCGGCAGCCCACCTCAGCATCTTCATTTCTGCTAAGTGTAGCCTCTGTTCTTCTTGGCGTCTTGCAGTCCAGCGTTCCGATCCATAGAGCATAGCAGGTCTTACGGCGGTTCGGTACACCTTTAAGCAATGTTTTTGGTATGTTAAAATAAATAATGCGTTCTGCCAGTTGGTACTTATGGTCTGGAAACTGTTACATTGTCCAAACAAAGTGCCGAGATACTACGAGTGACCCAAAGAGCGATGTTAGGAATAAGTCTAAGAGACAGAGTCAGAAACGATACGGTGAGAGAAAAAACAAAGGTCACTGACATCATCACACCGGGTGGCGACTCTAAAATGGGAATGGGCAGGTCACGTAGCCAGAAGCTCAGATGAAAAGGTAGAGGAAACTCAAGAGGTGGAAGATAGAAAAGTGTGGCGGTCCATCCTCTTTGCCTAACCTTCCAGGAAAACGGCGTATTGGTTATTTAGTTAGAAAATCGATGTTTTTATACAAATTAAATATTCAAAATAAAGTTTAACATTTTTTGTTTAAGAAACAAATAATATTTACTCGTAATACATAGGCAGTTCATGTGTGAACCAAAGAGCCATGGAAAGAGCCATGTTAGGAATAAGCCTAAGAGACAGAGTCAGAAACGATACGGTGAGAGAAAAAACAAAGGTCACTGACATCATCCACCGGGTGGCGACTCTAAAATAGCAATGGGCAGGCCACGTAGCCAGAAGCTCAGATGAAAAGTGGACAAGAAGACTGCTGACTTGGAGACCGTGGACGGTAAAGAGAAGTGCAGGGCGACCGCAACTACGGTGGAAGGATGATCTGAACAGACACGTCGGAATAACCTGGATGCAGTCTGCACAGGACAGAGTGACATGGAAGCGAATGGAGGAGGTCTTTGTCCAGGAGTGGACGGGAATGGGCTGAGAAAGAAATAAATAAATGAAAATTAAAATATAGTGTTGTAATATTAGATTGTAAATAGATTTTCATGGTGTTTTTAACGACCCTGAAATTTTCACAATTACATTTGACCGTGAACCTTATACGGTTCACTACTCAGGGATTTTCCCAATGTCAACAGTAATTCGTTTTCAATTATGATTATAATTGCTTTAATGTCTTGGTTATAGTATACCACGGATGCTGCATCATTACCGGATGCAAAAACCTAATTGTAATTATTGTTCAACATATTTGAGACACGTAAACAAATTAAAAACAACGTTTTAAGTATCTAATCCCCGCGACATGAAATAGTCAGATTAACTTCATCGTCTTAATGTTCCTCTTCTGTCAACATCATGGCTATTTCTATCCTTGGTGCAGCAGCTCTCAACAGGGATGTTGAGCTGCAACTGAGCCATTCTCCAAGGCTTTCTTTTCCTGACACTTCGTTTTCCGATCATTTTACCTCGGACAATCAGTTGCAGCACTTTGCATATATCGTTTCTCATGATGTCAAAAAATACAAATATTCGAGTCCAATAACATAGACCCTTCTTCTTCGATGGCCCTACAGCCCATAGCATCCAGTATTATTTGCCTCCAACTCCTTCTGTCCTCCGCTTTGACCCTCCAATCTGACACTCGTAACAATTTCGCCACATTTCTCCCAACTTCATTCTCCCATCGTCCAATTGGTCTTCTACCACCTGGGTGCCACTCCAGCAATCTTTTTGGGGTTCGCGATGACGGCATCTTCTGCACATAGACCCAAACCTTCGAAAACAACTAATGAAAACATTTTTGTGGAGTGTCTCTTTCTTTCCATGTGTCCAAACCATCTTAATGATCCTTTCATTATTTTGTTCATAACACCATCATTCGCACCGCATTTGCTTCTTAGATTCCATTCGACACTCTATCATACACACATTCGTTCTCTATCAAGAGATCTCATTTCTACTGCATTTATTCTACTTTCATCATTTTTTTGCCAGTTCCACGCTTCGCTTCCATACATAAGGGTCGGTAAAATAACACCATTGTGCACTGCCATTTTAGCTTTTTTGGATAGGTTTTTGTTTGCGATGACAACTTTAAGTGCACCATTCACTTTGTTCCCACGTTTTCCTCGGTCTTCCGATTCTATTTCTAGTTCCATTTACATCGTAACTTATATATATATATTTTTACCATTCTTTCTTCATTCATTCTTTCCACGTGTCTTAACCATCTTAATGATCCTTTAAATTTTTTGTTCATAACATCATCATTCACTTCTTATATTTTCATTCGACACTCTATCATACATAGAGTATCTACACATTCGTCTAAGAGATCTCATTTCTACTGCATTTGTTCTACTTTCATCCTTCTTTTCCCAGTTCCATGCTTCGCTTCCATACATAAGGGTAGGTAGAAGAACATCATTTTGCACTGCCATTATAGCATTTTGGATAGGTATTTGTTTGCGATGACAACTTTAAGTGCACCTTTAATTTTTGTTGCCTGCCCCAACCCTTCTTTCAATATCCCTCTCCACTGTAAACATACTACCTAAATACACGAACTCATCTACTTGCTCCAAATTTTCACCATTCACGCTATATTGTATATAGTGAATATAGAATATGTATTAATATATTTTTATTGATTACGCTAATTGAGGCCAACATAAGTGTTTTGACATAGTTTAAATCTTAAAATAGTTCGATAGTGAAAGTTGCACTTTATTTGATAGACAGATGATTGCATTTAAATGCATTAAAAAATTCAATTGACATTTCTTCCATATTTTTGAAGGCTTAACTAATCACGTAGTGTTTCGACCTTGCAAAATATTTTTTGCTTGGTCATTCATACGGGCATGTGGTTCTAAAACTCTATTTGCCCCGTTATCATCAGCCGTTTACATCATTCACGCTGGTTATTTAATCTATATATGGACAAGTGTATGAAAGAGCTGAAAGGGTTGGATATATGTGCTAAAATGAGCGGAATGTCAGTAAGCTGTCTCTTGTATGCGTATGACGCTGTCCTACTTGCAGACAACGAGCATAAACTACAAGTCCTGGTGAATTGTATGTATGAGGTATGCATGCGAAATGATCTGATGATGAATGTGAATAAGTCCAAGGTAAACAATTTTTGAAAAATAAGAAATCACGACAGTCTGCAACATGACCTTTAAAATTTGATTAATTTGGTAATGCCATGTTTTCCTCGGTCTGCCTCGACTCAGTACTCCATTGCCATCATTAAGGTATACTTTCTTAACCATTCTTTCACCATCCACGCGCTCCATATATCCGAACCATCGCAGCGATCTTTTCATAATTTTGTTAATACCTTCATCAGCTCTACATTCCTTTCTTATATCAGCATTTGAGATTCTGTCGTATATCCTTCTACCACACATACGTCTTAAGGACCTCATCTCTACGGCATTTATTCTGCTTTCATCCTACTTCTTGAAGCCTGCGTTCTGCCAGTTGATACTTATGGTCTTGAAACTGTTACATTGTCCAAACAAAGTGCCGAGAAACTACGAGTGACCCAAAGAGCCATGTTAGGAATCAGCCTAAAAGACGGAGTCAAAAACGATATGGTGAAAGAAAAAACAAAGGTCACTGACATCATCCACCGGGTGGCGACTCTAAAATGGCAATGGGCAGGTCACGTAGCCAGAAGCTCAGATGAAAAGTGGACAGGAATACTGCTGACTTGGAGAACGCGGACGGCGAAGAGAAGTGCAGGGCGACCGCAACTACGGTGGAAGGATGATCTAAACCAGTGATTCCCAAAGTGGTCTATATAGACCCCCAGGGGTCTTCGGCAACTTGCAAGGGGTCCATGTCAGCGAAAAAAAAATTGGGGGTCTATGAAATGAAAATGGGGGTCCACGATAGTGGATCTCTTGTCAATCAAATCAAATCAGTTTATTAACTCAAAATACATTACAAACAGGAAAATGTTTAAGGCATCTATTGAGTACAGGTAAAATATTATAAAAATACAGCATAGTACCAGGAACGCATTAGAGATGGTTCGACATTAGGAAGACAAGATACAAGACAATTTCTAAAGTCAAGAGTTTGTCTCCTGAACGTACCTTCACTAATATGAAAGACGTCGATCTCCGAGGAGACCGCGTTCAGCAGACTAATTGCCCTTCCCACCGGTGTCACCAGAGGTCGGTCGGATGGTTGAAATCGTTGGCGACCCTTTATTTAGCTCATTGGGTAAAATATGCCGGTCGAAACGTTTGGCGACCTTTTTTTTAGTTTATCGTGTACTCCCATTTTCATTTCATAGACCCCGAATTTTTTTTATTTATTAGGAAAGCATGGGGTCTACATAAAACTGAAGAATTCGGCAAGGGGTCTACGGGCCAAAAAAGTTTGGGAACCTCTGATCTAAACAGACACGTGGGAATAACCTGTATGCAGTCTGCACAGGACAGAATGACATGGTAGCAAATGGAGAAGGCCTTTGTCCAGGAGTGGACGGGAATAGGCTGAGGAAGAAGAAGAAGAAGAATCACTGAATTTAATTGATTTGTTCAAGGTTAAACCTTTTCTTTTGGAAATTAAATGCATGCTATCATTCGTATCGGGTTATTTTTTACTGCTTTGTATGAATTTAACTAATGATGATTCTACTAGTAAAGACGTCAGAGCGAAAAAATTAGAATGCCAATGTCAAAAAGGCAATTTGCGTCTCCAAAAGAATCGCACTGAAGGGTATTTCCTCAAGTCGTTAGCGCTGCGTTTTAACGTATTGAATATACCAGGAAAAAAAGCGTTATGGTTTTCTTATTACGTAACGCGTATGAAAAGAAAACTAAATGTATTTCTATTCTGCGAAAGTGGAAGCAAAAAACACATTTTAAAATGTAATTCTTTGTCACAATATTATGACCTAAGACATCTTCGTAAGATTATTATTATTATTATTATTTTGTTTGAATATTGTTAGACATAAAGCGATCGCTTAACCCAACCAATGACAGGTCATAAGTCCTGTAAGCGCCTCGACCACCATATTCTGTTCCCAGGAAACAATTTACATCTTCGTCTCTATTGAGATACAATTAATCCTTATAAAAAAAGTTTAATTCTAATATAATAAATAAATCCCTTATGTATGGAAGCGAAGCATGGAACTGGTAAAAGAAGGATGAAAGTAGAATAAATGCAGTAGAAATTAGATCTCTTAGACGAATGTGTGGATACTTTGTGTATGATAGAGTGTCGAATGAAAATATAAGAAGTGAGTTCGGTGCGAATGATGGTGTCATGAACAAAATAATGAAAGGATCATTAAGATGGTTTGGACATATGGAAAGAACGAATGAAGAAAGAATGGTAAAAAAAGTATATGTTAACGATGTAAATGGAACCAGAAATAGAGGAAGACCGAGGAAAACGTGGCACGATCAAATAAATCAAATATTGAATGTCGGCCATGTGAGGAGTCAGAGAAATCGACGCGCGTGCATGACACGATGTATGAATGTTGAGGAAGCGAGAGAAATATGTCAGGAAAGAAAAGTGTGGCAGCCCATTCATTCTGCCTAAACCTTCGGGGAGACGGCGTAATGGTTAGTTAGCTAGTAACCCATTTTCCGAAAGCTGCCCAGCTTAGTCCAATTTTCTTGAGCTCTCTGGGTCAATAAAGAATGGACGTTATAAACAATAATTGAAGACTACAATTATTGTTTATAACGTCAACAGGGGAAAAACAAGGAATGTCAGTTAAAATTCAAAATAAATGTAATATTATAATGCCATCTAGCGGCATTTGTACGTATCTATCCACAGTAAAATTTTCATATTCAAAAATCATGTGTGTCATCGACTATGGCCAGATAATCGATCGCTAATTGCTAAGAAATATATAGACTTTGATTAGCTTTATTCTCAATTTATTCAAATTAACCTTCTACTGACATTCCTTGTTTTTCCCCTCTAGTCTTCAATTATAATTCGAATTACAAATGTGTTTTCCAGAGAGAAAACTTGTGAACAGATAAATACACGTGTCTTCTTACTTCAAAGGAATTCAAATATTGCCTTTTTAGACAATTATGTGTTATTTCACGTAATGATGGCGCGAGATCTTTACATACTTATGAGCAAATAAAAACTGGTTTTAGTATAAATCGAGACCTTGAAATAACAATGAATAATCATCTTCTAATAAATTGAAAAGGATTTAGCACACTCTAAACCTGTTACAAAATATCTAAATCCAAATAGCAAACAATTCAACATCTCCTAATAACTAATTAACTAAATTACCATCACTCAAGTCGGTAAAGCCTCCGTCGTGTCAGGATGCCTGAAGAATCTGGTCTGGAAGAACAAGCACATGCGTATCGACAGCAAGATCTATAAAACATGCGTGCGACCTATCATGACGTACGCTGTAGAGACGCGGGCTGTAACTGTGCGAACCAAGGGACTACTAAGAACATCGGAGATGAAGGTCCTAAGATCAATTACTGGAAAAACCCTCCGAGATCGTGTCCGCAACGCAGACATAAGAAAAACTTGCGAAATAGAGGATATCGTTCAGTGGAGTAGATCCAGAAGAAGATACTGGAGGGACCATGTAGCCCGAATGGATGGTGACAGACTTGCATATACAGCCGCTTATGAAATCCCCTCCGGACACCGCCCACCTGGAAGACCGCCTAAGAGATGGAGGGACAGCTGGATCTCATCATCCGACGAGATATGATTTCTGTGTCACAGATCGTCAGATCTATTAAAAGAAGAAGAAGAAGACCATCACTCCTTTTCCCCGGAGAGTTGGGCAGAGACGATGGACCACCACACTGTTCTGTCCTTCATACTTCGTAACATGCATGCTTGTCGATTCTTCCGACTTCGAATGTGGCCGAAACAAAGTGGCGAGAAAATACGAGTGGCCCAAAGAGCCATGGAAAGAGATATATGTTTGGAATAAACCTAAGAGACGTAGTCAGAAACGATACGGGGAGAGAAAAAACAAAAGTCACAGACATCATCCACCGGGTAGCGATTCTAAAGTTGCAATGGGCAGGTCATGTAGCCAGAAGCTCGAACGATAAATGAATAAGAAGACTGCTGACTTGGAGTCCGTGGACGGTAAAGAGAAGTGCAGGGCAACCACGGTGGAAGGATGACCTGAACAGACATGTCGGAATAACCTGGATCCAGTCTGCACAAGACATAGTGACATGGAAGCAAATGCAGGAGGCCTTTGTCCAGGAGTGGACGGGCATAGGCTGACGAAGAAAAAGAATAACGTGTATTCTTTACTAACTAACTAACTAACTAACCATCACGCCGTCTCACCGGAGGGGTAGGCAGAAAGAATGGAACGCCACACTGTTCTGTCTTGACATACTTCTCTCGCTTTCTCTTCATTCATACATCTTGTCATACACGCACGACGATTTCTCCGACTCCTCACGTGACCGACATTCAATATTTTATTGATTTGATCGTGCCACGTTTTCCTCGGCCTTCCTCTATTTCTAGCTCCGTTCACGTCGTTTACATATACCTTCTTTACCATTCTGTCTTCACTCATTCTTTTCATGTGTCCAAACCATCTTAATGACCCTTTCCTTATTTTGTTCATAACAAATTCACTTCTTATACTTGCATTTGTCACTCTATTATATACAGATTTGTGACACATTCGTCTTAGAGATCTCATTTCTACTGCATTTATACTAATTTCATCCTTCTTTTGCCAGTTCCATGCTTCACTTCCATATATAACGGTCCGCACAAGAACACCATTATGCACTGCCATCGTTGTATTCTTTACAAATATAATTATATAGAACTTAAGTTTAAATACGGAAGAAGTATAAGGCAGATTGCATCAAAAGTCTTAGTCTCTTCTTCTTCTTAGTGTAAGCCTTGTGGCTTGTTCCTTATGAGGAATTGGCCTCCTATGAGGTGGACTTCAAGATGTGGATCCATCTCTTTGGTGGTCTGCCCGGGGTTCGTCTACCTTGGGGCTGGCCGTGCAATACAATGAAGGGGAGTCTGGATGGATCCATTCTCCTCACGTTTGCATACCAGTATCTTCTCCTTTGCCTTCCCCACCTTTCACAATGGAGTTCT
This sequence comes from Lepidostoma basale, assembly GCA_022606425.2. Lineage (NCBI taxonomy): Eukaryota > Metazoa > Arthropoda > Insecta > Trichoptera > Lepidostomatidae > Lepidostoma > Lepidostoma basale. Next base: position 96,585 of record JAHDVF020001128.1, on the reverse strand, counting down.
GGTCCCATCACTAATGTATGGAAGCGAAACATGGAACTGGCAGAAGAAGGATGAAAGCAGAATAAATGCGGTAGAGATGAGGTCCCTAAGACGTATGTGTGGTAGAACGATATACGACAGAATCTCAAATGCTGATATAAGAAAGGAATGTAGAGCGGAAGAAGGTATTATGAATAAAATTATGAAAGGATCGCTGCGTTGGTTCGGACATATGGAACGCATGGATGGAGAAAGAATGGTTAAGAAAGTATACGTTAATGATGTAAATGGGGTACGGAGTCGAGGCAAATCGAGGAAAACATGGCATGACCAAATTAATCAAATTTTAAAGGTTGGCCATGTTAGAAGTCGGAGGAATCGACGTGCGTGTATGACTCGTTGTATGAATATGGTAGAAGCTAGAGAGGTTTGCCAGGATAGAGTAGTGTGGCGGTCCATTCTCTCTGCCTACCCCTGCGGGGAAACGGCGTGATGGTTTGTTTTCTTTGTCTTCCCCACCTAACGACATCCTCGACCTCGCATATCTCCCTTATCCGTATATTCCTTATTCTCTCTTGGAGTGTCTTGCCAGATATATACCTGAGCGTCTTCATTTCTGACACTCTGAGCGCGTTTTTTGTGATTGTGGTGTCCGCCCTGCACTCGATCCCATATGTCATGATGGGTCGCACACTATTCTTATAAATTCTAACTTTGATGCTGGTGCTGATGTCAGGGTTTTTCCATATTGAATTCTTCAAACATCCTGAAATGACCGCAGCCTTGTTTACTTGACCCATCGCTTCACACGGTAGATCCCTTTTCCCACACAAGTCAAAAGTAATATTTAGAGAATAATGGTTCAAATGTTGTATACAAGCAGTGTGAGTGGTAAGAGAAGCCGCGGATGACCAAGTAAGCATGGCATGACCAAATCAATCAAATGCTGAAAGGCGGCTACATTCGAAGTCGGAAAAATCTGCGAGGTCGAAGATGTGGTCAGATGGGGACGTCAAAGACGGCGATACTGGCATCAACACGTAGAAAGGATGAGCTCAAATAGGATACCACACATAGCTCTCCATGGAACGCCAAACGGACAACGCCGACCAGGAAGACCCCCGAAATGGTGAAGAGAAAGCTGGAGTTTAGCGTATCAAGAGGACCCGCCTGAAATAACAGACTCCTGAGTCTACCAAAAGTGAAGAAGAAGAAGTTTTCATTCATATTAATTAACTATCTTCTTCTTTCGGTGCCAGGTCAGGTCTCCCCCAACGTTGGCGATTACTGCAGAAAAAGCATATCTGTCCTGCGCCACTTGGAACAGGTTCTGAACTCTTGTAACTAATGTCCTCTATTTTATGTTCCGCAGTCAGGACAGCTACCTTCTACCAACTCCCCGACGTCCCTCAACTTTACCCAGTAATATCAGTCGAAGGAGGTGGTATTTTTCTGCCCTTAGCATATGACCCAAATATGAGACCTATTTAACTTTCACACTCGACAACAGCTCTCTATTGGCTATGGCTCTCTATAGCACGTCTGCATTACTGATCCTATTAGTCCTCGATATATGGAGCATTCTGCAGTATATCCACATCTCAAACGCCTCACTGGTTCATTACATTCACTTTCAGAGTCCAAGTTTCACAGCCATATAGCAGAATAAACCATATATACTCGTAACATTGAATCATTATTTGTCGGAGTTTCAGGTTAAGATTATCGTTGCAAAAGATTCATTTTATTAAATGCAGCTAGTGCAACATTAATTCTGCATCTTACGAGTAGGGGAGAGGGTGGAGGGTTTGAACACGAGGAGCCTTTGAACAGGCAAAATATTTTGGCGAAATATGTATTTTTCATACATTTACTTATTTTTTCCTAATGGCAATATTATTGTCTATTGCTGTCACTGACAGGGCAACCCCATTTTGAATTCAGTTGACTTGTAGGTGCGATCGTTTACAGTTGGGAAATTTGTTAGAATAAAACCAAGTTGTTTAAAGTACTTTTCTAAAATAGTCTTTAGTCAATCTGTTTTTGCTGTGAAGAAGGTTTATAACAACATATTTTACAAGCATATAAACATAAGTAATTTTATTGGAAACTCACTTTTAAATACTTAATCTGAAATGTTTTTGAAAAATGACACCCTGAGGAGGTTTTGAACAATGTCTTTGGGGAGCCTTTGAAAGCTGTTCAAAACCTCCTCAGAATGTTCATCTTCTTTCTTCTTCTTTGCTAGCCTTCTTCCCTCCACTGCTGGATATAGGCCTTTTCCAATTTCTTCCACTCGTCTCTATCCTGCCCCTTTTGCATCCAAAATTTTCCAACCCTTTTGATAATATCATCGGTCCATCTCATCGGTGGCCTTCCGACACTTCGTCTATTTTTCCATGGTCTCCAACTGAGTATCCTGGGTGCCCATCTATTGCCGCCCTGTCTAGCCAAGTGTCCAGCCCATTGCCATTTCAATTTTGCCACTCGGTCCATGACGTCAGCAACCCTGGTGCGGCGTCTGATTTCTTCATTCCTTATGCGGTCACGTAAGCTCACACCAAGTATCTGTCTTTCCATGGACCTCTGTGTACACTTGAGCCTGTGGACACTTTTTGCTGTAAGAGTTGTCGTCTCTAGTCCGTATGTCATCATGGGCAGTATACACATGTCGTAGACCTTTCTTTTGAGACAGACCGGTATTTCAACATTTTCAAAGACATGTCTCAATTTACCAAAGGCAGCCCAACCCAGTCCCACTCTTCGAGGTAGCTCTGCAGTTTGATTCTCTTTTCCGAGTCTGATTTTATGACCGTTCATAACCTACAGAATATTCATAACAGAATGTTCATAACCTCTATATATTATTTTTAAATTACCTCAACCTAGTGTCAGCGGGGGTACAGCCCGTGCAAAATTTTTTATCGAATTTCCTTATTAAAATTTTACATTATTTAATATGCTTTAAATTGAGTATTTTTGTGTTTTTTTTTTAAATATTGATATTAAAAAGATTATTTGAAGACATTAATGATTTTTTATTATATATTATATTTTTCTTTATTTTATATCTAAAAAAACACGCTATTTATGCGTCGTTCAAAGCTACCCTAGGTTGGAGAAGGTTTGAACAAAATTCGACCTCGCGTAGAAAGCCGTAAACGTTAAACATGTATTTTTTTAATGCCTTTAATTTATTTAAAAACTGTTGACCACGTCCGTGGCTAGTATTTGTAATAAAAATAATATTTTAAATTTCATATTTTGTCTACAATAATTCAGAAGATATTAATATTGTTCAAACCCTTCACCCTCTCCCCTATTTCAATATCCGTGTCAAGCTCTTTAGTTATAAATGCTAGTTTAGGAAGCGTTGTTACTATTGAAAATTTATTAAACTGTGACGTAATATGATTACTGTCATTAATATTCAAATACACTTAAAATATCCCATCCTGGTCAATAATAAAGTTATTCATCACGTGGGTATAGGTTGAACACCTGCTATTTTAACCTTTCGCACTCCTTTGGCGCCCTATTTGCGACAAGCTTAGTTTAATTTACTTTTGAATACTCTGTATTACAACACTTTTATCTTCACTGAACTCAGACAAGTTTCGGTTACAAGTAACCTTTATCAATGTATACTAACTAACTAACTACCTAACTAACCATCACGCCGTCTCCCCGAAGGGGTAGGCGGAAAGAATGGACTGCCACACTTTTCTTTCTTTTGACATATTTCTCTCGCTTCCTCAACATTCATACATCGTGTCATGCATGCGCATCGATTTCTCTGACTCCTCACATGGCCGACATTCAATATTTGATTTTTTGATCGTGCCACGTTTTCCTCGGTCTTCCTCTATTTCTGGTTCCATTTACATCATTAACGTATAATTTTTTAGCCATTCTTTCTTCATTCATTCTTTCCATATGTCCAAACCATCTTAATGATCCTTTCATTATTTTGTTCATGACACCATCATTCGCACCGCATTCACTTCTTATATTTTCAGTCGACACTCTATCATACACAGAGTATCCACACATTCGTCTAATAGATCTCATTTCTACTGCATTTATTCTACTTTCATCCTTATTTTGCCAGTTCCATACTTCGCTTCCATACATAAGGGTAAATTTTAACAATTGTTAACAATCAAATAAAACAGAACGGTCACTCATATACTAAACGGATATCGAGTTATATATAAAAGTCGAAGGGGTATAATTATGATTGAGGAGAGGGGAGATGTAACGGGAACATATCGAGTGGAAGGGGTATAATTAGGATTGAGGAGACGGGAGATGTAAAGGGAACATATTGAGTGGAATGGGTAAAATTAGGATTGAGGATAGGAGAGATGTAACGGGAACATATCGAGTGGAAGGGGTATAATAAGGATTGAGGAGAGGGGAGATGTAACGGGAAAATATCGAGCACGGAAATCATTATTTCTATTTTTCCGACTTCTTACATAGCCTACCTTAAAAAATTGATCGATTTGATTCTCATGTTTTCCTCGGTCTTCCTCGACTTCGTACTCTATTCACATCGTTAACGTATACTTTCTTATCCATTCTTTCTTCATCCATTTGTTCCATGTGACATGATTTTTTTTAATAACGCATTTATGTGTCTGGAGCTTAAGGGGTTTGACTAATGACTAATGACGTAGAAACAGCGCGCTTTTAAGGAAAAACTTTGATTTTTATTTACAAAGCAAAAGAGTAAATGAAACATTGACCTCAAGTGGTAATTTAAAGATTTCCAGACTTCGTATGTTGTTTATGGTTAGGGAAACTAGGGAAATTAGGGAAACCCATATTTAACGAGTATTTAATGTCACGCGGACTGCTTCGTGTGTGCGGTGGTAACATTAACCTTTAAATGCCCGTGCGCCGCGTGAAATAAACGAAGCCCACTGCCCAAGCATTTTTTGTGACATATTCGCGCGACTTGCGACCTACGTGTAGCTGTTATAAAAATAATTATATCTCTAAAATTAGTCATCCTATTTAGGTAAAATAAAAAGCATTATCAAAATAAAAGATTGTTCATAATTTACAAAAGCAGTCGGTCTAGACGCGTACAGGGTATTGATTGCTCTGATCTCTTCGGCTCGGCATACGTGCCCAATCCATGCTAGGCGACCGGCTCTCACGGTGTTCGTTATAAGGGGCTGCTGAGTCCTTAGTCAGAAGCAGACTCGAGGGAGGTGCCGTGATATGGAGTCCTCATGAGGCTCAGTATTCTCTCATGTTGGAGAGGGTTCAAAAAAAATTCTTGAGAGCCCTTTACATGAGAGAGTACGGGGTATATCCTTGGCTCTATCCAACGATATTTCTCTTGGGTATGCTGGGGTATAACTCCCTCGAACTGAGGAGGGAAGGATTACTGTCAACACATTTTTTCAAACTGATTCGGGGCACTATTGAGAACCCCTATGTTCTGGAGCAAATAGGTCTTTTTGTTCCTGATTTACCTGCGACAACGCCGACAGCAATTGTTCTTTACTCCGTCACGCAGAACCAACCTGCCTTTGGTGATACCAGTAGGAAGAGCAATTCGGACGCTGAATCTAATCATCTCGGATTTGGACATGAGGCAGTATTCATAAAAAAAATATTGCAAATTCTGGAAAGAGAACTGCCTCACTGACGTCGACATATTTGGATTCCTTTTGATATGTATGATTTTTTGGTCTCATGTTGTTTTGTTTTATTTTATCTTTGTAATACCGTTTTGTGTCCAAATGAGTCCAAATGAGACCCAAAGAGTCAAGTTAGGAATAAGCCTAAGAGACAGAGTCAGAAACGATACGGTGAGAGAAAAAACAAAGGTCACTGACATCATCCACCGGGTGGCGACTCTAAAGTGGCAATGGCCAGGTCACGTAGCCAGAAGCTCAGACGAAAAATAGACAAGAAGACTGCTAACTTAGAGACCGTGGACGGCAAAGAGAAGTGCAGGGCGACCGCAACTACGGTGGAAGGATGATCTTAACAGACACATCTAATAACCTGGATGCAGTCTGCATAAGACAGAGTGGTATGGAAGCAAATGGAGGAGGCCTTTGTCCAGGAATGAACGGGAATAGGCTGAAGAAGAAGAAGAAAACATTCTTAAGAAGATTTGTTTTAGATTTATTTTGTGGTCGTTCGATGATCGAAATGTGTACATGGATGCGTATTGGTGGCGATGAGGTTCGCAACACACACGCACATCGCGTCTCCACGGCGAATAGAGAAGGATGGAGTGTCGCATTGTTTAAAGTATGGCAGTCTATTCTTTCGCCTACCCCTTCGGGGAGACGACGTGATAGTTAGTTAGTAAGTTAAAATATTCTTACCTCAAAAGTTTTTCAATCAGAACTTTGCCCAAAAATCCTGTTCCTCCGGTTATTAGGATGTTTTTTCCGTCGAACGAACCGGAAATCCGGTCGGGGAAGTCTTCAATATCCGCCATCTTAGGTTACTGAAATTAAATTTAAAAATATAAATTAATAATTGTTAATTCGATCTGCCACATAAATTTTCATTGAAAGGACATTTTTATACATTATAGTAATAATAACCATATTTCTTTAAATATTTATAGGTCCATTTACACTGGACAGTCATCAGCCGATACCGACACGTCACGCGTTTGCGTTGAGCAAATAATCGTTTTGTTTGTCTTGGTAGGGCCTTGTTATTTTTAATTAATGCCGATTCCGTTCATATTACATTTGAATCTTTCTTCTTCTTCGATGGCCCTACAGCCCATATCGAGCCTTAGCCTCCAGTATTCTTCGCCTCCAACTCCTCCTGTCCTCCGCTTCGACCCTCCAATCTGACACTCTTAACAATCTTGCTCCATCTCTCCCAACTTCATCCTCCCATCGCAGCCTTGGTCGTCCAATTGGTCTTCTACCACCTGGGTGCCACTCCAGCAATCTTTTTGGGGTTCGCGATGACGGCATCCTCTGCACGTGACCGGCCCATCTCAGTCTATTCAGTCTGACCTGTGTGGAGAGACTGGGAGCTTTGTAAATATGGTACAGCTCGTCATTATGCCGCACTTTCCAGCCTTCACCGTCATTCACAGGCCCCAGAATTCTGCGCAGCACCCTTCTCTCAAAAGTATCCAGTACAAAAGTTCATTTGAATACCCGAGATAATCGCCTTCACCACGGCGAATTTAAGTGGTAGTAAAAACGGTATTCTATAAAAAAAATAATTATACATATACTGTAGGAAACACACCTTGAAAAATATTGATCATTTTTGTCAAGTTTCAATTTTATATGGCTGAGTGCTTTCTTCGGCAACCCCCGACGGCGATCTTATTATAGAATTTGAGGTAACGAGTCTGTGAGATTCAAGGCTATTTTTATCGTGACGTGTCGGTATCGGCTGATAACTGTGCGGTGTAAATGGACCTTTATAAGGGGTACAATATTGATCACAAATTAAATCTCTTAACATAAATAAAATATTATATTTTAAAAATATAGTGTTTAAAAGTATAAATAAAAACTACATGTTAAATTTAATTTAAAAAAATGAGATATAAAAATCATTTTAACTAACTAACCAACACACCGTCTCTCCGAAGAGGTAAGCAGAAAGAATAGACTGCCACACTTTTCTTTCCTGACAAACTTCTCTCGATTCCTCAACATTCATACATCGTGTCATGCACGCGCGTCTATTTTTCCGACTCCTCATGTGGCTGACATTCAATATTTGATTGATTTTATCGTGTCACATTCTCTTCGGTCTTCCTCTATTTCTAGCTATCCTTTTTACAATTATTTCTTCATTAATTCTTTCCATGTGTCGAATCCACCTTAATTTTCCTTTCATTTTGTTCATTTTCATTCACACTGCATTTATATTTTCATTCGACACTCTATTATATCCAGTATCTCATTTTTACTGCATTAATAATACTTTCATCCTTCTTTTATCAGTTCCATGCTTCGCCTCTATACATAATGATCGGTACAAGAAAACCATTTTGCACTACCATTTTAGCTTTTGTTTGCAATGTCAACTTTAAGTGCACCATTCACTTTGTTGCCTGCCCAACCCTTATTTCAATATCCCTCTCCACTCGCTCAAATAAATGTTAACAAACAAACTACCTAAATATACAAACTCATCTTTAATACTAATTCCAAATATTCATTATACACGCTAATGTTGCAGACTGTCATGATTTCTGCTTTTTTCGAAATTCATTAACTTTGACTTATTTAAAAAACATGTTAAATGTTTTCCATGACGATGCATTAGTTAGCGAAACAGCTGTCGGCACTAATTATATTCAATTTTGAAATTCATAACAATTTTTTTTTAAACATTTAAAAATGTCGAAAGATCAAAGTGTTTTCGCCAAATAATGGATTATCTTTAAAATATATGTATTAGTAAAATGGAAAGGACCGCCACACTACTCTATCCTGGCAAACCTCTCTAGCTTCTTCCACATTCATACAGCGAGTCATACACGCACGTCGATTCTTCCGACTTCTAACATGACCAACCTTTAAAATTTGATTAATTTAATCATGCCATGTTATCCTCAGTCTGCCTCGACTCCGTACTCCATTTACACCATTAACGTATACTTTCTTAACCATTCTTTCCCCATCCATGAGCTCCATATGTCCGAACCAACGCAGCGATCCTTTCATAATTTTGTTCATAATACCTTCTTCCGCTTTATATTACTTTCTTATATCAGCATTTGAGATTCTGTCGTATACCGTTCTACCACACAGATCTTAAAGACTTCATTTCTACCGCATTTATTCTGCTCTCATCCTTCTTTTGCCAGTTCCATGCTTAACTTACATAAATAAGGGTCTGTACAAGAACACCATTGTGCACTGCCATTTTAACTTTATTGGATAGGCTTCTCCAATATTCCCAGATTAATTCCAATACTAGAGCAATGATCGCAGTTTATAATGGAGTTCTAGTGCCAGCCCTTATGTATGGAAGTGAAGCTTGTAGCTGACAAAATAAGGATGAAAATAGGATAAATGACGCAGAAATGAGATCACTGATAGGATTATAAAGATGGTTTGTACATATGGAAAGAATGAATGTAGAAGGTCAGGTCAAAACTATAGCATATAGATTGGAGTGACATCTCCAGGCGGTTTCTAGCAATGCGCTAAATGGCGGTAGCCTTTCAGATTGCGTTAAAAAGATCTTCTGCTTAATGCTCAAAAATACAATCTTCATAGATGGTGTTAGTGTGTAGATTGAAAAAACTACCATGTAAAGAGTGGTCTTACAGATTAACATATATACAACTTCCAAAAATTTGTCAGACATGGTTGTTATAAGAAAAAAAAAAAAGGTGGAATGGGGAATGGGGAATGTTGTATTACATAAAGCGTGCGCTTAACCCAACCAATGACAGGTCATAAGTCCTGTAAATACCTCGATCAACCATATTCTGTTTCCAATTTGCATCTTCGTCTACGAGTATATTGAGATACAATTGATTCTTGAATGTAGAAGGTCTTAGGGACCTCATCTCTACCGCATTTATTCTGCTCTCATCCTTCTTCTGCCAGCTCTATGCTTCGTTTCCATACATTAGGGTTGGGACCAGAAGTTCATTGCGTGCTCCATTGTATGCAGGCAGAATAAATCTTAAAAAAGACACAAAAGCCGATAGAAACGTGGCAAAATCAAAATAATGATTTAGTAAAATGCCGCCATGTTAAAGACGAAAAAACTCGTGAGAGTCACGATGTATGAATAGAGACGAATATGACAGTTTATCTTTTCTGCATAGTTTAAAAAAATGTCATTCAAAATATCCACAAATGACGTGATTTAATTTTTTTGTTGCCGTAATAAAAGGTTTCTTAGAAACAGGAAATTTTATCCATTACAGATGCAATGAGGTATTAAACTAATGTATGGAAAATCCCACAGCCTCCATATCTACATTATGACAACAATAATAATACATTTTAATGACAATCTTTAGATAAATTACTAACTGTCCTGCCGAACGCTGGCTTGCCTGCAATTAGCTGGTTCAGCAAACGTTTTTTCGATACCCTCATTTACACTATACATGTGTTAAAGTATTTACATTTATGATTTAAAACGTTATTTCAATAAGATTGTTGATGAATAATACACTCCATACGTATGAAATTGTGATACATGTTGTACATTAAATATCGAAAAAGAATTTTAAATTTACGCCACGCTACAAAGAAAATGATTAGCACAAGCTTAAACACAGAATTCGACATCAGCGCCATCTATGGCAAACAAACATAACTATAAATTATTCTCAGGCCATTTATAGTGTCCATTTGTGAATCTAAACCATTCAGGGACCCACTTAAACACAAACAAAAAAATAAGTCAAAATCAGTCCAGGCGTTTTGGAGGAGTTAAACTACATCCGCTACAGCTACATCTGTTGTTGTTCCTCTCCTATCACAGGTTGGACATAGGTTACCCGAACACTTCCCCGAAGGTATAATAGGACGCAGCGGCGCCTTTTCATCTGGTCACTCATACAATCCCTAGACCAGTACCCCGTCCATGTGGGACTTACGTGTGGATCAATCTTATTATTCTTATGTACACATTAAAATGTTATGTTTCCATGACCAGTGTTTTCTCTACTTCCTTTGATTCCACATTCTCTCTCCCATCCCACACTCTGTCTCACCCTCACCAATATCTGTCTGAAATATTTTTTTGATAGGCCATAAAATCATGAACCATGCTTTGCTTTGTTTTGTGAGATTGGGATATTTAGAAGTGAATAGAAATTTAACTAGATTAAATGTGGTCTGGAGACCCCTTTGCCTTTTTTTAAATGTTGCATTCCACAGTTAACGGAGGCTGGACATCATCATGGCAATGTCTACCCTTGATGCAGCAGCTCTTAACAGGGTTGTTGTGCTGCAACTGAACCATTCTCCAACGTTTTATAGACAGGATTTCCCCTTAGAGATAGGATAATTATAATAATATGCTAACTTTTAAAGCGCCGTTTTTGTGATGTAATCACCTCAAGGGCGCATTAAGACATGTTTTGAATCTAAATGTGAACACTGCATCTGAATGATATTCGCGATCGATTAGAAAGTATAATAGAACAAAATATGCAAGTTTTAAATTGTGTATGAAATATGAAAAAGATGGGTTTTCAGCTTAGATCTGAAATCTGTCGGATCATTTATGCATCTGAGGTGTGAAGGGAGATTGTTCCAAGCTGATGGACCGGCTACCGCAAACGCTCGATCCCCGAAATTCGTACTAGGGCAACGCTTTGGCTCAACTAATCTTCCTATTGACGAGGAGTTCGCCGAGCGAAGTGTGGATTTCCTTGGATTTAGGCTGTCCGTTATACAGAGTTCGGATATATAATTTGGAGCCATTCCGTGTGTGACCCACAATCGTGTGACTGCAATATCTGAAGGTCTTCATGTATAAAAACGATCCTCAACAAAACCGACTAGTCTTTTAAGTCTCATCATCATCATCAACCGTCTGTCATCCACTGCTGAATGTAGGCCTCTCCCAAAGCACGCCACCGCCCCCTATCCATTGCCGCTCCCATCCATCCAGGTCTAGCAATCCTCTTCAGATCGTCGGTCCAGCGGGCAGCTTTTAAGTCTTCTTCTTCTTTCCGTGTCCTGTCAGGTCTCCCCAACATTGACTATCACCCTTGAGTTGGCCTCCCCGTCCTGGGCAGCTCCGAACAGCTCCCCCACGGTCCTCAACCCCGTCCACTCTCGGATGTTCCTCAGCCAGGAAACCCGCCTTCTCCCAACACCTCGTCGACCCTCAATCTTACCCTCCAAGATCAAATGTAATAGTGCGTACTTTTCGCCCCCCAGAACATGGCCCAATTAGGACACCTTACGGACTTTGATGTTGCTCAGCAACTCTCTGTCAACTCTGGCTCTATGGAGAACGTTTGTGTTGCTGACCATGTCAGTCCAGGAGATGCGTAACATCCTTCGGTGTATCCACATCTCAAAGGCCTCCAATTGGTTCATAACATTGACATTATGGGTCCATGACTCCACCCCGTACAACAGCACTGACCAAACATAGCATCTGACCATTCTTTGTCGTAACTTTAAATTAATGATGTCATCGCAGAAAATAGTTCTCATTTTATTAAAGACAGCACGAGTCTACCAGGTCGAAATAACCCCCTTTGCCAACACCCAATAAGAAAGGTGTATAAAATATATCCATTTTCTTAACAGTCCGATATTTTGTGTTTATTTTATAACATGAATCAATTTCTCTTGATGTCGTAAGCCGAACGAATTAACACTGCTGGAAAGATATCAGTTTTCTTGGTTCTTTTTCGTGAAATAGATCCAGATTTTTTATTATTCAATTGTGAATGCACCAATGAACATTTAGATTCCGCAATACACTTGGCGAATTAAGGTCGATATCATTGTTATTGCGGAAGCCAATTATCGAGTCGAAATTATATAATTATCGATGTATTCGATAAAAAAAAATTGATTTGCGTTGTTCCATAGACCGATATATACATCGAAAACATCCTTACAAGGTTATAATGACCGTTATGAATCGAATGGTTGCGGGAAAATAGGCACTAAATACCAACAAAAAAAAATACAAAAAATAAGTGTGCAGTTTTGTTCTATATGACATAACGAAACGGCATATTTTTTGTATTAAGTGCCTATTTTACTGCAACCTTTAAATTACTAAACTAACAAACTAAAATCACGCCGCACACTGGATCCATTTGGCAAAAACATGGACATAGGGGTCAAACTCCGAATTTTGTCATGATTTTTTAAAATAAGATCCTTCGTGTGATTCCAAACCACTTTTAGATTTTAACTTTTTTGATATAACTGCTAATTTCCAAGAAAAAAATGTTGTTGTTTTTTTTCAAAATCAGTTAGATACGTCAAAACCAAACTTAGTGGAGATTATAGAGGACATAATCCTCTACATTACTTGTTATGAAATCCACTTCATATCTCTGCCCGTTTAAAAGCGACAGACATTCTTTCTTCTTCGATGGCCCTACAGCCCATATCGAGCCTTAGCCTCCAGTATTCTTCGCCTCCAACTCCTCCTGTCCTCCGCTTCGACCCTCCAATCTGACACTCTTAACAATCTTGTTCCATCTCTCCCAACTTCATCCTCCCATCGCAGCCTTGGTCGTCCAATTGGTCTTCTACCACCTGGGTGCCACTACAGCAATCTTTTTGGGGTTCGCGATGACGGCATCCTCTGCACGTGACCGGCCCATCTCAGTCTATTCAGTCTGACCTGTGTGGAGAGACTGGGAGCTTTGTAAATATTGTACAGCTCGTCATTATGCCGCACTCTCCAGCCTTCACCGTCATTCACAGGCCCCAGAATTCTGCGCAGCACCCTTCTCTCAAAAGTATCCAGTCGCTCTGCAGATTTCGCTGTCATTGTCCACGCCTCACACCCATAGGTCACTACTGTTCGGATGATTGTTTTATACAGGGTGATTTTGGTTTTCCAGTGTACGTTTCTTGATTTGAGCGCTGGTAGTAGAGAGAAGAATGTTTTGTTACCAATTGTGATTCTTAAAAGCGACAGACATTATAAATCTTAATTAATTGTTACGAGTATAAAGTGGTTTCGGATTTTTGTTAGATGCATAAATGATCAAAATTATAATCGCGTTCCTTTACAAAAGATCGAGTGATTTTACCAAAATTGTGATCATTAGGTCGCACGCATGTTTTATAAATTCTGATCTTGCTGTCGATACACATATGCTTGTTCTTTCAGACCAGATTCTTCAGGCATCCTGACACGGCAGAGGCTTTACTGACTTGTCATCGTGCTTCGGTATGAAGGTCATTTTGGCTGCAGATCTCTACTCCCAAATACCTGAAACTCATCACTTGCTCCACAGGTATATCACCAACAGTCAGCTTAGATATTGTAGGTTGTCTAGATATAGTGAGACTTATTGTTTTGTTGACTGATATAGCCATATTTAGCCTTTGTGATACTGTGTGGAATTTGTACAACATTCTTTGCAAGTCATCTTCAGACTCTGCTATTAATGCGGCATCGTCTGCATAGCAAATGACGTTCACAGTTTTACCACCCATTTTATAACCTAGTCCCAGGCCAGCTACCTCTTCTATAATTTCGTCCATAATAAGATTGAACAGAAAGGGGCTCAAACTATCTCCCTGTCTTATACCATTGCTTGCAGGAATTTCCCTAGACAGTTCATTGTCAACCTTAATTTTTGTTTTGCAATTGGTATACAGATCTTGGACAGTCTTTATCAATGTATTGGATATTCCTCCTTCCTGTAATTTTCTTACAATATCCCTTAGCATCACCCTGTCAAATACCTTAGTCAGATCGTATTTTTTTAAGGTACCTCTTTTAGTCTTGGACTTGGACTTGGATCTTCTGGCTTACAGAGGTTCAGCTCTAATGGCTATTCCTCTTACGTCTGTAGGAAACATTGTTGAAATGCCATTTGGTAGTTTTATGATTGGGGTTAAATGTAATGCCCGGAGTGTCCCTCCGAAAGAGGGCGAGAGGGGATTTAGAGTTTATGATAAAGTCTTACAAGATTGTCAAGGAATGGAAGACCAGTTAGGTTTCGGATTGTATTTATAAAAAAAGTCTGTTCCCGAGGGGAAAGTAAGAGGAGCAGTGCCTGGATGGAGTTGGGGTAGGAGATAGCATCCTGCGTGAGACCATTTTACGTAGTGGGCTATCGGGGAGGATTTTTTTTTGTCCGCATTGATTGCGGGAGGGGTAAAGGACTGAATGATGGTGGATAGATTGGTGGTAAAGGGACATTATTTATAAGGAAGATGGTAATAATTTAGGTCGTGGTTAGTTGGTCAAAGCGTCATATAGTACGTAAAATTCTGTAATCTCTTTAATTGCGATTTTTGTTATCTTACACGCAGTCTTGCAAAATAATTGAACGATATGAATCCAGTTTACTGTAATGACGGTAAGTGTTGCGACCCACATGTTGAAAATGCATTAAAATGATTTTGCAATTTTTCAACATATTGAATTCACAATTTGCAATCTTATAATAATCCAGTTTAATTGTTTCTAAATGCAATTAATTACAAATAATTGATACCTTATCGCATTTAACACGAAATACAAAAAAGTATTTGAAATTTAAATTTTATCTCAATAGAGACGAAGATGCAAACTGGAAACTGAATATGGTTGATCAAGGTGTTTACAGGACTTATGACCTGTCATTGGTTGGGTTAAGCGCACGCTTTATGTAATTACAACATTCCCCATTCCACCTTTTTCTTTATGACCATGTAAGACAAATTTTTTGGAAGTTGTATATATGTTACAAATTTATGCCTAACTTCACATGTCAGTTTCAATATGCCATCTATGAAGATTTTGATTACAAATGTTAATCTTTTTAAGATTACTCTATATAATCCCACATACTAACGCCATCTATGAAGATTAATGTTTAGCATTTAGCAGAACTACTTTATTAACACAATGTGAAGGCTATCGCCATTAGCGCATTGTTAGAAGCCGCCTGCAGATGTCACTCCTATCTATATGCCAAAGAATTTGACCAGAATGATTACAAAATTTTTTGTGAATGTATACTTATACTTGTATACGAATCCTAGATTTCACCCACGGTGGGTTATTAATTCATGAATTTTAATTGTATCTCAATAGAGACGAAGATGCAAACTAAAGTATTTGAAATATTGTACAATACAAGTGAAACATGGAACTAGCAGAAGAAGGATGAGAGCAGAATAAATGCGGTAGAGATGAGGTCCCTAAGACGTACGTGTGGTAGAACGATATACGACAGAATCTCAAATGCTGATATAAGAAAGGAATGTAGAGCGGAAGAAGGTATTATGAACAAAATTATGAAAGGATCGCTGCGTTAGCTCGGACATATGGAGCGCATGGATGGAGAAAGAATGGTTAAGAAAGTATACGTTAATGATGTAAATTGGGTACGGAGTCGAGGCAGACCGAGGAAAACATGGCATGACCAAATTAATCAAATTTTAAAGGTTGGTCATGTGAGAAGTCGGAGGAATCGACGTGCGTGTATGACTTGCTTATGTGAATGTGGAGGAAGCAAGGGATGCGTCAGGAGTAGTATGATGGTCAGGATAGAGTAGTCAAAACAAGTATTTGATTAATTTGGTCACGCCATGCCTTCCTTGGCATTTGTACATTAAATTTTAAAAACGTGTTCAGTTCCTGCTCTTGTGCGATGTTACAAATATCACACACTTGCACTAGCATGACCCATCGAATATTCAAGCAATCTCGTTTCATCATGTCGCGACATTGAATTTGTGAATTTGTTAAGGTCAGATGGTAACTTTCGCCATACGCGCGCCGTGAAATTACCACACGAAGCGGCGTATATCCTAAACTCGCTAAACCAAAGATTTATATCAAACGTTACATAATTCCAACCAAGTACGAGACACAAGGTTATCTTTACGATTCTTAATGATTCATAAGACATTTAATAATGCCCTAGCAAGGTGACGCATGTCACTTAATAATCTTACCTTTCGGTAATGTATAGATATTACACATCATATTATAAATAGGAGTATAACTGTTATCCTTTTATGTACCCCTCACTGTTTCTCTCAGGAGTGTTAGGTTTCAACACTCTTGAAGCTCTTCGAATGATCTTTCTGAGAAAGCATTTTTAAAACTGTTATCCGGAGGTGTTTTCCATCCAGGAATACTGAGAGAGCTAAATCTGTACGTTCCCCATAGTTATAGCAGAGCAAGGGGGCATATATTATTTTATGCCCCAAATTGCCGCACAGAGGCCCTTCGAAGTTCTCCTGTATTGAAAGCGATTCGTCTCTTAAATGAGGTTGCAGAAGAGATAGACCTCTTTGGATGCAATTATGGCGAATTCGTAAATACCCTTATGATAAAGGCAGCAAGCAGATAACTGGCTTTTCCTATTCATAAGGTTCTATGTATATTTCCTTTGATATTCTTTTTTTTCACCCTTTACATCGATTTGGCTTGCGCTGTAATGATGTAAGGAGTTTTTTCAACAAAATAATAATAATAATATAAATGGGCGAAATCAACATCCGGTCGTCAAGAAAGAATACAAAAATATTTTTAATACAAGAGAGCGAGAGAGTAATACTTTGATTGCTGATAACAACAGAATACTAGAATCTTTGTAAAGATAATCTTAACTTGAAACTCCGATAATAAATGATTAAATGTTATATATGGTCTATTCTACTATATGGCTGTGAAACCAGGACTATGAAAGTTGATGTAATGGACCGATTGGAGGTGTTCGAGATGTGGATATACCGCAGAATGCTCCGTATACCGTGGACCAATAGGGTCAGTGATGCAGACGTACTACAGAGAGCCAGATCCAATAGTGAGTGTATGAATTAGAAAGGTCTCATATTGTCTCATGTCGACCATGTGAGGAGTCAGAGAAATCGACGCACGTGCATGACGCGATGTATGAATGTTGAGGAAACGAGAGAAATATGTCAGGAAAGAAAAGTGCGGCACACCATTCTTTCTGCCTACCCCTTCTGGGAGACGGCGTGATGGTTAGTTAGTTAGTTAAATTTAAACAAAATTATGTTCCAATATTTGATTTATTTGATCGTGCCATGTTTTCAAATCAAATCAAATCAAATTAGTTTATTAACTCAAAAGACATTACAAACAGGAAAATGTTTAAGGCATCTATTGAGTACAGGTAAAATATTATAAAAATACAACAAAGTACCAGGAACGCATTAGAGATGGTTAGACATTAGGAAGACAACATACTTTCTAAAGTCAAGAGTATTTGTCCCCTGAACGTACCTTCACTAAAATATAAGACGTCGATCTCCGAGGAGAGTTTGCTTCGGTCTTCCTCTATTTCTAGTTACATTTACATCGTCAACAAATATTTTTTTTTACCATTCTTTCATTCATTCTTTCCATATGCCCAAACCATCTTAATGATTCTAAATGTAAAAACATCGTTTTATTATATTTTTATTATGATTGAAGTAATGTGTATCAGCTACACAACGCCGGTAAAGGAAGGTTAACGGGTTTACAAGAGGCCTAGGTACATTATGATTCCGGTTTGTTACGTTCCAGTTAAACCTCAGCCGTCCGTTGACTACGGTTGCCGGTTATATAATAAAACCCGTCGATAGTTAACTCGATTGTGAGCGACGCTGAAATAGTATGTTCCAATAGGTGTCAAGGCCTTATAAACTTGTTTGAAATTTAAGGTCCAATGAGTGTCTGCTTATTTGAAGAAACAAAAAACGCTTCTTAAGAAATGTATGTAATGTAAAAATGTTATTTTCGCTTCAACAATAACGTACTAACTAACCATCACGCCGTCTCTCCGAAGGGGTAGGCAGAAAGAATGGACTGCCACATTTTTCTTTCCTGACATATTTCTCTCGCTTCCTCAACA
The DNA here is from genome assembly GCA_022606425.2 of Lepidostoma basale. Lineage (NCBI taxonomy): Eukaryota > Metazoa > Arthropoda > Insecta > Trichoptera > Lepidostomatidae > Lepidostoma > Lepidostoma basale. The sequence continues at coordinate 78,095 of JAHDVF020001128.1, read as the reverse complement.
TTCATACATCGAGTCATGCACGCGCTTTGATTTCTCTGACTCCTCACATGGCCGACATTCAATATTTGATCGTGCCTCGTTTTCCTCGGTCTTCCTCTATTTCTGGTTCCATTTACATCATTAACATATAATTTTTTTACCATTCTTTCTTCATTCATTCTTTCCATATGTCCAAACCATCTTAAAGATCCTTTCATTATTTTGTTCATGACACCATCATTCGCACCGCATTCACTTCTTATATCTTCATTCGACACTTCTTTCATTTATAAGGGTCGTTACAAGAACATCATTTAGCACTGCAATTTTAGCTTTTTTGAATAAGTTTTTGTTTGCGATGCCAACTTTATGTGAACCATTCACTTTGTTGCCTGCCCCAACCCTTCTTTCAATATTCCTCTCCACTCGCCCATTTTTTGTAAACATACTACCCAAATACACGAATTCATCTACTTGCTCCAAATTTTCACCATTCACGCTAATGTTGCAGACTGTCACGGTTTCTTCCTTTTCAAAAATCATTACCTTGGACTTATTGACATTCATCATCAGATCATTTCGCATGCATACCTCATACATACTATTCACCAGGACTTGTAGTTCATGCTCCTTGTCTGCAAGTAGGACAGCGTCATCCGCATGCAAGAGACAGCTTACTGACACTCCGCTCATTTTGGCACCTACATCCAACCCTTTCAGCTCTTTCATACATTAAATGTAAGAAATTTATGTAAAATAAAAATGTTATTTTCGCTTCAAGAATAATGTAAAATATAACCAATTCCCTTATTGAAGGCTAAGGCATTAACACTGTGGAATTCCATAGTAATATACTTAGGAAATTGAAAAACTTTGTTTAATCCACTATTTTATAAAAAATATTAAAAAACACGACATGTTTCGGAGGATGCCTCCATCTTCAGGTCATCTTCTTCTTCTTTTAATAGATCTGACGATCTGTGACACAGAAATCATGTCTCGTCGGATGATGAGATCCAGCTGTCCCTCCATCTCTTAGGCGGTCTTCCAGGTGGGCGGTGTCGGGAGGGAATTCCATAAGCGGCTGTATATGTAAGTCTCTCACCATCCATGGTCCCTCCAGTATCTTCTTCTGGATCTACTCCACTGGACGATATCCTCTATTTCGCAAGTTTTTCTTATGTCTACGTTGCGGACACGATCTCGGAGAGTTTTTCCAGTAATTGATCTTAGGACCTTCATCTCCGATGTTCTTAGTAGTCCCTTGGTTCGCGCAGTGTCAGCCCGCGTCTCTACAGCGTACATCATGATAGGTCGCACGCATGTTTTATAGATTTTAATCTTGCTGTCGACACGCATGTGCTTGTTCTTCCAGACCAGATTCTTCAGGCATCCTGACACGGCGGAGGCTTTACTGACTTGTTCTCGTACTTCGGTATAAAGATCATTTTGGCTGCAGATCTCTACCCCCGAATATCTTAAACTCATTACTTGCTCCACAGGTATATCATCAACGGTCAGGTAGGTTGCCTAGATATAGTGAGACTTTTTGTTTTGTTCTTCAAACATAGAAAACAAAGACTAATAAAAACGCATTTAAAATTCGATACAATAATTCAAATTTAAAAATTAACCTGTGCTATTTGTAATAAGTAAATACTAACAATTATTTTTTAACAGCAAATAATACATGACGATAATATAAAAAAATACATATAAAAAAATTGTAATAAAAAAAAACATACATTTGAAAAGACATAATTTATATAGAAATTAATAAATGATTAATTTGCATTTGATTAGGAATGGGAGCTTGGAAGATTTAATAATGTAGACAAAGTATTTAAGGAGAAAGGAGTAAAAGGTGTTTAGATTTTATTTTACACATCTTTGATGATGCGCCAGAAGCTCCGGGAGCTCGGATGGGAAGTTCTTATGCATCCGCCCTATAGTCCGGACCTGGCACCAAGTGACTACCACCTGTTCCTGTCTATGATCAACGCCCTTGGGGGTACTAATTTGACCTCAATAGAGGCCTGTTAATATTGGTTGTCCGAATTTTTTGCCAATAGGGACAAGGGCTTCTATGAGAGGGGCATTATGAAGTTGGATTCTCGTTGGCAACAAGTTATCGAACAGAACGGCGCATAATTGACTTAAATCGGATGATTGTAACACTTTTTTAAAGCATTGAAATAAAGGGAAAAATACGAAATTACTTTTTCCCCAACCTAATATTTTTACATCTAAAGATGGTTTTTTATAAAATAAAAACCAAAGAACATCTCGTGGCAATCACTTTGAACCAACTATGAAAGTAGCGGCAGCCTATTCACGAATTATCTATGGTTTCGCCATATTTATTCCATAGTCCGTTGAATCTTGGGATAAGTGTTAATGTGGATGCATTGTGCAATATTGGTACAAGATCATAGTCTAGTGAAATAGCTTGATTTCAGAAAAACTGTTCCTCAACATATTTACTTTTCTACAAAAACTTCACTATTGCAAAACATTATGTATGGAAGTAAAGCGTGGAGCTGGCAAAAGAAGGATGACAGCAGGTTGAATACCGTAGAAATAATATTGGTACAATATCAATGTCTAGTGAACCAGCTTGATTGCTGTAAAACTAACTAACCATCACACCGTCTCCCTGAAGGGATAGACAGAAAGAATGGACTGCCACACTATTCATTCCTGATATATTTCTCTCGATTCTTCAACATTCATACATCGCGTCATGCACGCGCGCTGATTTTTCCTTCTCTTCGGTCTTTCTCTATTTCTATAGGTACATAAGGGTCGGCACAAGAACTCCATTGTGCACTGTTCTTCAATATATTTACATTTTTACGAAAACTTCACTATTGCAAAACATTGTATAAAATAACACAGGCTTCCTGTGAGCCTGTGTTATGCCAGTTGGTACTTATGGTCTGGAAAATGTAACATCGTCCAAACAAAGTTCCGAGAAACTACGAGTGACCCAAAGAGCCATGTTGGGAATAAGCCTAAGAGGCAGAGTCAGAAACGATACGGTGAGAGAACAAACAAAGGTCACTGACATCATCCACCGGGTGGCGACTCTAAAGTGGCAATGGGCAGGTCACGTAGCCAGAAGCTCAAATGAAAAATGGACAAGAAGACTGCTGACTTGGAGACCGTGGATGGCAAAGAGAAGTGCAGGGAGACCGCAACTGCGGTGGGAGGATGATCTGAACAGACAAGTCGGAATAACCTGGATGCAGTCTGCACAAGACAGAGTGACATGGAAGCGAATGGAGGAGGTCTTTGTCCAGGAGCTGACGGGAATAGGCTGAAGAAGAAAATAACTTTGATTTCATTACTAACCCTTTTAATTTTGCCTTTCTTTATTTATTGTTCCTTTTACGCCTTTCAAATATAAATTTTTTACCATTCTTCAATCTTTATTCATTCGTATTAATACGAATGAAAACGTCAGTTTTTTAGAAGTTTTATTATATTTTATGGGAATGACATGTTTCGTTCTTCTAAGGCATTAAACATTTGATAATGCCTTAGAAGGGCGAATCCCATATAATGAAACTTCCCGAAAACTGACGTTTTCATTCGTTTTAATAATTTAATATGAAGTTTAACATCATTGTTCAAGAAACAATTAGTTCATTTATTCTGTCCGTGTGTCGAAATAATTAAATTAATCAAATTTTAATTGTGTCTCAATAGAGACGAAGACGTAAACTGGAAACTGAACATGGATGATCAAGGTGTTTACAGGACTTATGACCTGTCATTGGTTGGGTTAAGCGCACGCTTTATGTAATTACAACATTCCCCATTCCACCTTTGTTATTGTGATCATGCATGACAAATTTTTGGAAGATGTATATATACTTCAAAATCCATATTTATCTTCACGTGTCAGTTTCAGTCAGCCATCTATGTAGATTTGGTTGCACTTGTGAATTTTTTCAAGAATTAACCTATACAACCGACCCACTAACGCCATCTATGGAGAATGATTTTCGGCGTTTAGCAAACTACCTTATTAACACAATGCGAAGGCTGTCGCCTAACATATTGTTAGAAGCCGCTAGGAGTATTATTCCATTCTATATGCCAAAGAATTTTGACCAGAATATTTGAAGACCAAATATTTGTGAATGTATACTTATACCTGTATACAAATCCTGGATTTACACCAAAGGGTGGTGGTGGTTAATCTATTTTTAAATATCGACAATTCAGAAGTCATAATAATGCAAGTGGGTGAATGGAGTGGGTGTTTTATGCACGTAGTCGATTTCTCAGAATCCTCACATGGTCGACATTTAATATTTGATCGATTTGATCGTATGACGTTTTTTTCGGTCTTCATCAATATCTTGTTTTCGTAGTTGACGTATATATTCTTTACCATTAATTATTTCCATAAGCTTGAACCAACTAAGTGACCCTTTCATTATTTTGTTCATGTTCACTTTCATTCACATCTTTTACTCGTATTTGCATTATACAACAACAACAACAAACCATCACGCCGTTTCTCCGCAGGGGTAGGTCGAGAGAATGGACCGTCACACCACTCTATCCTGACATACCTATCAGCTTCCTCGACATTTATACAACGAGTCATACACGCACGTCGATTATTCCGACTTCTAACATGACCAACCTTTAAAATTTCCTTATTTTTTAGCCATGCCATGTTTCCATCGACTCAGTACTCCATTTACATCGTTAACGTATACTTTCTTAACCATTCTATCTCCATCCATGCGCTCCATATATCCGAACCAACGCAGCGATCCTTTCATAATACCTTGTTCCGCTCTACATTCATTTTCTAACTATCTAACTAACTAACCATCACGCCGTCTCCCCGAAGGGGAAAGGCAGAAAAAATGTACTGCCACACTTTTCTTTCCTGACATATTTCTTTCGATTAATCAACATTCATACATCGTGTAATGCACACGCGTCGATTTCCCTGACTCCTCACGTGGCCGACATTCAATATTTGATTTATTTGATCGTCCCACGTTTTCCTCGATCTTCCTTTATTTCTATTTCCATTTACATAGTTAGCATATACTTTTTTTACCATTCTTTCTTCATCCATTCTTTCCATGTGTCTAAACCATCATCATTCGCACCGCATTCACTTATTATATTTTCACTCGACACTATCATACACAGAGTATCAACAAATACGCCTTAAGAACCTCATCTCTACCGCATTTATTCTGCTCTAATCCTTCTTCTGTCAGTTCCATGCTTCGCCTAGATACATAAGGGTTGAGATCAGAATTCCATTGTGAACGGTAATTTTCGCTTTCATTGTTAAATTTTGGTTTCCTATAACTATTTTTAAAGATTGGAAATAATTTGCATTTGAGACTCTATCGTGTACAGATTCGTTACACTAAGAAATCTCATTTCTACTGCATTTATTCTACATTTATACATCTTTTGCCAGTTCCATGCAGAGGAATTTAATTAGGTCTATCGGAGTACGTGTATTATCTCTGTCTACCTGCCTGGAGACACGACACACGATGGTTTTAACTTATGTTTTTCTATTGTGATTTAAAAAAAAAATAATAATACTAAATATAGATAGAATGGTTCTTATAATTAGCCCCTTATAACGAGCACCGTGAGAGCCGCTGCCTAGCTTGGACTGGTCACGTATGCCAAATTGAAGATTCCAGAGAAATCAAGACCGGAGTAAGACTTCTAGGAAGGCCTAGACAGCGCCTAATTGACAATGTACTGGCTGATCTGGCTAAGTTGAGCGAATTGGATTACTAGGAGCAAAAGGCGCAGGATCGAGGAGCTTTGAATAACATCATCAAAGAAGCTAAAACTCTTCAAGAGTTGTATGGCCATAGGAAGTAAGTATGTTTCATATTTAATAAAAACACGTCTTTCCCATAATATATAATCACACTTCTATAAAACAAACACGTAATTTAATATAATAAATATTAAAATTCGCTAATAAACGTAAAATATGGTGTTATTTTATCTCGAACAATAATGTAAAACTTCGCATTACAACAACAATAACAAACCACCACGCAGTTTCCCCGCAGGGGTAGGCAGAGAGAATGAACCGCTACACTACTCTATCCTAGCACACCTCTCTAGCTTCCTCCACATTTATACAGCGAGTCATACACACACGTCGATTCTTCCGGCTTCCAACATGATCAACCTTTAAAATTTGGTAAATTTGGTCATGCCATGTTTTCCTCGGTCTACCTTGACTCCGTACTCCATTTACATCGCTAACGTATACTTTTTAACCATTCTTTTTTCACTCATGCGCTCCATATGTCCAAACCAACGCAACGATCTTTTCATAATTTTGTTCATAATATCTTCTTTCGCTCTACATTCCTTTCTTATATCAGCATTTGAGATTCTGTCGTACATCGTTCTGTCACACATACGTCTTAGGGACCTCATCTCTACCCCATTTATTCTGCTTTCTTCCTTCTTCTGCCAGTTCCATGCTTCGCTTCCATACATAATGATATGTTTCACATTGCTAAGGTGTTATTAAAAGTTATAATTTAATAGTGCTTTATAAAGGCGAAATATGTCATTCTCTTTAAAAATTATGTAATAAAACTTCACGAAACAGACATTTACATTAATTTTCTAGAAGTTTTATTATATTTTATGGGAATGACATGTTTCGCCCTTCCAAGTGCCAAATGATAATGCCTTAGAAGGGCGAAACATGTCATTCCCATAAAATATAATAAAACTTATATTAAAGTGCCGTTTTCATCCGTATTAATTATTAAACATGGAGTTTTACATCATTATTCAAGAAACAATATTTTTATTATATTTTACGTGAGTGGCGTGATTTTTATAATGATCTAGCATGGCGAAACGAGTCACTCCCATAAAATATAATAAAAAATTATACATTACAATAATGTCAAATAATAATGAAATAAAACGATGTTTGTTAACTACTTCCACTTTAGTCTTTATTTCGACAGCGACCGGTTTTGCCAGACTCGCTGGTATCGACAGACGATGCCAGCGAGCCTGGCGAAACCGGTCGCTGTCGGAATAAAGGCAAAAGTAGAAGTTATTAAAAAAAACATCGTTTTATTTCATTATTATTTAAAATATATTATCTAAAAATTTATTTTAAATAATATTTCCATCTAAAAAGAACATTTTGTGTTGAATTATTTTTATTTTGTTATTTTATTTTATATCATTGTATTTTATATTATTTGTTTTAGATTTTTTTGTGGATGTTGGACGATCGAAGTGTGCGCGGGAGATGCCTATTGGTGGCGATGAGGTTCACAACCCATCACACCGCGTCTCCCGCGGAGCGGAAAGAGAAGGATGGAGTGCCGCATCAGTAAAAGTGTGACAGTCCATTCTTTCTGCCTACCCTTTCAGGGAGATGGCGTGATGGTTAGTTAGTTAGTTCATATTAAATATTGATAAAACGTTATTTTTTATATTTTAGAAGTTTTATTATATTTTATGTTTTTATTTTATATAATGACCTAGCAGGTGAAACATGTGAATTCTAAAAAATATAATAATCTTCAAGAATTTCATTTTCCATTAGTATTAAATATGAAATATTGACACAATAATCATATTACGTACCTACTACCATCTTAGCTTGATTTCGATATAATATAATTATTCGGCATTGAAGATTTTGAGTCGATTATCCTTGGTAATAATTCGACCTCGTACCTAATACGTATTAAAATGTATATAAAAACAGAATAAAAACGTACCTTTTTTAATGGTTTAAATATCACAAATATACACAATTTAATTAATTTATTTATTATTGATATTCGATCTAGAACACTCGCGAAATGTAGAAAAGTTGTTAGGGTTCGTAGAAGACGTGCGTAGCGAACGAAATCCGAAGTTAAACTGAACAACTTGAAATATTTCTCGTCGTCCTGTGCCGAGAGAATTTATCATATTGCACTAAAATACCAGTGGCGCTGCATTTCAAGTGCGGAGTTGTATAAAAAATTATGAAGCTATTTTAAAAACAGAGACACTAACTAACTAACTAACCATCACGCCATCTCCCTGAAAGGGTAGGCAGAAAGAATGGACTGTCACACTTTTACTGATGCGACACTCCATCCTTCTCTTTTCGCTCCGCGGGAGACGCGGTGTGATGGGTTGCGAACCTCATCGCCACCAATAGGCATCTCCCGCGCACACTCTGATCGTGCAACACCCACAAAATAAATCTAAAATAAATAATATAAAATACAATGATATAAAATAAAATAACAAAATAAAAATAATTTAACACAAAATGTTCTTTTTAGATGGTGCACATATTGTCTATTTAATTTATGTTCCACGAATCCGTCGTTTTTTTTAATTTAGCACATAATGTAAATAACACATAATGTTTTTTTCGATGTTGCACATATTGACATGGACGATCCAGACTTTTGTGTTTATTTAATTTATGTTACACGTATCCACCGTTTTTTTAAATTAGCTGTAATTAGGCACTTAACCAGCAAGAACTTTGAAATAATATTGAAGGAATTATTCAAATTGTCATTGGAACAAATGAAAAAATTATTTTTACACCTGTCAAAATTCTTTATAAAAACGATAAAACTAATATAATTTTAACAGCAAAACAGTACAAACGTATTACGTGTCACAATTAACTATAATAAAGTGCGGCAACAGTTAAATTGACCAAAACAATTCACTTATACGCGAAATATCTCCAAATTAACAGGAGCACCACATGAACCAAACCAAATTTTCAAAAACACTAATGTTGTAAAAAACAAAAACTGGTCAAAATTTTAGCATATAGATTGGAGTGACATCTCCCGGCGGTTTCTAGCAATGCGCTAAATGGCAGTAGCCTTTCACATTGCGTTAAAAAGATCTTCTGCTTAATGCTTAAAATACAATCTTCATAGATGGCGTTAGTGTGTAGATTGAATATATTACCATGTAAAGGGTGGTGTTGGAGATTAACATATATACAACTTTCAAAAATTTGTCAGACATGGTGGTCATAAGAAAAAATAAGGTGGAATGGGGAATGTTGTAGTACATAAAGCGCGCGCTTAACCCAACCAATGACAGGTCATAAGTCCTGTAAACACCTTGATCAACCATATTCTGTTTCCAATTTGCATCTTCGTCTCTATTGAGATATAATTGATTCTTGAAAGACACTAATAATAAAATAATTCAGTCACTAACTAACCGAATGGCGCCTTCAAAGTCATCAATGCAAATATAAATATTTAAACTAAAGCTAAGATGGCAGTACATAATGGAGTTCTAGTAGCAACCTTATGTATGAAAGTGAAGCTTGGAGCTGGCAAAAAATGATGAAAGTAGGATAAATGCCGCGGAAATGAGATCACCGAGGAGAATGTAGAGAAAACGATATTATTATAACTAACAAACTAACTAACCATCACGCGCTCTCCCCGAAGGGGTAGTCAGAAAGAATGGACTGCCACACTTTTCTCTTCTGACATATTTCTCTCGCTTCCTCAACATTCATACATCGTGTCATGCACGCGCGTCGATTTCTCTGACTCCTCACATGGCCGACATTCAATATTTGATTTATTTGATCGTGCCACGTTTTCCTCGGTCTTCCTCTATTTCTGGTTCCATTTACATCATTAACATAGATTTTTTTTACCATTCTTTCTTCATTCATTCTTTCCATATGTCCAAACCATCTTAATGATCCTTTCATTATTTTGTTCATGACACCATCATTCGCATTGATATTATTATTATTATTATTATTATTCTGATGACTTGTATTTTAAGTACGCCGTTTTGCAAAATCAATTACTCCAAGGGCGCACTAGGAAATGACTGACCGAACAGTGCAGTCTTTAGAAGTTTCATAAATTAAACGTCACTATCCTCATACTTAATACTAACATGTAGGCTATTCCATGCTAACAGACCCCCAACGCTGAAAGCACGATCATAGAAACATGCTTTATTGGCTCTGACTGGAATTGCTATGTTGTTTGCACTTGTTTCTACTGATCGGAGTGGACGTTGCCTTTCCGTTGGCATGGGTGTCACGCAGAGGTCCGATATATACGCTGGCGCTCTCTGGTGTCGAGCCTTAAACACTGTCAAGCACAATTTATATTTTACTCTCTCTCGGATTTTAAGCCAGTGAAGGTAGGCAGATGTAGGCAGATGATTGCATCATAAGTAAAATTAAAAAATGATCCCTGAGATGGTTTGGACATATGGAACGAATAGATGAGATAAGAATGGTTAAAATGTTGTATACAAGAAGCGTGAGTGGGAAGAGAAGTCGTGGAAGACCAAGGTAAACACGGCATGACCAAATTAATCAAATACTGAAAGGCGGCCACATTCGAAGTCGGAAGAATCGACGAGCGCGCATGTTACGATGTATAAATGTGGATGAATCTAGAGAGGTATGTCAGGATAGAACAGTGTGGCGGTCTATTCTCTCTGCCTATCCCTCCAAGGAAACGGCATGATGGTAAGTTAATCAGTTGTGATAAAACGATGTCATCCCGAATTGATAGGCTTCCCGACACACTTCTTTCACTTCCTCAACACTCGTACATCGTGTCGTGCATGCACGTCGATAACTCCGACTTCCCCTCCCCCCCACAACCCTTCATTCAATATCTTTCTCCACTCTACCATCAACTAACTGCAAAATATACAAATAATTTTATTTATACTTTCGTAAGGTCAGAATATACAAAACCTGCGTAAGGCCTACATGTCGTTAGGCCTACAAGGCCTCTATGCCAACATATAATCAGGCTGGCCTCTCTTGGGAGATCCACTCCTGACTATCCCTCCATCTCTTCGGTGGTCTTCCGGGGGGACGGTAGCCGGCAGGAATCTGATGCGCTACAGCGTGTGGGATTCTGGTGGGATCCATCCTCTGCATGTAGGCATTCCAGTATCTGAAAAGTATAATAAAGTCTTAAAATATTTATTTGGAATTCCAAAATAAATCTTTATAACATCTGTCAGATCATGTAAACAACAACAATTTTATAAATATGTATCTTTACTGAAGAAGGACTGTTTGTCCGAAACATGTCTATATAATTTTTTTTTAAATAAAAGTGTTGTATATACAAAGTTTATAAAAAAGAAAAATAGAAATAAACCATCATAACAACACAAAGTATGGCGTATTTAGAAGAAATTCTTAAAATATTTTCTGCGAAATATTAAGGAATTTTATTTAATTAACTAACTAACCATCACGCCGTTTTGCCGGAGGGGTTAGCAGAGATGGTGGACCGCCGCATTGCTGCTCTATACGGACATACCTCTCTAGCTTCCTCTATTATTGCATCATTACATTATTACTGCCTACCCCTTCGTGGACATAGGACCAACCAAGAGATCCGTACAATGACCCAGCAGCCCCTTATAACGAGCACCGTGAGAGCCGGTCGCCTAGCATGAATTGGGCACGTATGCCGAGCCGAAGAGACCAGAGCAATCAAGACCCTGTACGCGTCTAGACCGACTGGAGTAAGACCTCTAGGAAGGCCTAGACAGCGCCTAATGGACAATGTTCTGGCTGACCTGGCTAGGTTGGGCGAATCGGACTGCTGGGAGCAAAGGGCGCAGGATCGAGGAGCTTGGCGAAAAATCATCAAGGAGGCTAAAACTCTTCAAGGGTTGTATGGCCATAGGACCCGTAAGACCCCTTCGTGGAGACGGCGCGATTGTTAGTTTAATTGTTGTTAGTTTATTTTAGGTCCCGAAGTCCACGCTACGCCTCTGTTTAGCAAGCTTACACTGGTAATATTGAATAGCCAGAAAATGTTGACTTTTGCAATTCAAGTTGATCAAAGCGGTTGAAAGGCACGTTGGGAAACCGCTTTAGCGCGGATTTCAACATTATACATAATTCTGATATTACCGTGCCCGATGAAACTTCGGAAAACATCGGAAAAACTCGGTAAACATCGCGGGAAAATGACAAAAAAGTCGCCATAGAAATACGTGCTACCTTCAATTTTATAGATAGCCATTTCTCTAGGGTAGAATTTTCTTGAATTGAGAAACTGACTAAAACATTTGATAATATCTTAGATGTCGAAAATGTAATTTACATAAAATATAATAAAACTTGTATATAACAGACGTTTTCTAACTAACCAACTAACCATCACGCCGTCTCCCCGAAGACGTAGGCAGAAAGAATGGACTGTCACACATTTCTTTCCTGACATATATCTCTCGTTTCCTCAACATTCATACATCATGTCGCGTCGATTTCTCTGACTCTTCACGTGGCGGACATTCAATATATGATACATTTGATCGTGTCACGTTTTCCTCGGTCGTCCTCTATTTCTATTTCCATTTACATCGTTAATACATATTTTTTTAACAATTTTTTCTTCATTCATTCTTTCCATGTGTCCAAACCATCTTAATGACCCTTTCATTATTTTGTTCATAACACCATCATTCGCACCGCATTCACACATTCCAGAGTTTTCACGCATTCGTCTAAGAGATCTCATTTTTCTCTCTCTCTCTCTCTCTCTCTCTCTCTCTCTCTCTCTCTCTTTCTCTGTCTCTCTATTTCTTTCTCTCTCTGTCTCTCTGTTTCCTTTTCTCTCTGTCTCTCTATTTCCTTCTCTCTCTCTGTCTCTCTATTTCCTTCTCTCTCTGTGTCTCTCTCTTTCCTTCTCTCTCTATTCCTCTCTTTCCTTCTCTGTCTATTTCTCTCTTTCCTTCTCTCTCTATTTCTCTCTTTCTCTCTCTCTATTTCTCTCTTTCTCTCTCTCTATTTCTCTTTTACTCTCTCTATTTCTCTCTTTCTCTCTATGTGTATCTTTCTCTCTCTCTCTCTCTATGTCTCTCTCTCTCTATGTCTTTCTCTCTCTGTCTCTCTTTCTTTCTCTCTCTATATCTATCTTTCTTTCTCTCTCTATGTCTTTCTTTCTCTTTCTCTCTCTATGTCTCTCTTTGTTTCTCTCTCTGTCTCTCTTTCTTTCTCGCTCTATTTATCTCTACTTCCGTTGATTATCTTCTCTTACATCCCTCTCCAAGATGAGCCTGTATGTCTCCTCGCGGGGACTCCACAAATAGACCGCCGCGCCGGTACGACAGCGACACGGGTGCTTGATGTCCAGGATCGAGAGATATGGAAGCAGACGGAGGACAGAGGTGGCCTACGTCCAGGAGTGGACGGATATGCCGATGATGACATCCGTTTACAAAAAAGATATTTGTTAACACGCAGTATTAACGGCCGAATTTCCCCACGCAGCGAGACAAGGCCACAGAGAGAAAAGTTTCGCAATAACCCGACGGACGCGTCAATTGCTATATTTCCGACAAGAAACTGTTACTCACCGACAATAGAAGGTATTTACCACAAGCATTGCTCAAGAAATAAGCTATTTCTTGATTACCATTATTTTTGGACTCGAATGACTGGGAGTGTGCCACGGTAGGACACACAATTGACAGTAAACTAACTAATTTGTTTTTAAATGTACTCGTATACAAAAACTTGTAGACAAATACTGGATTTTACCCATTGCGGGTTAATCATTTTTTAACCCTCTCTTCCCTGTGATGGGTATCTTCTACACGTTGCTTCTTAAAACCATCAATATCTCTAAAAATATAATAAATACAAGGTTAAGATTTTAGGGATTCCTCCATAATATATTTACGCATTGATTTAAAAAATTTAGATATCTGGGAGTGGATCTGCTCAGTCAAAATGATCTTGTCAGTGAAACAATAGGACAAGTCAACAAGGCTTCGGCGGTATCAGGTTGTTTCAAGGATATAATATGGAAAAATAAGTATATGAACTGACAGTAAGGTCAGAATATATAAAACCTGCGTAAGGCCTATACTGACATATAGCATTGAGACCAGAGCGGATACCACAAGAACGAAGGCTAAAGTACAAGTGGCAGAGATTAGGACGCTGAGGATGATAGCAGGAAAGAATTTTCGCGATAGGGTGAGGAATACGGCCATCCGCGAGATCTGCAAGGTGGAGGATGTCGTGAGATGGGGCAGACAACGCAGAAGATACTGGAATGCGCACGTGCAGAGGATGGATCCCACCAGAATCCCACACGCTGTGGCGCATCAGATTCCTGCCGGCTGCCGTCCCCCCGGAAGACCGCCGAAGAGATGGAGAGATAGCTGGGAGTCAACCTCCCAAGAGAGGCCAACCTGATTTCAGCAACAGACCAAAGGTCTACAAGGAGAAGAAGAAGAAGAAGATTTAAAAAATAATATAATTAATAATAATAAATTATCGGGTACATCCGAGGTATTTTGTGAAAATTGAAAACAATGTCGCGTACAAACAGACAAACACACTATATTCGCATCTCACTCTTGCGTATGTTCTAGCTCAATGTTCTCACTCGCCGTCCCGCCGCCGCCGGCAGTTGCTTTCGGGCTTGCAACCAGAGAGGACCTATGCCCGTTCCGTGAGCGTTGCCAGATGGTTTTTTAATGTTTTCAGCAATTAAATCTCAATTATTGTAATTTTTTACTTCAATTATAATTATATAAGGGGATTAGCTATGAATGTTTTAACGCGTACTGACTACTCTACACCGTAAAGCACGTTTTTATTTTAGCACCGTAAGGGAAAGGTTAAGGATTTATTGTATCTCAATAGAGACATTGCATTAATAAAGATTTTCTGCTTAAAGCTTACAAATGAACTTAATAGATGGCGCTAGTGTAGATTGACCTAAAAATGTGAAGTTTTTTAAAATAGTAGCATATTATACAAGTTCCAAAAATTTGGTGGTGATAATAAGAAGGGCGGAATGGGGAATGTTGTTAACATAAAGTGATCGCTTAACCCAACCAATGACAGGTCATAAGTCCTGTAAACGCCTCGACTACCATAATCTGTTTCCAAAAAAATGTACATCTTCGTCTCTATTGAGATACAATTAATCCTTAAACTAACTAACTAACCATCACTTCGTCTCTCCGCAGGGGTAGGCAAATGTCCACTATAGTGCTCTGTCCTGACATACCTCTCGAGCTTCACACATCGTACCAAAAACAATCGTCAATTTTTTCGTCAAGACTTCAAATGTCTCTTCTAATATTTTTTTTAATTTGATGTCATGCTGGTCGTACGCTTTCTTTTTTTGTAAGCAGTTAAAAGTCTAACTAACTAACCATCACGCCATTTCGCCGGAGGGGTAGGCAGAGAGGATGGATCGCCACAATGTTCTGTCCTGGCATGCCTCTCGGGATTCTTCTACATTCATACATCGTACCATACAAGCACGTAAATTATTCCGACTTCGGATGTGGCCGCCTTTTAGTAATTGATTAATTTGGCCATGTTTTCCTCGGTCGTCTTCGGCTTCTTTTTTCAATCTCGCTGGTTGAGTACAACTTTTTAACCATTCTACTCTCATCCATTCGTTCCATATGTCCAAACCATCTCAAGGATCATTTTTTAATTTTATCCATAGTAAACTTAGAAGTCCAAGGTAACGATTTTTGAAAAAGAAGAAATCATGACAGTCTGCAACATTGGCGTGAATGGTGAAAATTTGGAGCAACTAGATGAGTTCGTGTATTTAGGTAGTATGTTTACAGTGGAGAGCGATATTGAAAGAAGGGTTGGGGCAGGCAACAAAGTGAATGGTGCACTTAAAGTTGTCATCGCATACAAAAACCTATCCAAAAAAGATAGAATGCAAGCACACAATGGTATTCTTCTACCGACCCTTATGTATGGAAGCTAAGCATGGAACTGGCAAAAGAAGGATAAAAGTAGAATAAATGCAGTAGAAATGAGATCTCTTCTCTGTGTATGAGATAGAGTGTCGAATGAAAATATAATAAGTGAATACGGTGCGAATGATGGTGTTATGAAAAAAAAATTAAAAGATCATTAAGATGGTAACACATGGAAAGAATGAATGAAGAAAGAATGGTAAAAAAATTATATGTTAACGATGTAAATGGAACCAGAAATCGAGGAAGACCGAGAAAAACGTGACACGATCAAATATTGAATGTAGGCCATGTAAGGAGTCAGAGAAATCAACGTGCGTGCATGACACGACGTATGAATGTTGAGGAAGCGAGAGAAATGTCCGGAAAGAAAAGTGTGGCAGTTCATTCTTTCTGCCTACCCCTTCGGGGAGAAGGCGTGATGGTTAGTTAGTTAGTTTAGTGATTCTCGTGACATGTGATAGGTAGCTAATCTATCGTCATTTTATTGTCACGTGAATTCTACACCAGACCAAAGACAGTGTGACGATCACACTGCCCTCGCCGGGAATCGAATCCGGAACCTTCGGGGTGGCAGTCAATGCACTTACCACTCGGCCACGAAGGTCGTCATGTGTACAATTTTAAGCTAATATTAATAAAATAGTGAGAATCACACTATCATCGCCGGGAATCGAACCCGGGACCTTCGATGTGGCAGTCACAGCTCTTCCGCGAAGTTTGTCGCATATGTTTTTAATCTCGTAAGCTCAACAACAATTTGTTGATCTTGGGCCCTATATATGTTTATAACCAGTTTAATTCCCAGGTATTTAAAGACGTAAAATAAATTTTCCAATTTGACAGAAGGGTCTGAAAAATAGTTAAATAAAAGTATCTCGAAATAATGTTTTATTTTATTTTTGTTTTTAGCAATACCTTAACCCGTTTAGACAGCATTTTTTAATTTGTAGCAGTATTCGTTTTATCGAGTCTTTTTCTTCTCAGTCGTCTTCATCATGATTGAGGGTCATGTCCATCCTGTAAACCATTGACCATGGCACGCCATGCGCTCCTGTTACCCGTCAGTCTCCAGGCTGCAGCTTATGAGAGTCCAGTCAGATCCCTGATTTGAACCAGTCCCATCTTGGTATTGTTTGAGATTCTTTTGTCTTGCCATATCTTGGTGAGCTTTGTCATGGCAGTTTTGGCCATTTGGTTATAAGGGTAAAAAATATATATTAATATGAGGAAAGTTAAGAGATTATGTCAGAATAGAAGTGTGGTGGTCATGTGGTTAATCCTCTCTACCTACCCTTTTGGGGAAATGGCATGTTGATTAGTGTTGCGTTTGTAAGGTATGAAACTTGGAGCTGGCAAAAGAAGGATGAAAGTAGGATAAATGCTGTAAAAATAAAATCATCGGGAAGAGTGTGTGAGACGAAATAAGTCAAAAATGTTAGGCAGATTATTTCATCATAATTTAAATTTAAAAAAAGGATCCCTGAGATGTTTTGTACATATGGAACGAATGGACGAGAGAATGGTTAAAATGTTGTATAAAAGCAGTTGTGTGAGTGGAAAGAGAAGCCGTGGAAGACCAAAGAAAGCATGATATGACCAAATTGATCAAATACTTAAAGGCGGCCATATTCGAAGTCGGCAAAATCGACGAGCATGCATGTTACGATGTATGAATGAGGAGGAAACCCAAGGGGTATGTCAGGATAAAGCAGTGTGGAGGTCCATTATCTTTGCCTACCCTTTCGGGGAAACATCGTGATGATTTTATGTCAAAGTTAACTCACACATGTTATATATATAATTCTAGGTTCTTGCACTCAGTTTGTAATAATTTTGGTTAGTTTATATCGTTCTCCCGATGATGAAGGTGTAAGCCTTCGAAACATGTCGAGAAAAATAAACTCATAAGGGGAAAAAACAGTTTTTTTAATTCATAAAAATTCGACAGTATGAAAAGGTTAACGCATGGTAATAACCTCAAAAGGCGTTCAAATTGCAGATTACTAAGGATGATTTTTGTATGGAAATATTTTTTAAGCTGTCCTTTGAAATATTAGGGTCCCTATAACTCATTGACCCTTGATACTTTGATACCTGAATTGAATAAACTCCCTTTAAATTATGTGGTGAATAATTCTTTAAAAACAAACCAACTATAATAACCATCACGCCATCTATCCGAATGGGCAGGCAGTAAAAAGCACCGCCACACCGTACTTTCACCGAAGGCAGCTCAAAGCAATCAAAAGAAATGTTCCAACTGATGCATTAAAAACACTTGTTAATTCCTTCGTCGTATCTCGACTCGACTATTGTAACGGTATTATATGCCAACATACCCAAGAAACAAACAAACAAACTTCAATCTGTTTTCAATGCGGCAGCACGACTTATAAAAGGTGTTCCAAAAAACTCGCATACTTCACAACATCTAAAAGATCTTCACTGGCTCAAGTGTCCTGAAAGAATCCAGTATAAACTATGCTGGACGGTTTTTAAAGTGTTTCACGGAATGGCACCAGCCTATATATCTGAACTTTGTGTTGCTGATAGCCCTAACTTGCGGCAATTTACGCTTCGATCAGCAAACTCCTCGGCAATAGGCAGATTAGTTGAGCCAAAGCGCGACCCCCGGACAAATTTCGGAGATCGGGCCTTTGCAGTGGCAGATCCGTCCGCCTGGAATATGCTTCCTGCACGCCTCAGATGCATTGACAATCCGACAGACTTTAAATCTCGCCTTAAAATCCACCTTTTCAAAATATCTCATAAAATGTAAACAACGGTTATCTGATTGCTGGTGTCACATGCAGCTCTCATGACTAAAAACATTGTCAAAACGCCCTTGAGGTGAGCTATTCACGAAAACGGCGCTATACAAATTAACCTAATTATTATTATTATTCATTCTTGACATACATCTTTCGCTTATTCAATATTTATACATCATGTCATGCACGAACGTCTATTTATTCGATAGTTCACGTGGACGACATTTAATAATTGATTGATTTGATCGTGCCACGTTTTCCTCGGTCTACCTCTATTTTCACATACATAGTAAACGCATTCGTTTGATTATTTTGTTCTTCTTCTTCAGCCTGGACGTAGGCCTCCTCTCGAATTTTCCATTCTCTTCTATCCTGAGCGATCCGCATCCAGGCACTTCCCGCACTTGCAAGCAGCCAACGCAACTGCGGGCGCCCAACTCCACGCTTTGCCGTCCTTGGCCACCAGCACAGCAATCGCCATGTCCACTTCTCATCTGGATCGCGAGCGACATGTCCCGCCCATCGCCACTTGAGGGTTGCGGCCATCTTGACAACATCGGAAACCTTTGTCCTGACTCTTATGTCCTCATTTCTGAGTCTGTCCCGTAAACTGATACTCATATTTTGGTTCATAACGCTTATATTCGCATTTCATTCACATCTTATATTTTCATTTGACGATCTTTCATATAAATTCGTCTATTTCCACACATTCGTTTATCAGGTTTGAAACAGTTCCATGCTTCACTTCCATATTATTTTTAAGAAATAATTTTATGATAATAAAAAAATGGAATAAATTAAACACTACTTGTATATATCATATATTATTTTATTTATTTCAGAAATCATACATGTTTTTTTTTGTTTTTAATAAATTATAAGAATTATGTATATGATATTATTTTATTTAAAAATAACATCCATCAAGAAATTTCACTTAAATCATTAAAATTAATAGAAAATAGAAAAATATTAAGATGGTTTTGACACATGGAAAGAATGAATGAAGATAGATTGGTAAAAAGTATATGTTAACGATGTAAAAGGATCTAGAAATAGAGGAAGACCTAGGAAAACGTGGCACATTCAAATTAATCAAATATTGAATGTCGGCCACGTGAGGAGTCGGCGAAATCGACGTGTGTGTATGACCTTATATATGGAAGCGAAGCATGGAACTGGCAAAAGATGGATGAAAGTAGAATACATGACAGAATGTGTTAAAAATCTGTGTATGATGGAGTATCGAAAACATAACATGTGGTGCGAATTAAAGTGTTTTGAACAAAACAATGAAAGGATCATTAAGATGGTTTGGACACATGGAAATAATGAATGAAGAAAGATTGGTTACGTATATGTTTACGATGTAACTGCAACTAGAAATAGAGGAAGACCGAGGAAAATGTGGCACAATAAAATAAATCAAATATTGAATGTCGGCCACGTGAAGAGTCGGCGAAATCGACGCGCGTGCATGACACGATGTATGAATGTTGAGGAATCGAGAGAAGTGTGTCAGGAAAGAAAAGTGTGGCAGTCCATTATTTTTACCTTCGGGGTCTAAATGCACATAGAAAATAAATATACAAATAAAAATGTTACAATTATTAGAAAACTTAAAGCAAATACTTCTTTTGAACGAAATTCTTTAGTCTTATGTTGAATTTGTTCTTCTTGTGTTTTTTCTGATGTTATAATTGTTGTATTTTCTGTCATGAATTTAATTTCATTATTTTTAACTTCAGTTGACTGCCCATTTCCAAAAATATAGTTTACAAATCGTTGAGATCTTTTGCTTGAAAAAAAATACGGTGTCCTGATAAAATTTTGGCTTTCGTTTTGACTTTGTATGCTTACATTGCAACTCTGTTCCGATACTCGTCTTTGAAAGAATTCTGTCTGAATGTTATCGAGTTTCTCTGGGTGTTTTATAAAAACGATAGGAAGATCAGTAGTTTTATTGAAGTCAAACGTGTTTATTCTTAATCTTTGAAAGTTTAAACTGATTTCTTGATTTTGTTCTTCGCTATCGACAAACCCCATATTTACATAGCTATTCTCTTCTGAATTGGCGTTTCTGATAATGTCTGCGTTATCAGGAGACATAATATCAAGACAGTGAGAGGAAACGAATTCAAAATTTACAGTTGTCACTTTTGGAAAAAGAATCGCTGCTTCAAAATTGATTTCCACTTCAGATTCACGTGATTTTTTAGAATCGCACATTTTTATATCAGAATCACAATTATTTATGCTATTAGAAGTGATTGCTTCATTTGTAGCTTCTGAATTGCAACTAATGGCCTTATGAAAATCACAATTATTAATGCTATTAGAAGTGATTGCTTCATTTGTAGCTTCTAAATTGCAAATAATGACTTTATCAGAACCACAATTATGTATGTTATTAGAAGTGACTGCTTCATTTGTAGCTTCTAAAATGCAACTAATGTTTTTATCAGAACCACAATTATGTATGCTATTAGAAGTGACTGCTTCATTTGTAGCTTCTAAAATGCAACTAATGGTTTTATCAAAATCACAATTATTTATGCTATTTGAAGTGACTGCTTCATTTGTAGCTTCCGAATAGCAAGGATTAGCTTCAGAATCAAAAGCTAACGAACACAACTCTGAATTTTCTACTTCTTCTATATTAGAATTTGCAAATGTATGAGCTTCAAAATTACACGTTTTTACAGATGAAACGTTTTCACAAATGGGAGCTGGATAAATTGATTTTTTATGAGCTGTAACTTCAAATTTACTGATAGGAGCTTCGTTAGAAGCGATCAATTCAGCTTCGTGGTTAGAGATGAGATTTTTAACTTCAGAAACAGAAAAATATACTATGTCAGGTTCAACTTCAGATTTCGGATCACAGACTTCAAAATTGGAAGTGATAAATTTAGAATCGCTTGTGATAGAATCATGTTTTGCCTTTTTAATATCATAAATAAAAGGAACGTTATAAATTTTACATATTTCACATTCACATACGCATGTGATACCCACTGAATTAGGTGTTGTAGCTACAGAGCTACAAATTGCAGCTTCAAAATTAGAAGTAAAATTATCTAAACCACGTAAATCAGCTTCAGAATTAGGTGTTACATTTTTTGAACCGCATATAGTTTCAGAATTATAAGAAACATTATCACAATTACATATCAAAGATGGTGATTTAGAAGTAATATTTTCGGAATTACATATCACGGCTGCTGAATTTAAAGTAACATTTTCAGAACCACCTATTACTGCTGCTGAATTAGAAGTATCATTTTCTGAATCACATATCACAGCTGCTGAATTAGAAGTAATCTTTTCAGAAACATTTATTATTGAGGCTGAATTTGAAGTAACATTTTCAGAACCATGTGCCACAGCTGCTGAATTAGAAGTAACTTTTTCAGAACCACATTTGAAATCTGCTAAATTATAAGTAACGTATTCAGAACCAGATATTATCGTTGCCGAATTTGAAGTAACATTTTCAGAACCACACATTATTGCTGCTGGATTAGAAGTAACATAATCTGCATAAAATATTGTAGAATTACAGGTGTTATTTTTAGAGTCATACATAGCAGTTACAGATTTAGAAGTAACATTTTCAAAATCAAGTTTTACAGGTTCACAATGAGAGCTTATATTAACAGAACCATATATAAAAGTTGATGAATTTGAAGTAATATTTTCAGAACCACATAAAACAACTGCTGAATTTGAATTAACAACTTCAGATCCACATATTAATGCTACTGAATTTGAAGTAACATTTTCAGAACCACGTATCACAGATGTTGAATTTGAAGCAACATTTTCAGAATCACGTATCACTGCTGCCGATTTAGAAGTAATATTTTCAGAACCACAAGTAACGGGTTCATAATAAGGAGTTACTTCAAAATGACATAGTTTAGTTTGAATGTCGGAACTACGAATGTTCTCATCAGAATTTGAACATACATATACAGCTTCAATTCGACCACTATTAGCTTCAAAATCACAAGTCTTCGATTTAGGTTGAAAATGAGGTGTTGCTTCAAATTCGGAATCATTGGTCATTACATTGTCATCACATTTAATTGCACTGGTACCAAAATATGTGATATTGCTATTCGGTGTTTGTACATCTAATTCATGATTCTTCAATTCCGAATCAGACCTCGCTGCTTCAAATTCAGAAACCAGCACTTCAAAATTATGCATTGCCGCTTCAAAATCATCAATAAATACTTCAAGGTCATCAGTTTTATCTTCTGGAATATAAGTTTCTTCGGCGTATTTTATAATCTTCTTACTTTTTGTATTTGGACATGAATAGTCGTCATTTTTTTTCAAAATCTCTTCTCTATGACGTCCAATATTGTTGGTTAAACTGACAGTTATATTTTCATAAGGAGGATTTTTGCTTATTTCACTTTTTACATCCAAAATTTTTATTCCATTGTGAAAAAACTTTTCCATGATTTTGCAGAGGAGTATCCTAAAATCTAAAAAAAAAGATTGTTGTTATAACTAAAACAACGTTTTTATGGAAATGTAAACAAAAAGGACGTTAAGATGGTTTGGACACGTGGAAAAAATGGTAAAAAAGTATAATATATGTTAACGGTGTAAATGGAACTGGAAATAGAGGAAGCCCAAAGAAAACGTGACATGATCAAATATATCAAATATTAAATGCAAATCAACGTGTAGAGCCGGAGAAATCGATGTGCACGCATGACACGATGAATGAATGTTGAGGAAACGAGAGAATTATGTCAGAAAAGAAAAGTGTCGAGTCCATTATTTCTGCCTACCGCTTCGGAGAGACGGCATGATGGATAGTTAATTATTTTAGTACACTAATAAAGCGTCAAAGATCTCTAGAATTCTCTACATTCACACACCGTGTCATGCATTCGCGACGATTATTTCGACTGTTTACGTATTCGATATTTGAAACACAATAAATTATAAATATATTAATTATATTTGAAGCATGGAACTGGCAAAGGAAGGATGAAAGTAGAATAAATGCAGTAGAAATGAGATCTCTTAGACGAATGTGTGGATATTCTGTGTATGATAGAGGGTCGAATGAAAATATAAGAAGTGAATGCGGTGCGAATGATGGTGTCATGAACAAAATAATGAAAGGATCATTAAGATGGTTTGGATATATGGAAAGAATGAATGAAGAAAGAATGGTAAAAAAATTATATGTTAATGATGTAAATGGTACCAGAAATAGAGGAAGACCAAGGAAAACGTGGCACGATCAAATAAATCAAATAGTCCATTCTTTCTGCCTACCCCTTCGGGGAGACGGCGTGATGGTTAGTTAGTTAGTTAGTTATAAATTATACCGTATTTCATCGGTCGACCATGATTGTGGGGTACATTCACATTATCAACGTACACATTTTTCATTTTTTTTTTTCAGATGTACAAACAAATTTGGGTGTTTTGGAAAAGGTTATACATTTTGTTTTTTTGATAGAGATCGTCAAGTTGTATTTCTTACAGGCGTGATGTAGTCTGTCTAGCATTTTTTGTAGGTCATTATTGTTTTCAGCTATGATTATAGCATCGTCTGCATAACAGACCACATTGACAAATTGCTCTCCCATCCTATATCCCAGTTGTAGCGATTGGGTCTCCTCTATAAGTTTGTCCATTATCAGATTGAATTATATTATATTCGTATTAATTATTTAATATTAATATTAATAAACTCCGCCGATACCGGTCTCAAGCCCGGAAGATAAAAGAGGGGGTTGGCGTGCAAGGTAAGTAGCCTACAGTAATTAAAAACAACCTTAAGCTCACAGTACAGAGAAGAAAGCCTTGGACAATAAAGGGCTACTCTGGAAACCGACCAAAGCACAAAAACGGACACGAGTACGAAAACAGATCAAAAGTCGAATTGCCTACTGGAATATAATGTCATGGAATAGACACCGAGGACGATAGCAGTCAAGACACTGAGAGATCGCGTAAGGAACACCAGAATAAGAGAGATATGTGAGGTTGAGGATATTATAAGATGGAGCAGACAGCGAAAAAGAGACTAGTACGGTCATGTTCAAATAATGGACACCACCAGACTCTCTTATGTTGTTTTATTTCTCTTTTTCTTTTTTATATAATTTGTATATACAACAATTATATTTAAGGATTAATTGTATCTTAATAGAGACGAAGATGTAATTTTTTTTTGGAAACAGAATATGGTAGTCGAGGCGTTTACAGGACTTATGACCTCTCATTGGTGGGGTTAAGCGATCACTTTATGTAATACAACATTCCCCATTCCGCCCTTCTTACGACCACCACGTCCGACAATATTAATTATATAATATTCTCTTATATTAATAAAATAAAATTACATAGACTTGTTTCGGATAACCAGTACTTCTTCAGTGATACATATTATAAAGATACATATTTAATATCATAAAAATTATTATTGGGGAGACATTTTATGCGCTATTTTAATTTGAATTTGAATTTGCTAATCACATCATAGAAAAAGATCATTCATTTAATAAAGATATTGGCGTTGAAATTTTGCATGTTAATAATAAAAATATAACTTTAAATTATAAAAGCTATTAAAAATAAAGAAAATATTATAAACAATCAAATAAATATAACGTCAAGTCAAATCTTTGATTTATTTACATTGTTGTAAGTATTATAATTACCTGAACCCCAATAAGAACTTTAAATTTTAAATTGAATCATAATATTTGTTATAACAAAAGCATAAACTTTCCAAAACAAATCTTGACAACATCTGTCAGATCATGTAAACAATTTTATTTTTTAAATGTATCTTTACCGAAGAATGACTGTTTGTCCGATATATGTCTATGTAATTTTATATATTTTTAATATAAAAAGAGATCTCTTATACTGCACTATATAATCAGCCTCATGGGACTCGTCCTCGTGGAAGACCTCCTAAAAGATGGAAGGACAGCTGGGAGTCTACCTCACAGGAGGAGCAACACTCTGGAGAACAGACCACATAGGTCTACAACAAGAAAGGAGAAAAAGATTATAACTAACTAACCATCACGCCGTTTCCTTGAAAGGGTAGACAGAAAGAATGGACTGCAACACTTTAATCGATGCTGCACTCTATCCTTCTCTTTTCGCCAACGCGAGAGACGCGGTGTGATGGGTTGCGAACCTCATCGCCACCAATAGGCATCTCCCGCGCACACTTCGATCATTCAACGTCTACATAATAAATCTAAAACAAATTATATAAAATACAATGATATAAAATAAAATAACACATAAAAATAATTTAACACATAATGTTCTTTTAGATGGTGCACTTGTCGTCAGCTGGACGATCCGGACATTTGTGTTTATTTAATTTTTTATTCCACTGTTTTCATTTTAATTAGGCACTTAAAACAATCCAACACCAGCAAAAACTTGAAAATTTGATTGAAGAATTTATTCAAATTGTCATTGGAACAAATGAAATATTTATTTTTACACCTGTCAAAATTATTTTCATCAACGTAAAAACTTGTATTATTTTAACATCAGAATAGTGAAAACGTGTTTTGTGTCACAAATAACTATCATAAATTGCGGCAACAACCAAATTGACCAAAACAATTCACTTATACAAGAAATATTTCCAAATTTACGGGAGCACCACTTGAATAAAACCATTTTTTAAAAATCAGAATTAAGAAGATTATTATTATTATTATTTTATTAATCGCTGTTTAAATCATTACAGCGCGAGCCAAATACATATAATGGGTATAGCCATTATATTGATTCTCGTGACATGAGATAGGTAGCTTATCTATCGCCATTTTATTGTGACGTTAATTCTACACCAGACCAAAGACAATTTGACAAACACACTGCCATCGCCGGGTAATCGAACCCGGGACCTTCGTTGTGGCATTAAAAGCACATACCGATCGGCTATTAATGTCGTCATTGAGTTATACATAATTGATCAAGAAACAAAATTAATAGTGTAACACTTACGTTAAAAATATTGCAAAGATTTATTGGATTACTTTACAAAGATCACTCAAATAAATTGATATTAATATTTATGAAAATAATTACTAGAAAATAATTAAAGAATTATTCTAATTGAACAAGTATGAGTATGAACAGAATTCTAATTGTAAGAAGTATTTATACTATCATCCGAATAATAGGGCGCCTATTATATTATCAGATTTTTTTTTTTTTTTAAGTTTTTCTAAATTAAAAAAAAAACATATATTTTTTTAAATGGTGACCTTGTATCGATTGGCAAAAGAAAGATTAAAGTAGAACTGGCAAAAGAAAGATTAAAGTAGAATAATGCAGTAGAAACGAGATTACTGCAGCAAAGGCATCTCTGTTCTGTGCCACTTGGAACAGGCTCTGAACTCAAATGAAATGAAATGAAATCATTTTATTAACTCAATAGACATTACAAACAGGAAAATGTTTAAGGCATCTATTAAGTACAGGTAAAATATCATAAAAATACAACAAAGTACCAGGAACGCATTAGAGATGGTTCGACATTAGGAAGACAAGATACTTTCTAAAGTCAATAGTATTTGCCCCCTGAACGTACTTTCACTAACATGAAAGACGTCGATCTCCGAGGAGACCGCGTTCAGCAGAATAATTGCTCTTCCCACCGGTGTCACCAGAGGCAGATTGGTTCTGGTGGCCGGTAGGTAAAACAATCTGTGCTGTCGCTGTCGGAGATATCTATCGGGGGCAAAAAGACCAACATCCTCCAGTACGGCCGAGTTCTCGAAGTATCCCCTAATTAATGTGAAGAAATGGGTTATTAGATGTCCATCTCTTCGAAGCTGTAAAGAACTCTTGTAATTCCTGTCATATCTTTGATGTTCCGCAGCCAGGACAGCTGCCTTCTACCAACTCCCCGACGTCCCTACACTTTACCCATTAATATCAGTCAAAGATGGTGGTATTTTTCTCCCCATAGCACTATTACTTAATAAATATTAATTACTCGATAATTTAAGTAACGGCGTATCTTATTTATAACAAAATAAAGTAAACTGTTGAATTAAAAACTTTGTTTTACGTATCACAATTGTTTATTTTTTCATTTTACGCGACAGCTGTTTCGTCAACCTATGTTGACATCGTCGGGTGTTACAATAATATATCAAATGTCAAATTTTCGTGATTATTCGAACCTTTATGTTTATTTGTTCCAATGACAATTTGAATAATTTCTTTGATATAATTTTGTAATATCACGAAATTTTTACATTTTATATATTATTGTAACACCTGATGATGTCAACATAGGTTGACGAAACAGCTGTCGCGTAAAATAAAATTACGGTTGTGATACATAAAACAAAGTTTTTTAATTTAACAGTTTAAAATGTTAAAGTATCATAGTGTTTCAGCCAAAACAATTGACTATAAAGTAAGTTTTTTAAAATGGATTACATTTTTTTTTCTGTTTTGTTTAAGTTAAAAAATGTTAATTTCCAGGGGGGTCATGACTCAAAAATGTTTGGTCTACCTATGTCTTAGACGAATGTTTGGAAAATCTGTGCATGATAGTGTCGAATGAAAATATAAGAATTGAATGCTGCTTGTCTTCTCTATTATGTTGGTTGGCCTCTCTCCGATTCGAATCCCGCGTAAGGCGTTTTTTCCCTCTAATATATAAGCTTCTTCTTCTTCTACTTGTTGTAGACCTTACAGATTTGCCACACATTCGTCTAAGAGATCTCATTTCTACTGCATTTATTCTACATTCATCCTTCGAAGTGAATGTGGTGCGAATGAAAGTGTAATGAACAAAATAAGGAAAGGGTCATTAAGATGGTTTGGACACATGGAAAGAATGAGTGAAGACAGAATGGTAAAGAAGGCAAACGGCGTGAACGGAGCTAGAATAAGAGGAAGGCCGAGGAAAACGTGGTACGATCTAATCAATCAAATATTAAATGTTGGTCACGTGGGGAGTCGGAGAAATCGACGTGCGTGCATGACAAGATGTATGAATGTAGAGGAATCGAGAAAAGTATGTCAGGACAGTACAGTGTGGCGTTCCATTATTTCTGCCTACCCTTCCGGGGAGACGGCTTGATGGTTAGTTAGTTAGTTAGAACAGACCTACATCACTCAGGATTTCTGAGTTGTGTATACAACCGCCTATCAGTGGAAAGAAATGGACACCCAAGTGAATGTCTCGTCTCCTCTCGAGTGACTGGTAGCCTAGCATCCCTAGCAAGAAATCTGTTGGAAAGAGCCACGGGTAATATCCATACTCCCTAAGTTAGAGGTATCGCAGAAATTTTTGACATTGTAATAGCTTCTTTTCAATTGATAATTTTTTTGATAAATAAACAAAAATGACACTCATTGTACGTAAAATACGTGAATTCGTGAGTCTACTTCAAATACAGAAATTGTTTGTGCAATCTTAAACACAATATGTGCTTAGTAGACAAAAATATATATTGTGCGAAAATATAGATGTAAATTAACTTACCATCACGCCAGAGTGCCACACTTTTCTTTACTGACATACTTCTCTCGTTTCCTCAACATTCATACATCGTGTTATGCACGCACGTTGATTTCTACGACTCCTCATCATGGCCGACATTCAATATTTAATTTATTTGATCGTGCCACGTTTTCCTCGGTCTTTCCCCATTTCTAGTTCAATTAATTCTAAAACTAACTAACTAACCATCCCGCTGTCTTCCCGGAGGGGTAGGTAGAAAGAATGGACTGCCACACTTTTCTTTCCTGATATACTTCTCTCGATTCCTCAACATTCATACATCGTGTCTTGCACGCGCGTCGATTTCTCTGACTCCTCACATGGCCGACATCCAATATTTGATTTATTGATCGTGCCACGTTTTCCTCGGTTATCCTCTATTTCTGGTTCCATTTACATCGTTACATATATTTTTTTTACCATTCTTTCTTCATTCATCCTTTCTATGCGTCCAAACCATATTTAAGACCTTTTCATTATTTTGTTCATAACACTTTCATTCACACCACATTCACTTCCTATACTTTTTTTTACCATTCTTTCTTCATTCATTCTTTCCATATGTCCAAACCATCTTAATGATCCTTTCATTATTTTGTTCATAACACCATCATTCGCACCGCATTCACTTCTTATATTTTTATTCAACACTCTATCATACACAAAGTATTCACACATTCGTCTAAGAGATCTCATTTCTACTTCATTTATTCTACTTTCAACCTTTTTATGCTAGTTCCATGCTTCGATTTCATACATAAGGAAAACGTAGCACGATCAAATAAATCAAATATTGAATGTCGGCCATGTGAAGAGTCAGAGAAATCGACGCGCGTACATGACACGATGTATGAATGTTGAGGAATCTAGAGAAATATGTCAGGAAAGAAATGTGTGGCAATCCATTCTTTCTGGCTACCCTTTCTGGGAGACGGCGTGCTGGTTAGTTAGTATATTATTATTACTATTTTGTTGAATCGCTCTTTACATCATGACAGCATGACCCAAATCGATGTAAAGGGTATTATAGCTATCATATTGATTCTCGTGACATGTGATAAGTAGCTAATCTATCGCCATTTTATTGTCACGTGAATTTTACACCAGACCGAAGATAGCGTGACAATCACACTGCCCTCGCCGGGAATCGAACCCGGAACCTTTGCGGTGGCAGTCAAGCACTCACCACTCGGCCACGAAGGTCGTCAATATCGTTTTATTCGATAAATTTTAAAGTTTATTACATTGGCATTTTAAATAAACTGTTAAAATTCAACACGTATTATACAAAATTAATGCAAAATTCTACAATTTCAACTTCGTAAAACGTTTTAAAATTTGCCTAGAAATTATTGTGATTATGTACAAGAGTGAGGTTGAATGTTGCGGAATTCATGATGATGTGTTCCAAATAAAAACGTTACTCAAGAACGTAGTAATTGGTTTGAATGGAATCGATTCATTTACAAAACACAATATTTAATTTTTTATCGACTGCGACACCATTTTTACGGAGTATTATATCAAATGAGTAATTAAATTAGTACTAAAAATATCTAGATCAAAAAAATAATTAAACACGATACAAGGTATTACATTAAACGGCTATTATATTTTCAATTAATTAAAAAATATCAATAAATAAGTCTAAAGTAATGATTTTTGTAGAATAAAAAATCACGATAGTCTGCAACATTAGCGTGAATAGTGAAAATCTAGAACAAGAAAATACAACACTTTGGTTCGGAGCAGATTCGAATGTGGTTCTGTGATATGGAGTCCTCGCGAGGCGAGATATTCCGTTATGCTGGAGAGGGTTCAGAAAAAAAAATATCTACATGAGGGAGTATGGTAGCTACATGAGGGAGTATGGTAGCTATCCGTGGCTCTATCCCACAGCATTTCTTTTGGGAATGCTTGGGGCCACCTCTCTGCAGCTTTGAAGAGATGGGCATCTCATAACCCATTTCTTTAGATAACTCACGGCATATTTCGAGAACTCGGCCGTGCTGGAGAGTGTTCGGCTTTTTGCGACAGCATAGATTGATTAACCTACCGGCCGCCAGAACCAACCTGCATCTGGTGACACCGGTGGGAAGAGCAATTAGTCTGCTGAACGCGGTCTTCTCGGAGATCGACGTCTTTCATATTAGTGAAAGTACGTTCAGAAGGCAAATACTCTTAATTCGGGAGAGTATCCTGTCATCCTAATGTTGAACCATCTCTCATGCGTTTCTGGTAGCATAGGTACTATACACAATATATTATTTTACCTGTTCTCAATAGATGCCTTAAAAATTAATTTTGTAATGTCTGTTGATGAAATAAACTGATTTGGTTGGATTTGATTTGATTTGATATTATTCTTCCCTTTCCTTGTTGAAGACCTATGTGGTCTGTTCTCCAGAGTGTTGCTACTCCTGTGAGGTAGACTCCCAGTTGTCCTTCCATCTTTTAGGAGGTCTTCCACGAGGACGTGTCCCATGAGGCTGACTATGCAATGCAATATAGGGGAGTCTGGTGGTGTCCATTCTTTGAACATAACCGTACCAGTCGCTTTTTCGCTGTCTGCTCCATCCTTAAATATCCTCAACCTCACATATCTCTCTTATTCTGGTGTTCCTCACGCGATCTCTCAGTGTCTTGCCTGCTATCGTCCTCAGTGTCTTCATCTCGGAAGTCCTCAAAACTTGTTTGGTCCTTACTGTGTCTGTCCTTGCTTCGACTCCAAATGTTATTATTGGTCTTACGCATGATTTATAGATTCTCATCTTACTCTTAATGGCCATGTCTTTGTTTTTCCATATTGTGGATTTTAGAGCGCCAGAGATTGCAGCTGCCTTGTTAATTTGGGCTTGTATTTCTTCCCGCAGATCAGCTCCTCCCATCAGGTCTATGCCTAGATACTTCAAGGTTCTGACCTGTTCTATGGGTTGATTTTCTATAACAAGTTGATGAGTTAGTATATTTGGGTAGTACATTTACAAAAGATGTGTGTGGTGAGGGTTATTTAAAGAAGGTTTGGGGCAGACAACAAAGTAACTGGCAGACTTCAGGTGGTCATCAATAAAGCTAAAATGGCAGTGCACAATGGTGTTCTTGTACCGACCCTTATTTACGCAAGCGAATAATGAAACTGGCAAAAGAAGGATGAAAATAGAATAAATGGTGTAGAAATGAGATCTCTTAGACGAATGTGTGACAAATCTGTGCATGATAGTGTCGAGTGAAAATATAAGAAGTGATTTCGGTGCGAATGACCGTGTTATAAACAAAATAATGAAAGGATCGTTAAAATGGTTTGGACATATGGAAATAATGAATGGTTAAAAATATATAGGTATGTTTACGGTGTAAATGGAACTAGAAATAGAGGAAGACCGAGCAAAACGTGTCACGATCAAATAAATTAAGGAGAACTAAGACAGGACAATCAAGGATATTGAACAATGGACTGAAACTTTACAATGAACTACCAAAAGACACAAGGAATCTCACTACAACTCAATATAAAAAATATCTGAAAGAATACATAATTAATAAGTAAGATCTAAAAATGTAACCATATAACCCAATTGGGTTTTAAAAAAAATTAATTAAATAAAAAAATTTAAAAAAAATCAAATATTGAATGTCGGCTACGTGAGGAGTCGGAGAAATCAAAGTGCGTGCATGACACGATTTATGAATGCTGAGGAAACTAGAGAAACGTCAAAGTGTGGCAGTCCATTATTTCTGCCTATACCTTCGGGGAGACGGTGTGATGTTTATTTAGTTAGTAACAAAATATCAAAGCGATAATAATATAAACCAAATAATTACGTTAACGACATCTAACGGAATCTATTGTAACTAAAACGTTAATTCAATAATTGCTGTTTTTTTTAGATAGTCAAACTCGTTTAAAATTTTGTTAGAAATTGTTTCTATTTTATTTCGATAGATGGCAATATCAACAGTTTTGAATACATTCAAAACCATATTTTTTCTTCTATTAGACCTTTGGTCTCTTTCTATAGTCAGGCTTGCCTCTCTTGGGAGGTTGACTTCCAGTTATCCTTCCATCTCTTTGGAGATATTCCGGAGGGACGGTGTGTATGTAATCTGATCTGCGTTGTCTGCCCCTTCTTACGATATATTCCACCTTGCAGATTTAATAGATAATGCGGTCTATAGAATACAAAAATAAATCTAAATAATATATTAAAATATATTTCACACTATCACACTGTCTCTGAAGGAGTAGGCAGAAAACAATGGACCGCCAAACCGTTATTTTCTGACAAACTTCTTTCACTTCCTCAATATTAAGTAAAGTTTCATGACACATGTCGACGAACTTCGTGGCAGAGTGGCATTAGCTATGACTGCCACACCGAAGGTCCCGGGCTCGATTCCCAGCGATGAAAGTGTGATAATCTCACTATCTTTGGTCTGGTGTCGAATTCACGTGACTATAAAATAGCGATAGATAGCTAGCTATGTCACGAGAATCAATATGATAGCTATACCCTTAACATTGATTTGGCTCGCGCTGTAATGATGTAAAGAGCGATTCAACGAAAAAGAATTAATACGAATGAAAACGTCTGATCTAGGATACCTACGAGTATATCTAATTTTATAAATTATTTAAATGGCATGTTTCGCCTGTCTAAGGCATTGTCAGGACAATTGAGACAAGCGAAACATGTCATTCACATAAATTATAATAAATAAATAATGAACTAACCATCACGCCGTTTCCTGTAAGGGTAGGCAGAGAGAACGGACCGTAAAAACTGACAGAGATCTACGAAAGAAGGGTGAAAGTAGGATATATGCCGTATAAATGATGTCATAAAGAAGAATATGTAGAAAAACAATGCATGATAGAATATGTTATGATGAAGTAAGAAAAGAATGTAAGGCGGATGAATGCGTGATAAATAAAATGAAGAAAAGGTTGCTAAAATGATTTGGACATATGGAACGAATGGATGTGGAAAGAATGATTAAAAATATATAAACAAGTAGTGTGAATGGAAAAAGAAGTCGAGGAAGGCCAAGGAAGACATGGCATGACCAAATTAATCAATTACTGAAGGACAGCCATTCTCGAAGTATGAACAATCGACGAGCGCGCATGTCACGATGTGTGAATGTAGAAGAGGCGCGAGAGTTAAGTCAGGATAGAAAAAAATTGGCGATCCATCCTCTCCGGGGAAACGGCGTGATGGTTAGTTAGTTACATCATTGTTCAAGAAACAATAAATAAATAATTAATAATAATAATAATAATAAAATTATCCCATAATTTCACGTAATTGTACGCAGAATATCTGATATTAGGCGAAGAGTGGATGTACGCCAAACAATAGAGAGTATAAGATTATATTGCTTACAAATAGATCCCGATCATTATAATATAATATAAGGGATGAAAATAGGGGTTGATTTTGTTCTCAACCTAGCGGTTAAGTCGAATTCTCACCAGTCAACCATCGACGGCAATTCAACCAAAAATAGTCAATGATTCAACTGTATTTCAAGACAATACGAATGGAAAACCTCTGTTTTCTAGAAATTTATTTTAACTAGTTGCAGAATCGGGCAAGTATGCCGAGCCGAAGAGACCAGAGCAATCAAGACCCTGTACACGTCTAGACCGACTGGAGTAAGACCTCTAGGAAGGCCTAGACAGCGCCTAATGGACAATGTTCTGGCTGACCTGGCTAGGTTGGGCGAATCGGACTGCTGGGAGCATAAGGCGCAGGATCGAGGAGCTTGGAGAAACATCATCAAGGAGGCTAAAACTCTTCAACAGTTGTATGGCCATATGTAAGTGACTAGTTGCAGCCCGTGAAATATTCACTGAAGTAAAGATTTTTTAACTAACTAACCATAATGCTGTCTCTCCGAAAGGGCAGGCAGAAAGAATTGACTGCCACACTTTTCTTTCCTGACATATTTCTCTCGCCTCAATATTCATACATCGTGTCATGCTCGCGCGTCGATTTCTCTGACTTCTCACGTGGCTAACTAACTAACCATCACGCCATTTCCCCAGGGGGGTAGGCAGAGAGGATGGGTCGCCACAATGGCCTGTCCTGGCATACCTTTCAGGCTTCCTCTGCATTCATACATCGTACCATGCACGCACGTCGATTATTCCGAATTCGAATGTGGCCGCCATTTAGTAATTGATTAATTTGGTCATGCCACGTTTTCCCCGGTCGTCCTCGGCTTCTTTTCCCACTCGCTTCTTTTAACCATTCTACTCTCATCCATTCGTTCCATATGCCCAAACCATCTCAGGGATCCTTTTTTGATGTTATTCATGATACAGTAATCTGCATCTCACGTGGCTGACATTCAATATTTGATTTATTTTATTGTTCCACGTTTACCTCGATCTTCCTCTATTTCTAGCTCCATTTACATCGTTAACATTTACTTTTTTTATAATTCTTTCCATGTGTCCAAACCATGTTTTGATTAAACAAAATAGTGTTTCCGCCAAAAAAAAATGGTTATAAAAATTTAATTCTGTGCTAAAGAAAGCGTTATAAACAAAATAATGAAAGGATCATTAAGACGGTTTGGACACATGGAAATAATTAATGAAGAAATAATGGCAGAGAAAGTACATGTTACCTCGCTTCAACATTCATACATCGTGTCATGCACGCGCGTAGATGTCTCCGACACCTCACGTGGCCGGCATTTAATATTTGATTTATTTGATTTTGCAAAGTTTTCCTAGATCTTCTTCTATTTCTAGTTCCATTTACATCGTAAACGTATAATTTTAATTTACCATTATTTCGTCATTCATTATTTCCATGTGTACAAATCATCTTAATGATCCTTTCATTATTTTGTTCATAACACTTACATAATATACTTAAACTGGGAAGACAAAGGAGTAAAAATAGATGGAGTTTTTCTAAATCACCTCAGATATGCAGACTATATTGTCATTATAAGCGAGAGCACAGATGAATTAGAGACAATGATCAGAGAACTACACATTGCATCCAATAAAATTGGACTAGAAATGAATATTGACAAAACAAAGATACTAAGTCCAACAAATAAAAACATTATTATAGAAGGAAATAAGATAGAAAGTGTGAAAGAGTATGTGTATCTTAGTCATAAAATCAGACTCGGAAAGGAGAATCAAACTGCAGAGCTACCTCGAAGAGTTGGACTGGGTTGGGCTGCCTTTGGTAAACTGAGACATGTCTTTGAAAATGATGAAATACCGGTTTGTCTCAAGAGAAATGTCTACGATATGTGTATACTGCCCATGATGACATACGGACTAGAGACGACAACTCTTACAGCAAAAAGTGCCCACAGGCTCAAGTGTACACAGAGGTCCATGGAAAGACAGATACTTGGTGTGAGCTTGCATGACTGCATAAGAAACGAAGAAATCAGACGCCGCACCAGGGTTGCTGACGTCATGGACCGAGTGGCAAAATTGAAATGGCAATGGGCTGGACACTTGGCTAGACAGGGTGGCAACAGATGGGCACCCAGGATACTCAGTTGGAGACCATAGGCAAATAGGCGAAGTGTCGGAAGGCCACCGATGAGATGGACCGATGATATTATCAAAAGGGTTGGAAAATCTTGGATGCAAAAGGGACAGGATAGAGACGAGTGGAAGAAATTGGAAGAGGCCTATATCCAGCAGTGGAGGGAAGAAGGCTAGCAAAGAAGAAGAAGAAGAACACTTACATTCGATTTTCTAGCATTCAAAATCGTAGTCAGTAATATTTTTTAACTTAGGTTTTTTATTTCCTAATTAATTTCACAATTGTCAACAGCAAATTGTTCTCCTTTTGTTTGCTACACTCCTGTCTTATAACAAAAATCAGAATAAAATTCAAAATAATTCAGAAACCGCCAGAATCGTTCGGTGGAGTAGATCCAGAAGAAGATACTGGAGGGACCATGTAGCCCGATTGCATGGTGACAAACTTGCATATGGGTGTTTTTCAAAAAGTTTGCTCGTTGCGTAATAATTCCACTACGTCACATTTGGCGTTCCACTAATACATCACGTCGCGTAGTGGATGTGACGTATGATGCCAGTATTGAAACAAACTCCAAAATGCAGGTTTATGAATATGATTTTACTAAATATTACATTGAATTCAGATTCTAGATGTCGGTCATTTTTACCCATGAAAAGCTGTAAGTCAAACAATCAATACTTACATTATAGAATCACGTTCGTAGTGGAAAATAAAAACAGCACGTCGTGACGCCCGACCACTATTTCACATAACATAATGCGACTGGTGTCAATTTACGAACATGGCGACCGTTGACGAGCTATAAAATGTTGCCAAATATATACTTAGTTTATAGTAAATTTTTCGTTTAAATCAGTATATCGACGTAGCGTATACGGAATTTTCCACCAACGTCGTTTTGAGTGACTAAATAAAAACAGTATTTTATATTATTTTGAACTCTAATACGCTGTTATCTAGGAATATTATTGAATCATATAATCATAACATAAAACTCTTGGACAAGAAGTAGCTTATCAATGAATATTTTTCCTTTATAAAGTGCAAAAGGAGCGTGGGACACTAAAAAAATCACCACTTTTCTATCGTATATTCCCAATAATTAATCAAAATAAACAGATATAAGTACTTTTGGATATGTGAATAATCAATTTGTGAGTTATTCTGTTGTTTTGAGATATAAAAAAAACAGTTTTAAAATCAATAGCCTGCAGAATTACCTCGAAAGTCATAGGACATGTAATTTTCGAGTAAACATTTTATTTGAAAAACACCCATATACAGCCGCTTATGAAATCCCCTATGGACATCGCCCACTTGGAAGACCGCTTAAGAGATGGAAGGACAGCTGGACCTTATCATGCGACTAGACATGATTTCTGTCACAGATCGTCAGATCCATTATAATAAGAAGAAGAAGAAGAAAGAGCTACGAACAAGGGAGTACAGCAGCGAATGAAAAAATATAAATGAATTGTCACAACCATAAAGCGTGGAAACTAAAATACTTCGAGCACGCTATGAGAAACGATAAAACCTAAGTGCTGCAACTGATTATCCAATGTAAAATTAACGGAAAACTAAGTGTCTGGAGAAGAAGAAAACCGTGTGTATGGAATTAAATTTCATAAATGGAAATGATTTATTAAAATTTATTATATTTTATTGATTTTTCGACCCGCCAGAACACCCATAGGCCTGTTTGAGGTTTTCAGAAGTCAAAAAGGCGGCTAAAGGGTGTTTGGAGCTTAGCTACAGATCAATACAATCATATGCCCTGAATGCATGCTAATAGCACCCTGTATATTGGTCCAGGGGCGTCACGTATCAATTTTTAAAAATCATTTTCAAATTTTAACGCATTGATCTCGTAATGGTACAATACCCCTGGTACTCTGCCTTAGTTAACGAACACATTTTATATATTTTCCTACGTCCTTGAATTTATTTTGTAATAATTATGGTTAGTTTACATCGTTCTCCGACGATGAAGTTGTAAAACCATTTAAACATGTCGAGAAAAATAAACTCAACAACAACAAATCACGCCGTTTCCCCGTAGGGGTAGGCAGAGAGAATGGACCGCCACACTACTCTATACTGACACATCTCTCTAGCTTCTTAGACATTCAAAACCCGCTCATACTACACGCACGTTGATTCTTCCGACTTCTAACATGACCCTCGTATAAAATTTGATTAATTTGGTCATGCCATGATTTCCTCGATCTGCCTCGACTTCGTACTCGATATATTGTACATCATTAACGTATACCTTCTTAACAATTCTTTCTCCATCCATGCGTTCTATTTAATTATTATTTAAGTTATGAAAGTTTTTTTGGTTAAAAAGATCTTCTGCTTAATGCTTAAAATCCAATCTTCATAGATGGCGTTAGTGTGTAGATTGAAACTACCATGTAAAGGGTGGTGTTACAGATTAACATATATACTTGTCATAATTTTGTCAGACATGTTGGTCATAAGAAAAGGTGGAATGGGGAATGTCGTATTACATAAAGCGCGGTTTTAACCCAACCATATTCTGTTTCCAATTTGCATCTTCGTCTCTATTGAGATACAATTAATCCTTATGAAAGTTAGTAAACAAAAATCAGTAAAAGAATAAAGAAGTCACTGGACGCCCTTGCCAAGATAACAGTTATACAGGGGGGTAAATGCCTTTAGGCAGGAGTTAAACGATTCCCCAAGGAGATATGGAAACACGTAGAAATAAATATAAACCCACAATGAATGTGTTTGACGGCCTTTGAAAAATACCAAATCTATTAAATCCAGATATATAATCACACAGCCTATCGAGATTACAAAACATCGCATATTATCGAGCACTTAATATACATATGGAACGAATAAACGATAGAAAAATGGTTAAAATGTTGTATATAATCAGAGAGAGCAGAAAGTGAAGCCGTGGAAGACCAAGGAAAGCATGACCGAAAGTCGGAAAGTAGTTCTGTTATAAGGATTCCCCACGAGACGAGATATTCCGTTATGCTGGAGACGGTTCAGAAAAAAATTCTGAGGTATGTAGGAGAGGGAGTATGGTAGCTATCCGTGGGTCAATCCTACAGCATTTCTTTTGGGAATCTTCTTTCTTCTTTAAACAGCCGTTGTCGTCCACTGCTGGACATAGGCTTCCCCCATACTTCTCCATGTATGACATGTCATACGGGGTGTGGTTGGCATTACAACGCCACGCTTGCCAGGCGGGTTGGCGAGGTGTCCTTCCACGTTAGCCTATACATCAATATTATCCACCGAGGTTATTCACACTCGATCTCTAACATTTCGCATAGTTTCCAGGGGAGACCAAAGTCGAGGAGGTGTGGATAGGTACTTGGGATCAGATCAATCCTCCAGCGTAGCATGCTCATCACCACGGTGATGGCCATGCACCGCTCAAAGAGTCAATAGGATCCCCCTTACTCCCCTCTGGGAATGTATGGGGCCAACTCTCTGAAGCTTTGAAGAGATAGGCATCTCATAACCCATTTCTTTAGATTACTCAAGGGATATTTCGAGAACTCGGCCGTGTTGGAGGGTATTCCGCTTTTTGTCCCTGATAGATATCTCCGACAGCGACAGCATAGATTCTTTTACCTACTGGCCGCCAGAACCAACCTGCCTCTGGTGACACCGGTTAAGAGCAATTAATTTCCTGAACGCGGTCTCCTCGGAGATCGACGTCTTTCATATTAATGAAGGTAAGTTCAGGGGACAAATACTCTTGACTTTAGAAAATATCTTGTCATCCTAATGTCGAACCATATCTAATGCGTTCATGGTATCATGTTGTATGCAGTGGCGGTACTCCCATAGAAGCCCAGAAGCCCGGCTTGCGTAAGAAATTTTGTATCAAAATCTCTTCTGGCTTACAGAGGTTCAGCTCTTGTGGCTATTCCTCTTACGTCTGATGGGAACATTGTTGGAAGGTGATTTGGTGGGTTGTTGGTTTATGTGGGGGCATAGATTACTTAGATTTAGGGGGTTTGATTCAAAATTTCTTACGCAAGCCGGGCTTCTGGGCTTGTATGGAAGTACCGCCACTGGTTATATGTATATAATATTTTACCTGTACTCAATAGATGCCTTAAACATTTTGCTGTTTGTAATGTCTTTCGTGTAATAAACTGATTTGATTTGATTATTATGTTTACAACACACATTAATCCGCACTACATTCACATTTTATATTTACATATGACACTATCATAAACAAGTATAACACACATACGTCTTAGACATCTCATATCTACTTCATTTAAACAAAAAGGTCGGTAAAAGAAGCTATTATTTTTTCAATATCCTACTCCACTCGTCCATCCTTTGTTAACATTATTATTTTGTTGAATCGCTCTTTACATCTTTACGGCGCAAGCCAAATCCATGTAAAGGGTATTGTTATCATATTGGTTCAAACTTAGGGCCACTCCTCTTCACCATCTTCATAAATGATATTGCGAAGGTGATAAACTTCTCGCGATTTCTTTTATTTGCCGATGATCTGAAATTATTCCTGGAAATTAAAAATCCTGAAGACTGTCTTCGCCTCCAGTCGGACATCAATAATATTGTTAACTGGAGTCACAGTAATCAAATGCAATTCAATGTCTCCAAATGCGTTATGCTATCATTTACTAGAGCATTGAGAACTGTATATCATAGATACACAATGAACAACCAGCAACTGGCACATGTATCTACGATGAAGGATCTCGGAATCATCTATGAGAGTAGGCTGACTTTTCGTGCACATATCGAAAGGATGTTGGGGTTCATCGTCCGGACCGGAAGGGTTTTCAGGGATCCCAATGTGCTCAGAGTCCTATACAACGCATTGGTTCGGAGCAGGCTCGAAAGTGGTTCTGTGATATGGAGTCCTCACGAGGCGAGATATTCCGTTATGCTGGAGAGGGTTCAGAAAAAATTTCTGAGGTATCTCTACATGAGGGAGTATGGTAGCTATCCGTGGCTCTATCCCACGGCATTTCTTCTGGGAATGCTCGGAACCAATTCTTTACAGCTTCGAAGAGATGGACATCTAATAACCCATTTCTTCAGATTAATTAGGGGATACTTCGAGAACTCGGCCGTACTGGAGGATGTTGGTCTTTTTGTCCCCGATAGATATCTCCGACAGCGACAGCACAGATTGTTTTACCTACCGGCCGCCAGAACCAATCTGCCTCTGGTAACACCGGTGGGAAGAGCAATTAGTCTGCTGAACGCGGTCTCCTCGGAGATCGACGTCTTTCATGTTAGTGAAAGTACGTTCAGGGGGCAAATACTATTGACTTTAGAAAGTATCTTGTCTTCTTAATGTCGAACCATCTCTAATGCGTTCCTGGTACTTTGTTGTAATATTTTTATGATATTTTACCTGTACTTAATAGATGCCTTAAACATTTTCCTGTTTGTAATGTCTATTAATTTAATAAACTGATTTGATATTGACTCTCATGACTTGTGATAGGTATCTTATCTATCGCCATTTTATTTTCACGTGAATTCTACACCAGATCAAAGACATTGTGAGAATCATACTGACATCGCCGGGAATCAAACCAGGGACCTTCGGTGTGCCAGTCATCCACTCTGCCAGGAAGGCCGTCGTGTAGTTATATAGCTAATATAATTTGCCATTGTGATATATTTTACTTTGAATTTATTTCAAGTTTCGTTTGATAAGGGTTGATACAATCATTTGTACATTAGCGAAAATTGTGCGTAGTTAGTTTAGGAGTCTCCCTACCCTTGTTAAGGGAAGGCAGAACGTATTAAAACGCCATATATTATGTGGCACAATGCGTTTCGGCGACACTTTCAAACCCGCTTCAAGTACAAACGCATTTCATTCATTTGTCGCCAACATATTGTGCGTTTTTAAAACCCTGCTCCTCTCAAACTTTTTACTAAAAATAATTCTAATATATTAGCGTGAATGGTGAAAATTTGGAGCAAGTAAATGAGTTCCCAAATGGGTAGTATGTTTACAGTGGAGAGGGATATTGAAATAAGGGTTGGGGCAGGCAACAAAGTGAATGGTGCACTTAAAGTTGTCATCGCAATCAAAAACCTGTCCAAAAAAGCTAGAATGGCAGTGCACAATGGTGTTCTTCTACCGACCCTTATGTATGGAAGCGAAGTATGGAACTGGCAAAATAAGGATGAAAGTAGAATAAATGCAGTAGAAATGAGATCTCTTAGACGAATGTGGGGATACTCTGTGTATGATAGAGTGTCGAATGAAAATATAAGAATTGAATGCGGTGCGAATGATGGTGTTTTGAACAAAATAATGAAAGGATCATTAAGATGTTTTGGACATATGGAAAGAATGAATGAAGAAAGAATGGTAAAAAAAAATAGATGTTAACGATGTAAATGGAACTAGAAAGAGAGGAAGACCGAGGAAAACGTGGCACGATTAAATAAATCAAATATTGAATGTTGGACACGTGAGGAGACAGAGAAATCGACGCGCGTGCATGAAGCGATGTATGAATGTTGAGGAAGCGAGAGAAACATATCAGGAAAGAAAAGTGTGGCAGTCCATTCTTTCTGCCTACCCCTTCGGGGAGACGGCATGATTGTTAGTTAATTTGTTAGTATTGAATTTATATTTTCATTTTCAAAAATCGAACCAAACATTAAAGGCATATAAAAAATGTCTATTTCAGTTTAAAATACATAAATTATCAAATTTTAATAATATGTTAGTAATATAATTTATGACATAATATGAAATTAATATAATCGAATGATTTTATTGAAATCCCTTGATGTGAGTTCATTTTTAATCATAATAATAACAACAACAACAAACCATCACGCCGTTTCCCCGAAAGAGTAGGCAGAGAGTCTTTTGACTTCTGACACACTTCTGTCGCTTCCTCATTATTCAAACATCGTGACGTGATTACCCACTTGCCACACGCTTTTTTCCTCGGTATTCTTCTATTTCCTGTTCCGCTCACATCGTTAACACAAACTTTTTAATCACATTATTCTACATTAATTTTTTTCATTTTTATTCATTTCTGTATGAATGTGGAGGAAGGTAAAGAGATGTGTCAAGATCAAGTAGTATTGCGGTGTATTCTCTCTGCCTACCTCTCCGGCGAAATGGCGTGACGATTTGTTGTAATTGTTGATTAAGAAAAAGTAAATTAATAATTTAGAATTTTGGGAACCACAGTTTTGATATCGCTGGTTGAATGAGTAACCGAATTTAGGTACTCATCCGTGAAACATCCCCTTTGTGTGAAGATACATTACAAAAATATTTCAAAAAATATATCATTAACAAATTGTAAACTCGAATAAAACAGTTTAGTATGATTAATTATTTATTTGGACCTTAGCACCCTAATATTTAAAAAAAATGCAAGTTACCCTTACGTTCTAAACGTGCATGTTACGTTGTACGAATGTGGAGAAAGCAAGAGAGGTATGTCAGGACAGAACGGAATGGCGGTTCATCCTCTCTTCCTACCCCTCCGGGGAGACGGCGTGATAGTAAGATAGTTATAATTGCATTCCCACTGCATTCCTCTTGGGCATACTGGGGACCAATAGTTTACAGATAAGAAGGGATGGGTGCACACTTACCCATTTCTTCAGACTTATCAGGGGATTCTTTGAGAACTCCATCATCTTGGAGGCTATCCATCTTTATGTTCCGGATGGCTATCTTCGACAGCGTCAGCACAGACTGTTTTATCTCCCAGCATGCAGAACCAACCTGCCTCTGGTGATGCCGGTGGGG
The DNA here is from genome assembly GCA_022606425.2 of Lepidostoma basale. Lineage (NCBI taxonomy): Eukaryota > Metazoa > Arthropoda > Insecta > Trichoptera > Lepidostomatidae > Lepidostoma > Lepidostoma basale. The sequence goes on along the minus strand of JAHDVF020001128.1, from coordinate 33,683 downwards.
AGAGCAATCAAACTGCTGAACATGATCGCTTCGGAGATCGATGTCTTTCATATTCGTGAAAGTACATTCAGAAGACAAATACTCTTGACTTTGGAGAGTATTTTGTATTCCTAATGTCGAACCATCTCTCATGCGTTCCTGGTATTATATATTCCTTATGTTTTACCTGTTTTCAATAGAATCCTTAAACTATAAAAAATGTTTGTAATGTCTTTTGAGAAAATAAACTGATTTGATTTGATTTGATTTGATAATAACATCTGTATACTATAAGAAAGAGTGTCGAATGCAAATATAAGAAGCGAATGCAGTGCGAATGAAAGTGTTACGAAAAAAACAATGAAAGGGTCATTAGATAATTTGGTTAAATGAAAAGAATGATAAAGAAAGCATATATTATGTAAACAGAACAAGATAACTAACCATCACGCCGTCTCCCCGGAGGGGTAGGCAGAAAGAATGGAACGCCCCACTGTTCTGTCCTGACATACTTCTCTCGTTTCCTTTACATTCATACATCTTGTCATGCACGCACGTAGATTTCTCCGACTCCTCGCGTGACCGACATTTAATATTTGATTGATTTGATCGTGCCACGTTTTCCTTGGCTTTCCTCTATTTCTAGCTCCGTTCACGCCGTTTACATATACCTTCTTTACCATTCTGTCTTCACTTATTCTTTCCATGTGTCCAAACCGCATTCACTTCTGAAACTTGCATTTGACACTCTATCATATACAGAATGGTAAAGAAGGTATATGTAAACGGCGTGAACGGAGCTAGAAATAGAGGAAGCCCGAGGAAAACGTGGCACGATCAAATACAAATGTGCACCATCTAAAAATAACATTTTGTATTAAATTATTTTTATTTTGTTATTTTATTTTATATCATGGCATTTTATATTATTTGTTTAAGATTTATTTTGTGGGTGTTGGAAGATCGAAGTGTGCGCGGGAGATGCCTATTGGTGGCGATGAGGTTCGCAACCCATCACACCGCGTCTCCCGCGGGGCGAAAAGAGAAGGATGGAGTGCCGCATCGGTTAAAGTGTGACAGTCCATTCTTTCTGCCTACCCTTTCGGGGAGACGGCGTGATGGTTAGTTAGTTTGTTAGTCATATACAGATTTGCCGCACATTCGTCTTAGAGATCTCATATCTACTGCATTTATGCTATGTATTACAGTTAGCTTGTTTTTTTTTTTTTTAAATATTATGCCTGTTTACAAACATCCAACAATGACATTATGCACATTTAAAAATACAATGGATACATGACAAAATATTGACTTTGTGACTCAAAGGGGGATACTGAATGCAAAGTGGAAACCAATTTAAATATTTTTTATCTTAATATTTTCAATTCATTGTTAGTTGAGCATTTGAACTTGCTTTAATTCAATTGAATTCAATTTCATACTTCTCACGATTCAAAATTCATACATCATGTCATAAACGCACGTCGATTTCTCCAATTCCTCGCGTGGCCGACGTTAAATTTTGGATTTATTCGATCGGGTCATGTTTTCCTTGTTTTTCCTCTATTTTAAGTTTCGTTTACATGGTTCACATCGGCCATGGAAAGATCCATGTTGGGTATCTCGCTTAGAGACAATATACCCAACGTGGAGATTAGAAGACGCACCAGGGTCACCGACATAAGAGTATGCATTGCAAGGATGAAGTGGCATGTGTGCCAACAGGATGATGGAAGATGGAGCCAGAGGGTTACTAATGGAGGCCAAGGTTGGGCCGAAGAAGTGTCGGGAGACAGCCTACCAGGTGGAGCGAAGATATTGAGCGGACAGCGGGAAGGGCCTGAAGAACACTGGCGAGAGACCGAGAGGGGTTGCGCGGGGGTGGAGAGGCTTACGTCCAGCTGTGGATGGAGACAAGCTGATGAAGAACATCGTTTACATATACTTTTTCTAACTTTCTTTCTTCATTCATTCCTTCCATATTTCCGAAATCATCTAAATGATGCTCTTATTATTTTGTTCATAACAGTTTCATTCGCACTGCATTCTAAACAGATTTTCCACAAAATCGTCTAAGAGATCATTTATTATTAATTAATACGAACAAAAAAGTTTGATTTCTAGAAGTTTTAATATTGAATATTATGTGAATGACATGTTTCGCCTCTCTAAGGAATTGTTATATTTAATATGGAGTTTTACATCGTTATTCAAGAAACAATAAAAAAACTTAATATGAATGAAAACGTCTGTCTTCTATGAGTTTTATTATATTTTAGATGAAATGACATTTTTCGCCCTTCTAAGGCATTATTAAATGTATTAACATTAAAATTTGATAATGCGTTAGGAGGACGAGACATGTCATTCCATCTAAAATATAATAAATCTCCCAGAAGACGGACGTTTTTGTTGGTATTAAATATATAATCCAAGTGTTCTTGTATTTTTTATTTACCACCAGAGTGGTATCTATGGGATAATTTCAGTGCAACATGTCGGGTTGAATGTTTTCAATTCTAATTTTAATACGTTATTGCTACAGTTTTACGTATTGGATTTCATTCAAACTACTCTCAAAACCTTCCCGGCACTAATAAGAACAAATTGTATAAAAAATACCATAAAATATAATACGTAAAATAAGTTTCCCTATTTTTTTCACAATGAAAACCATTTTTATTTACAACGAGCAATACATCATTGGAAAGCTTAGACTTTCAGCTATTTTCTACACTTTTTCATCCGGGTTACCATCTTTTTGATTCCCTGGTCATAAAAGTCTCCCGCCAGGCCATGAAGGTAGCTCAGAACCTCATATTTAAGCTCTTCTTAGTTTGCAAAATGCGTTCCACCGAGGTGTTTCTTCAAATCAGGGAAGAGATGGTAGTCGCTCGGGGCCAAGTCCGGACTGTATGGTGGGTGTAGGACGATCTCCCATCCGAATTTCTCAATGAGCGCGGTGGTGAGCATCCTGGGTACCCACCTTGCACAAACCTTAGAATAACCTAAATGTTATGTTGGGATCTTGTCTATAGTTGTCTTGCTGACATCTGAGATCATCTCGCTAAGCTCTTGAACCGTCAGTCTTAGACCTGCCAGCATTGCTGCTCGTAAAACTTCCAGAAAACTGACTTTTTCATTCATATTAATTAAAATAAATTTATTCTTATTTCATTCATCTTGCTTGTTCCACGACTTCACCTCCATATAAATTAGTATTTTATATATATTTATTTAACGATATGAATGCATTCAAATGAATAAAACATTAAAAGGGTTATTGTAGCGCTTATAACAACAAATTTGACATAAATATATTATGCTGTTTTTTTTATATCCTACCCCTTGTACACATCAATAGATTCTATTCACCCTTACGCATTTCTATTTGGGTGATAGCGACCCTTAGTAAAAATTACATTTCTACGTGATTTATGTATAATGTTTCATCGATACTGTGGAAATTTTATGTTATTTTCTGGTTTAATAAATCTAATAGGTGATTATCGATCAATCGCTATTTTTTGTAACCTATTGTGTCAGCATACAATGATATTGCTTCGCTATAAAGATAAAGTATTGCTGCATGTTATTCCCCGATATAGTAAATGTTATCAGCTGTTTGCTATAATATAATATATGAAGACGACGCTGTTTCAATTGCTGACAGCATGGAAGATCTACAAGTCTTAGTAACAAGAATGTAAGCAATAAATATGACTTTGCGATGAACGTGTCAAAGTCTAAAGTTATGGTAATCAAATGATTTTCCTGAAATCTCTTGATGGATGTTTTTTTAATTATTATTATTTTTTTTTTTTTAAAAACCCAAACGGGTTATATGGATACCCTTTTAGATCTTACTATTATTTATGTATTGTTTCAGATATATTTTATATTGAGTTGTAGTGAGACTCCTTGTGTCTTTTGGTAGTTCATTGTAAAGTTTCAGTCCATTGTTCAATATCCTTGATTGTCCTGTCTTAGTTCGTGCATTCGGTAAGTGATATCTGTCACAGTTCCTGGTCCAGTGTCTGTGTACGTCTGAATTTTCAATTAATTTGTAGCTGCTGTCTGTTGTCTCTTCCATGGTCACTCTGTGTACAATTTTTAAGGTCTCATATTTGGTCAGGTCTGATATGTCCATTTGTTTTGTTTGTCTTTATACTTGTATGGTTGGGGTAAGGTAGTTAATGTTATATGCTAATTTTATTATTTTATTTTGTTGTCTTTGGAGTCTGGAGATGTCCTTTTGGTTTCCTGTCCCCCAGAAGGGAATCACATATGTCAGTCGGCTTTTAACATACGCTTCGTACACCATAACCTTTTCCCTTCTTGGTATGTAATTCTGTATTTTGTAGAAGAGGTAGTATAGCGATGCTTACTTGTCTGTTAGGTTGTCTATGTGTTTTGTCAAATGTTGCAAATGCCTTTGGCAAATGTAGATAATGCCTTTGTCAAATGTTGATAATGCCTTTGTCAAATGTTGATAATGCCTTTGTCAGCAATTGATAATGCCTTAGCCAGGCGAAACATGTCATTCACATAAAATACATTAAAAATTCTAGAAAATAGACGTTTTCATTCGTATTAATTAAAAAATCAGATTAATAATATGAATATTTGATAGATTTGATCGTGCCACGTTTTCTCCTCGGTCTTAATCTATTTCTAGCTAACGTAACATTTACTTTTTATTACATTCTTTCAAAGTTTTCATACCATCTTAATAGGCATTTGATTTTTTTTTCATAGCAGTTTCATTCGCACTGCATTCGCTTTTGGAGAGAATCGAATTTATTTCGGAGAGAATCGAATTACTTTCGGAGAGAATCGAATTACTTTCGGAGAGAATCAAATTACTTTCGGAGAGAATCGAATTACCTTCGGAGAGAATCGAATTACTTTCGGAGAGAATCGAATTATCTTCGGAGAGAATCAAATTACTTTCGGAGAGAATCGAATTACTTTCAGAGAGAATAGAATTACCTTCGGAGAGAAGTATTCCTCTCTTGCATTATTTCTTACCACAAGGATATTATTTTGAAACCATTAAATGAAGAAAAAAAATGCCTTGGTACACTTTATGCGTTGCATTCACTTCTTATATTTGCATTCGACACTCTATCAAATATAGATATACCGCACATTAGTCTAAGAGATCTCATTTCTACTGCAATTATTCTACTTTTATCTTTCTTTTGCCAGTCCCATGCTTCACATCCATACATACATTAATTTTGCCTGCCATTTGTTGGCGCGCCTTTCGAAAATGGAATATGACATGTTTTTTTGATTCATTCTATTTTTAAATTTGAATCCCCCTTCTGCGAATGTTTTCGTTTTTAATATCCTGAAATGAAATGCAGTCATTGGAGCATATGATGAACCCTTTAAATAGGGCGCCCCTTCTTGAAAGCACAATGGGATGGTGCGACCGTATTTTATAAATTTTACTATTGATATAATAAAGGAAACAAGATGTGGATTAATTGTGCATATGAAAGTAAACAATTATAAATGGGACAAATTTCTCACAAACTATTTAAGATGAATGCTTTTACTGCCAGTTAATCTCTTCTTCTTCTTCTTCTTCCTCAGCCTATTCCAAATCCACTCCTGGACAAACACCTCCTCCATTTGCTTCCATATCACTCTGTCTTGTGCAGACTGCATTCAGGTTATTCAGACATGTCTGTTCAGATCATCCTTCCACCGTAGTTGCGGTCGCCCTGCACTTCTCTTTGCCGTCCACGGTCTCCAAGTCAGCAGTTTTCTTGTCCATTTTTAATCTGAGCTTCTGGCTACGTGACCTGCCCATTGCCATTTTAGAGTCGCCACCCGGTGGATGATGTCAGTGACCTTTGTTTTTTCTCTCAACGTATCGTTTCTGACTCTGTCTTTTAGGCTTATTCCTAACATGGCTGTTTAAGTCACTCATAAATTATCCAATTTAATTATTATTATTATCGGAAAGTCAAAGGTGATAGTTTTGTAAAGGGAAGAGCAAATGACAGTTTGTAAATTAAGTGTGAACGCAGAGAATTTGGAGCAAGTGAGTGAATTTGTGTATTAAGGTAGCATGCTCACAGAGGATGGCCGAACGGATAGTTACGTCGAAAGAAGGGTTGGTGCTGGTAACAAAGTGAATGGAGCTTTAACAATAGTTATTGGAAACAAGAATTTATCAATGAAAGCGAAAACGGCCGTTCACAAAGGAGTTCTGGTCCCAACCCTAATGTATGGAAGCGAATCATGGAACTGGGAGAAGAAGGATGAAAGCCGAATAAATGCGGTAGAGTTGAGGTCCCTAAGACGTATGTGTGATAGATGATATACGACAGAATCTCAAATGCTGATATAAGAAAGGAATGTAGAGCGGAAGAAGGTATTATGAACAAAATTATGAAAGGATCGCTGCGTTGGTTCGGACATATGGAGCGCATGGATGGAGAAAGAATGGTTAAGAAAGTATACTTTAATGTTGTAAATGGAGTACGGAGTTGAGGCAAACTGGGGAAAACATGGCGTGACCAAATTAATCAAATTTTAAAGGTTGGTCACACTTTTCTTTCCTAACATATTTCTCTCGATTCCTCAACATTCATACATCGTGTCATGCACGCGCGTCGATTTCTCTGACTCCTCACATGGCCGACATTCAATATTTGATTTATTTGATCGTGCCATTTATTTGATGTATGGAAGTGAAGCATGGAACTGGCAAAAGAAGGATGAAAGTAGAATAAATGCAGTAGAAATGAGATCTCTTAGACAAATGTGTGGATACTCTGTGAATGATAGAGTGTCGAATGAAAATATAAGAAGTGAATGCGGTGCGAATGATGGTGTCATGAACAAAATAATGAAAGGATCATTAAGATGGTTTGGACATATGGAAAGAATGAATGAAGAAAGAATGGTAAAAAAATTATTTGATAATGATGTAAATGGTTAAAAAATAGAGGAAGACCGAGGAATACGTGGCACGATCAAATAAATCAAATATTGAATGTCGGCCATGTGAGGAGTCAGATAAATCGACGCGCGTGCATGACACGGTGTATGAATGTTGAGGAAGCGAGAGAAATATGTCAGGAAAGAAAAGTGTGGCAGTCCATTCTTTTTGCCTACCCCTTCGGGGAGATGGCGTGATGGTTAGTTAGTAATAATATTCAAAAGAGGGATGTACGAGTATATTCGCGTTTGTGATGGAACGCGTCGGATTCGAAATTTGAAATTTGAAATTCGTTGTTATGGCTGTGTATCGGATTTAGACCGCGATCTGTTCTGCCGAATCATCAGCGAGGCGGTGTTGCGCGCTGGGCGCTTAATACTCAACTTACAATATTTTCTTTCAATAGGTAAGAGGAACACCCACACGGCTTTCCAATATCAAAATCTATTTGGTAAAAGTAACCAGCAATTTTGAATAGTGAGGGAAGAATGTTAACGGAAATTAAACTCGTACAAGAGAGCTGGGTGGAGTATTTTAACCTTTCCTTTACGGTGCTAAAATAAAAACGTGCGTTCCGGTGTAGGGTAGTCAGTACGCGTTACAAAATTAGCGATTTTAAATCGGAAAAATAGGAACATTCATAGCTAATCACCTTATATAATTAAAATTGAAGTCAAAAATTATAATAATTAAGATTTAATTGCAAAAAACATTTAAAAAAAAAACATCTGGCAACGCTCACAGAACGGGCATAGACCCGCTCTGGTTGCAAACAGACGGCGATAGTGAATCGTGAAAACTTGGAGCAAGTAGATGAGTTCGTGTATTTGGGTTGTTTATTTACAAGAGATGGGCGAGTGGAGAGGGATATTGAAAGAAAGGTTGGGGCAGGCAACAAAGTGAATGGTGCACTTAAAGTTGTCATCGCACACAAAAACCTATCCAAGAAAGCTATAATGGCAATGTTCATTTTTGCACTTGCTTCCAACTCTTTCATACGCATACAAGAGACAGCTTAATGACACTCCGCTCATTTTGGCACCTACATCCAACCCTTTCAGCTCTATCATACACTTGTCCATATATAGATTACATAACCACGGGGACATTACGCAACCCTGTTTCGACACCTTTATTGATATCAAATCAGGCTGTAAGATCTCCATTTACTCTGACACTAGCAGTGCTTTCCGCGTATAGCCACTTAATAGCCGTGATCAGTTTTGTACTTATTCCATATTCAAATAGTATTTTCCACAACTTTACTCTATTTACGTAATCATATGCTTTTTGCAAGTCAACAAACACACAAATTTTTTTGCGGTTTTTGGCCAGAAACTTCTCTGTCAATGTACGAAGTCCAAAAATTTGATGCATACATCCTCTGCTATTCATAAAGGCACCTTTCACACCCCAAACTTTGTCACTCGTCAATTTTCTTACTCTTTCTATTAAAATTCTGCCATAGACTTTACCAACGACACTCAAAAGACTAATAGCTCTGTGGTTTCCACATTCCATACGCGATCCTTTTCCTTTGTACAGGGGCATAATTACTGCTCTCCTCCAGTCTAGCGGCGTATATCCCTCCTCCAAGCACTGGTTAAATAACTTACATAACCATGCAGAAACCACTTTCAGCGCTTTTAATAAAATCTATGGCAATACAATTAAACCCAATAGCTTTTCCACTTTTCATTGCTTTCACGGATCTTTTCATCTCATTCGTATACATTCAAAATTAAATAAAATAATACTTTCTGAAAAGGAATACGCGAAAGGGAAAGGTAATATAAAATATTTTCGTTCAGTCCCCTGGGCTTGGCAGGTCGTTATTTCTTGCCTCCATGGCCAAACCATCCCTCCCCCCTCGCCGTTTTATTCCCTAACCCTGATTGATGTGCGCGGGTACCTACCCCGCTACCGTGCCCACCCACCCCCCATTAATATTAATCCTGGCAACATTATTTTTATAAGCGGACTTTTGTTATTAATGGATTTCAAAGATACCATTTTTTTTTTTCAATAAACTTTTTGTTCAAACATTGCTTATAACAAAGTAGTGTGGCGGTTCATCGTATCTGGCTTAAATACCAGTTTTTTGATAATATTATTATATTTTACTAGCGGACTCAACAAGCTGGTTTATAATGATTTAATATTGCCTCACTTTAATTATTGTTAAACTAACTAACTAACTAACCATCACGCCGTCTCCCCGAAGGGGTAGGCAGAAAGAATGGATTGCCACACTTTAATCGATGCGGCACTCCATCCTTCTCTTTTCGCCATCGCGAGAGACGCGGTGTGATGGGTTGCGAACCTCATCGCCACCAACAGGCATCTCCCGCGCACAGTTCGATCGTTCAACGTCTACATAATAAATCTAAAACAAATTATCTGAAATACAATGATATAAAATAAAATAACAAAGAAATATAATTTAACACATAATGTTCTTTTAGATGGTGCACTTGTCGTCAGCTGGACGATCCGGACATTTGGTTTATTTAATTTTTATTCCACGTTATCCACTGTTTTTATTTTATTTACTGTAATTAGGCACTTAAAACAATCCAACACCAGCAAGAACTTAAAAATATCATTGAAGAATTTATTCAAATTGTCATTGGAACAAATGAAAAATTTATTTTTACACCTGTCAAAATTCTTTTTATAAACGAAAAAACTTATATAATTTTAACACCAAAACAGTAAAAACGTATTTTTTGGCACAAATAACTATCATAAAGAGCGGCAATAATCAAATTGACCAAAACAATCCACTTATACACGAAATATCTCCAAATTGACGGGAGCACCATATGAACCAAACCAAATTTTCAAAATCAGAACTAATGTAATTATTGTTTTAAGGAAATAAAGGAGATTTTGATAAACTATAGGTTTTACAGAATAAACGAATGAGGGCTATACTTGGTTTGGGTAGATCTACTAGAGACAATTTGCAAGTCTTAGTGTCAAGGATGTATGAGGCATGCAAAAAGAGTGACCTGGTGATGAATGTGTCTAAATCTAAAGTGATGGCTTTCGAGAAAGAAGAATGTATGACGATTTGTGATATAAGTGCGATGGGCGAGAAATTGGAGCAAGTTACCGAATTTACGTATCTGGAAAGCATGTTTACAAGAGACGAAAAAATTGAGAAAGACATCGAAAGAAGGGTTCGTGTTGGGAATAAAATAAATGGCGCACTCAGTCATTACTGTAAATAGAAATGTATCCACGGAAGCAAAAATGGCAGTACACAACGGAGTTCTAGTGTTTCCTCATGTATGGAAGTGAAGCTTGGAGCTGGCAAAAGAAGGATGAAAGCAGGATAAACGCCGTAGAAATAAGATCACTAAGAAGAATGTGCGGGAAAACGTTATATGATAGAATACCGAACGATGAAATAAGAGAGAAATGTAAGGCAGATGGATGAAATTAAAAGGATTTCTAAATTTTCAAGTTTGTTTAATTTATTGCTGTTGTTAATTGTGTGTAGAAATATTGTGTCATTTTTATGGAAACTCTGGTCAAATTCAATACAATGGTTAGTCATCCCATAAAAAATATTATGTTTGGTGAAAGCTTGTTTGTGTTCGATACTATGGAATTCCCCAGTGTTAATGCCTGTTAAAAATGTTACATATTTTGTTTTATTATACTTTCTAACCGATCGCGAATATCAAATGCAGCGTTCACATTTAGATTTTTAGATTTAAAACACTTCTTAATGCGCCCTTGAGGTGATTACATCACAAAAACAGCGCTTTAAAAGTTAGCATATTATAATTATTTTAATAAAACAAAAACCATGACATTCTCAAAAGAACCCTTAGGATGCAGGTTATCCTTAAATGACAGAATGCTGGAACAGGTTGCAAAGTTGAGATATCTGGGAATGGATCTGCTCAGTCAAAATGATCTTGTCAAAGAAACAATAGGCCAAGTCAACAAGGCTTCGGCGGTATCAGGTTGTCTCAAGGATATAATATGGAAAAACAAGTATATGAGAACTGACAGTAATGTCAGAATATATAAAACCTGCGCAAGGCCTATACTGACATATACCATTGAGACCAGATCGGATACCACAAAAACGAAGGCTAAAGTACGGGTGGCAGAGGATGATAGCAGGAAGGACTATTCGAGATAAGGTGAGGAACACAGCTATCAGCGAAATCTGCAAGGTGGAGGATGTCGTGAGATGGGGCAGACAACGCAGAAGATACTGGAATGCGCACGTGCAGAGGATGGATCCCACCAGAATCCCACACGCTGTGACGCATCAGATTCCTGCCGGCTGCCGTCCCCCCGGAAGACCGCCGAAGAGATGGAGCGATAGTTGGGAGTCAACCTCCCAAGAGAGGCCAGCCTGATTTCAGGAACAGACCAAAGGTCGATAAGGAGAAAAAGAAGAAGAAGAAGATATTATTAAGGTTCTACAGCAAAGAAAAATAAGAAGTAGTAGCATATAAATTGCAGTGACATTTCCAGGCGTTATCTAGCAGTGCGTTAATGGCGGTAGCCTTTCACATTGCGTTATAAAGATCTTCTGCTTAATGCTTAAATCTAATCTTCATAGATGGCGCTGGTCTGTAAATTGAAACTGACATGTGAATTGTGGTGTTGGATACTAACATATATAAAACTTCCAAAAATTTGTCAGACATGGTGGTCATAAGAAAAGTGGAATGAGGAATGTTGTAATTACATAAAGCGTGCGCTTAACCCAACCAATGACAGGTCATAAGTCCTGTAAACACCTCGAACACCGTATTCAGTTTCCAGTTTGCATCTTCGTCTCTATTGAGATAAAATTAATCCTTGAAGAAGTAGAAGCATTTATTAAAAATAAATATATATTTTTAATTAAATAATTGTGTAGAGACCCATCAAATAAACATGTTACAATTTTCAATCACATAATATTGGGGCACATTTACGAAGGGACTCTATCCATTATGATATGCTCTTTGTAATACTGGCGAATGGTGACATATGTGGAGAAGATTTTTCGCTAGGGGTAGGAAAAGAAATCTTTCGCAATCACGCGAACTGAAATAGGGCTTACCAACCTTTTTTCGTTTAAAATAATACAGAAGAACGTCGTTTATCCGGACGCCAGTTAAGCGGAACGTCAATTATACGGACAAGCCAAGATGATCATTATTAACTCAAAAGACATTACAAACAGCAAAATGTTTAAGGCATCTATTGAGTACAGGTCAAATATTATAAAAATACAACATAATACCAGGAACGCATTAGAGATGGTTCGACATTAGGAAGACAATATACTTTCTTAAGTCAAGAGTATTTGTCCCCTGAACGTACTTTCACTAATATGAAAGACGTCGAAGTGCGAGGAGACCGCGTGCAGCAGATTTATTGCTCTTCGTATCGGTGTCACCAGAGGCAGATTGATTCTGGCGGCCGGTAGGTAAAACAATCTGTGCTGTCGCTGTTGGAGAAATCTATCAGGGACAAAAAGACCAACACCCTCTAGCACGGCCGAGTCCTTAAAATATTACCAAATTAATTTAAAGAAATGGGTAATGAGATGCCCATCTCTTCGAAGCTGTAAAGATCTGGGACGCCGTGGGATAGAGCATTCTCCCTCATGTAGAGACCTCAAATTTTTTTTCTGAACCCTCTCTAGCATAACGGAATATCTGGCCTCGTGAGAACTCCATATCACAGAACCACATTCGAGTATGCTCCGAACCAACGCGATGATGATGCGTTCTGTACCGTGACCTACGCAAGACGAAGATTACCCCACCACACCTACACAACGTTGTGTGTGTGTTGCATCATCCTTCTCCTTCCTCCTCCTCTCGTTCTCCCTCGCACCCTACGGACAGTCAGTCTCCCGCTGTGTTTGAGTTTTAACTTGTCATCTCCTTAGTTTCAACCTGTCATTATTAATTCGAGATTACTTATGATTATCCGGAAAATTGGTATCCGGGACGACCCTCCACTTTACCCATTAATATCAGTCGAAGGAGGTGGTAGTTTTCTCCCTTTAGCACATGACCCAAATATGAAACCTTTCTAATTTTCACATTCGAACAGATCTCTATTGGCTCTGGCTCTCTGTAGTACGTCTGCATTACTGACCCTATCGGTCCACGGTATACGGAGCATTCTGCGGTATATCCACATCTCGAACGCTCCCAACCGGTTCATTACATTCACATTCAGAGTTTCAAGTTTCACAGCCATATAGTAGAACAAACCACATATATAACATTGAATTATTATTTGTCGGAGTTTCGGGTTAAGATTATCGTTGCAAAAGATTCATTTTATTAAATGCATCTCGTGCAACTTTTATTCTGCATTGTATTTCAATGTCCGGGTCAAGAACTTTAGTGATAATGCTGCCAAGGTATTTAAATTGGTCGACCATTCGTACCATTCAGTTGCAGAGTGGATGAAGAATATTTAAGTCGCCCAACTGTCATCCATTTGGTCTTCTTAAAGTTGATTTAAGGAATCTCTATTACATTTACTCTGGTTTCATCCTCTCAAAGTCATCACTGCTTATAGAAATATTTCAACTAAAGCAAAAATGGCAGGTCATAATGCAGTTCTAGTGCCAATCCTTATATATGGAAGTAAAGCTTGGAAAAAAGGACGAAACTCTGATAAATGCCGTAAAAATAAGATAACGATATATGATAGATAGAGATAAATACGGGAAAACGATATATGATAGAATACCGAAAGACGAAATAAGAAAGAAATGTAAGGCAGATGATTGCATCATCTTCTTCTTCTTTCTCAGCCTATGCCGGCCACTCCTAGAAAAAAGCCTCCTACATTCGCTTCCATGTCACTCTGTCTTGTGCAGACTGCATCCAGGTTATTCTGACATGTCTGTTCAGATCATCCTTCCACCGTAGTTGCGGTCGCCCTGCACTTCTCTTTGCCGTCCACGGTCTCCAAGTCAGCAGTCTTCTTGTCCATTTTTCGTCTGAGCTTCTGGCTACATGACCTGCCCATTACCATTTTAGAGTTGCTACCCGGTGGATGATGTCAGTGACCTTTGTTTTTTTCTCTCACCGTATCGTTTCTGACTCTGTCTCTTAAGCTTATTCCTAACATGGCTCTTTCCATGGTTCTCTGCGTCACCCTTTTTAATCGAAAGATAAAAAAGTGAAAAGAGATAAAAAATAAAATAAAAAATGCCGAGATTTCATCATAAGTAAAATTAAAAAAGGACCCCTCAGATGGTTTGGACATATGGAACGAATGGACGAAAGAATAATGGTTAAAATGTTGTACACAAGCAGTGTGAGTGGAAAGAGAAGCCTTGGAAGACCAAGGAAAGCATGGCATGACCAAATTAATCAAATAATTATTCATTGTTTTTTTAACAATGATGTAAAACTCCATATAAAATAATTAATACGAATGAAAACGTCAGTTTTCTAGAAGTTTTATTATATTTTATCGGAATGACATGTTTCGCGCTTCTAACATTTGATAATGCCTTAGAAGAGCCAAACATGTCATTCCCATAAAATATAATAAAACTTCTAGAAAACTGACGTTTTCATTCGTATTAATTATATAATTAAACTCTGAAAGGCGGCCACATTCGAAGTCGGAAAAATTGACGAACGTGCATGTTACGATGTATGAATGTGGAGGTATGTCAGGACATAGAAGGTTCCCACCGCCACCCGAGACTGTTATAGGACGCAGCGACGCCCTTTCGTCAGTCTCGCTGCACTGCCTAGGCCTGATCCCGTTCATCCGGGACTTACGTTACGTTAGCTACTCTACATGAGGGAGTTACGTACTCTACATGAGGGAGTATGGTAGCTATCCTTGGCTCTATCCCACGGCATTTCTTTTGGGAATGCTCGGAACCAATTCTCTACAGCTTCGAAGAGATGGACATCTAATTACCCATTTCTTTAGATTAATTAGGGGATACTTCGAGAACTCGGCCGTACTGGAGGGTGTTCGGCTTTTTGTCCCCGATAAATATCTCCGACAGCGACAGCACAGATTGTTTTACCTACCGGCTGCCAGAACCAATCTGCCTCTGGTGACACCGGTGGGAAGAGCAATTAGTCTGCTGAACGCGGTCTCTTCGGAGATCGACGTCTTTCATGTTAGTGAAAGTACGTTCAGAAAGCAAATAATTTTAATTCTGGAGAGTATCCTGTCTTCCTAATGTTGAACCATCTCTTATGCGTTTCTGGTAGTATACTATATATAATATATTATTTTACCTGTTCTCAATAGATGCCTTAAAAATAAATTTTGTAATGTCTGTTGATGAAATAAACTGATTTGATTTGATTTGATTTGATTTAATTTCCTTGTCCTCAAGTTAAGGATGACAGGCCAACATTTAATCTTATATTTTTACCTTCTATTGTATCTCCCGCCCTAACTCGGAAACCTTTATTATAAATTCAATCAATAAGAGGTATATCAGGACAGAAGGGTATGGCGATCCATCCCCGTGTGATGGTTAGTCAGTTAGTTTCTGCTCTCATTCTTCTTCTGCAAGCCCAATGGAGCTTCTTTTTAATATAAGGGTTGGTGCTCGCTTAATTTTATATTAAATTTAAATCATAACATTATTTATAACCGACGAATCGGGTATTAGCCGATTCGAGACGTATAAATCTAATTTCGTCCAAGACCGAAACGAATCTTTCAACCCTAGCGACGGGGGATGGACAAAGGGGTGTAGCGTGACAATCCGACGCGCGACAAAACCGTTTCCAATTGTGTTGTGACACTATTGCTAATCATTATTGTTTAGAGAACAGCTTTAAAAAATATTTCATTCGAAATGACCCAGTGCGATAACCGGATAAAAAATTGGTACAAGGTATTCAAAAATTGTTAGTGAGCTTTATTTTTTCTCTCGACGTATCGTTTCTGACTCTGTCTCTTAAGCATGGCTCTTTGGGTCACTCTCATGGGTCTTAAGGAGAGAAAAAACAAAGGTTACTGACATCATCCACCGGGTAGCGTCCGTACATAATTGACATAAATATAAGAACATTTTAATACAGTAATATATTAAATTTAAGAATATTTAGATCATTAAAAAAGGAAAAAACTAACAAACTAACCATCACGCCGTCTCACCTAAGGGGTGGGCAGAAAGAATGGACTGCCACACTTTTCTTTCCTGACATATTTTTCTCGCTTCCTTAACATTCACACATCGTGTCATGCACGCGCGTCGATTTCTCTGACTCCTCACATGGCCGACATTCAATATTTGATTAATTTGGATATGCCATGTTTTCCTCTGTCTGCCTCGACTCCATTTACATCATTAAAGTATACTTTCTTAACCATTCTTTCTCCATCCATGCGTTCCAAATGTCTGAACCATCTCAGCGATCCTTTCATAATTTTGTTCATAATACCTTCTTCCGCTCTACATGGCTTTCTAATATCAGCATTTGAGATTCTGTCGTATATCGATCTACCACACATACGTCATAGGGTCCTCATCTTTACCGCATTTATTCTGCTCTAATCTTTCTTCTGCCAGTTCCATGTTTCGCTTCCATACATAAGAGTTGGGACCAGAACTCCTTTGTGAACGGCCATTTTCGCTTTCATTGATAAATTCTTGTTTCCAATAAATATTTTTAAAGCTCCATTCACCCTTCATTCAACATCACTGTCCGTTCGGCCATCCGCTGTGAACATGCTACCTAAATACACAAATTTCCTCACCTGTTCCAAGTTCTCTTCGTTCACACTTATATTACAAACTGTCATTTGCTCTTCCCTTTCAAAACACCTTTGACTTAATTTAATCATTTGACTTGCATACCTCATACATTCTTGTCACACATACTATTTTTAAAAATCTAGAAATTGGTAAAAAATTAAAATTTCGAAGAAATCGACATTTCGACAGCGTTCATAACATGAATTGTTTTATGTCCGGAAAGAATATTTGGCAGTCTATTATATCTGCCTATCCCTTCAGAGAGACGACGAAATGGTTAGTCAGTTAGTTAGTTTGAAATTGGACTTTAAAATTAATATTAAAATACCGGTAAAATATTTTAAGCACCCTGTAGCGATATAAATAATATTAATGTTGTTTTATTCAATGGAAAATACCCCCCTTATAGAAATATTAGTCAGGGCTATTAAAAAGAATTTTAAATTTATTTATATTATATTTTTTAAAAATCATGACAGTCTGCAACATAAGCATAAATGGTGAAAACTTGCAGCAAGTAGATGAGTTCGTGTATTTAGGTAGTATGTTTACAAGAGATGGGCAAGTGTAGAGGGATATTGAAAGAAGGGTTGGGGCAGGCAACAAAATGAATGGTGCACTTAAAGTTGTCATCGCAAACAAAAACATATCCAAAAAAGCTAGAATGGGAGTGCACAATGGTGTTCTTCTACCGACACTTATGTATGGAAGCGAAGCATGGAACTGGTGAAAGAAGGATGAAAGTAGAATAAATGCAGTAGAAATGGGATCTCTTAGACGAATGTGTGGATACTCTGTGTATGATAGAGTGTCGAATGAAAATATAAGAAGTGAATGCGGTGCGAATGATGGTGTTATGAACAAAATAATGAAAGGATTATAAAGATGGTTGGACATATCAGAATACATCGCAATATGGAAGGAATGAAAAACTAACTAACTAACTAACCATCACGCCGTCTCCCCGAAAGGGTAGGCAGAAAGAATGGACTGCCACACCTTTCTTTCCTGACATATTTCTCTCGCTTCCTCAACATTCATACATCGTGTCATGCACGCGCGTCGATTTCTGACTCCTCACATGGCCGACATTCAATATTTGATTTATTTGATCGTGCCACGTTTTCCTTGGTCTTCCTCTATTTCTGGTTCCATTTACATCATTAACATATAATTTTTACCATTCTTTCTTCATTCATTCTTTCCATATGTCCAAACCATCTTAATGATCCTTTCATTATTTTGTTCATGACACCATCATTCGCACCGCATTCACTTCTTATATTTTCAAATGAATGAAGAAAGAATGGTAAAAAAATTATATGTTAACGATGTAAACGTCTTCGGGGAGACGGCGTGATGGTTAGTTAGTAATAATTTATTTATTATTATTATTATTTTGTTGAATCGCTCTTTACATCATGACAGCATGAGCCAAATCGATGTAAAGGATATAGCTATCATAGTGATTCTCGTGACATGTGATAGGTAGCTATTCTATCGCCATTTTATTGTCACGTGAATTCTACACCAGACCAAAGACAGTGTGAAAAATGAGACACGCGTGCATGACAAAATCGATGTGTATTGAGGAATTTTATATGTATTTTCAAAAAATTTTTTTTTGTTTGTTATTTAATAATTTGAGCATAAATCTCAGGGAAAATAGAAAGTTCTAAAATAGCCTTTATAGATTTTAACGAGATGATAAAATGAAAAATGTGTGAACATAAATGAAGTCTGATTGATGAGAAGGATGAAGAGTTGGAGAGATAGCTGGATGTCATGATCCCAGAAAAATTCACCGTCACAAACAGGTCATACGACCAAAAACAAGAGGAGGAAAAAGTAAAAAAAAAAAAACGAACTAACTAACCATCACGCGACTTCCCCGGAGGGGTAGGCAGAGAGGATGGATCGCCACAATGCTCTGTCCTGGCATACCTCTTGGGATTCCTCTACAATCATACATCGTACCATGCACGCACGTCGAATATTCCGACTTCGAATGTGGCCGCCTTTTAGTAATTGATTAATTTGTTCATGCCATGTTTTCCTCGGTCGTCCTCGACTTATTTTTCCACTCACACTGCTTGTGTAGAACTTTTTAACCATTCTACTCTAATCCATTCGTTCCATATGTCCAAAGCATCTCAGGGATCCTTTTTTTAATTTTATCCATGATACAGTCATCTGCCATACATTTCTTTCTTATTTCATCGTTCGGTAATCTATCATACAACGTTTTCTCGCACATTATTCTAAGTGATCTCATTTCTACAGCGTTTATCCTGCTTTCAGCCTTCTTTTGCCAGCTACAAGCTTCACTTCCATACAAAAAGTTTATGAAAAAATAAAAAAAAGTGATGATATGTCTATTTTTTTAACATTTTGTGAACCGCTGGAATCGAGTATAATAATTTTTCTCGTCCATAAAAATCCGTGATTTAATAAGAGAAAAGAATTCCTCCGCCCCCGTCCACCCTCTGTACACAAATCACGACCCCTACGAGTTAACATTCACTCCCTCCCCATGCACATCCTCCTAGGGGCAACACTGGTTCTAAAATATACGATTCCGGTGTAAATATTATACCAACCACTTCAACACCGCGTGGTTGCAAATATCATACAAGTAAACATGTCATGATGAGGTTCGCAACCTATCACGCCGCGTCTTCCGCGGGGGCGAAAAGAGAAGTGTGGTAGTCCATTTATTATTAAGTGTTGCACCTACTGTTAGGTGGATTTCCAGCTGTCCATCTTTTAGGAGATCTTCCACGAGGACGATTCCCGTGGGGCTGATTATAGTGCAACATAGAGGAGTCTGGTGGTGTCCAGTCTTTGGACATGACAGTGCCAGATCGTCCTTCGCTGTCTACTCCATCTTATAACATCCTTTGGTGGTCCCCCCAACGTTGGCGATCACTACAGCAAAGGCATCTCTGTCCTGCACCACTTGGAACAGGTTCTGAACTCTTGTAATTCCTGTCCACTCTTTAATGTTCCGCAGCCAGGACAGCTGCCTTTTACCAACTCCCCGAAGTCCCTCCACTTTACGAATTAATACCAGTCGAAGGAGGTGGTATTTTTCTCTCCTTAGCACATGACCCAAATATGAGACCTTTCTAATTTACACACTCGACAATAGCTCTCAAATGAATCTGGCTCTCTGAAGTACATCTGCATTACTGACCCTATCGGTCCGCGGTATACGGAGCATTCTGCGGTATATACACATCTCGAACGCCTCCAACCGGTTCATTACATTCACTTTTAGAGTCCAGGTTTCGCAGCCATATAGTAGAACATACCATATATAACACTTAATCATTCTTTGTCGGAGTTTCAAGTTAAGATTATCGTTGCAAAAGAAGGTTCTGATTTTATTAAATGCAGCTCGTGCAACTTCAATTCTGCATTTTATTCAATGTCCGGGTCAAGCGCTTTAGTGATGATGCTGCCAAGGTATTTAAATTGGTCGACCATTTCAACATTCGCACCATTCAGATGCAGAGTGGATGTAGAATAATTAAGTCGCCCAAATGTCATCCATTTGGTCATCTTAACGTTGATTTTTAAGCCCAGATCCTCTCCTGCTATATCAATATATAATATTATAATATCCTTGTTTGAATTTATAATATTATAATATCCTTGTTTAAAGTACGGGTGGCAGAGATGAGGACGCTGAGGATGATAGCAGGAAGGACTGTTCGAGATACAGTGTGAGGATCATGGCTATCCACGAGATTTGCAAGGTGAAGGATGTCGTGAGATGGAGCAGACAACGCAGAAGATACTGGAATGCGCACGTGCAGAGGATGGATCCCACCAGAATCCCACACGCTTTGGCGCATCAGATTCCTGCCGGCTGCCGTCCCCCTGGAAGACCGCTGAAGAGATGGAGAAATAGCTGGGAGTCAACCTCCCAAGAGGGGCTAGCCTGATTTCAAGAACAGACCAAAGGTCTATAAGGAGAAGAAGAAGATAATATCCTTAACTTCACATATCTCTCTAATTCTGGTGTACCTAAAAAGTTGTATACAGTCATTGGTTTCAAATAACCTGCTGTATACAAACGCGAAAGACAACGTAAAACTACCACATTCAAGGGCAAAGTGGCATCCCAAGAAGCGGCAAAGATGTTGGACTCGCAGCAAAGCAATCCCTAGAATCAAAACTTAAATAAAAATGGAGTTTTTAAAATCGCGTTTTCCGAAATCGTAGAACGTGAGGTACAGTATGGTACATGATTGCGAAAGAGGGAGACCGAGATATGGGTGTAGTGGGGGTCGGTGGGGGGTGGGGGCTATAGACGCCTGGCCCTGACAAGCAGAATAATGGACGATATCTTAATGCATACGGATGGAATGCCTCTGACTTCATGCAGTGGCGTGGAAAAATTAACTAATACATTTATTACATATATTTTTTTAATTTTCGAAATGGATATTACATACTCGTATAATATCTATATATTATAGATGGTTTTTGACAAGAAAAGAAAAGGCTAAATTAAATTAACGTAAGTCCCGGATGGACAAGGAACAGACCTAGATAGTGCAGCGAGACTGACGAAAGGGCGTCGCTGCGTCCTATAGCAGTCTCGGGTGGTGGTGGGAACCTTATATATAGATAAATTTTTCATTTGTTCCAATGACAATTTGAATAATTTCTTCAATATATAGTTCTTGCTGGTTAAGTGCCTAATTACAGCTAATTTAAAGAACGGTGGATACGTGTAACATAAATTAAATAAACACGAAAGTCCGGATCGTCCATGTCAACATGTGCAACATCGAAATAAACATTATGTGTTATTACATTATGTGCTAAATTAAAAAAAGGTGGATTTGTGGAACATAAATTAAATAGACAATATGTGCACCATCTAAAAAGAACTTTTTGGGTTAAATAATTTTTATTTTGTTATTTTATTTTATATCATTGTATTTTATATTATTTATTTTGTGGGTGTTGGACGATCGAAGTGTGCGCGGGAGATGCCTATTGGTGGCGATGAGGTTCGCGACCCATCACACCGCGTCTCCCGCGGAGCGAAAAGAGAAGGATGGAGTGTCGCATCAAAAGTGTGGCAGTCCATTCTTTCTGCCTACCCTTTCGGGGAGACGGCGTGATGGTTAGTTAGTTAGTTAGTTAGATGGTTTGGATGGTCCTTAATCTTGTTGAGTCCGGTGAAAGATTGGGGTTAACAAGAAATATCAGTAAAACCAAATGGATGACATTCGGACGGCTTGACTACAGTGGGTCAGTATTGCATTTGAACGGCCGTAACGTTGAAAGGGTGGTAAATTGTTAATACCTCGGCAGCATACTAACGCAATCTCTTGACCCGGATGTAGAGATAAAATACAGAATTGAGGCAGCAAGAGCTACGTTTAATAAAATGAAATCAGTCTTCTGCAATGATAACGTAAACTTGAAACTCCGCCAGAGAATGATCAAATGCTATGTGTGGTCTGTTTTATTGTATGGACTTGGACCTTGAAAGTCAACTCAGTGAATTGAGTGGAAGCATTTGAATTGTGGCTCCATCGCCTAATGCTCAGAATTCCCTGGACAGACATGGTCACCAATACCGAAGTCCTGAGGCGAGCTAGGGTTGACAGAGAACTGTTATCAACTATCAAGGTTAGAAAGATCTCACATCTGGGTCATATACTGATATTGGAGGGGAAAGTTGAGGGACGCCGAGGGCCCGGTAGAAGACAAATGTCCTGGCTGCGAAACGTGAGGGAGTGGACCGGCATCCGAAGTGTGGAGGAGCTGTTCCGAGCGGCGGAGGACAGGGACAGGTGCGCCGAGATGATCGCCAACGTTGGGGGCACCCGACAGGGCACTTGGAGAAGAAGAAGAAGATGGTTCGGACACATGGTAACGATGTAAATGGAAGTAGAAATAGAATCGGAAGACCGATGAAAAAGTGGCACGATCAAATAAATCAAATATTGAATGTCGGCCATGTGAGGAGTCGACGATGCGTGCATGACACGATGTATGAATGTTAAGGAAGCTAGAGATTTTTTTTACCATTTTTATTTTCATGTGTCCAAACCATCTTAATGTTCCTTTCAAATTTTTGTTTATCACGATGTCGTTCCTACTGCATACATTTATTATATTTGCATTTGATATAGGTACTATCATTTACAGTTTTATCACACATTCATTTAACAAATCTCATTTCTAATCTTAAACATCTTTCACAATATCAGCATTTGAAATTCTGTCGTACATCGTCTTCAAATACACGTCTAAGGGATCTCATCTCTATCACAATTGTTCTCCTATCATCTTTCTTCTGGCAGTTCCAAGCTTCACTTCAATAATACAGGTTAGGTACTAAAACACTTTCATTCGCATTGCATTCACTTCTGATATTTTCATTCGACACTCTATCATACACATTTCATTCGATCAAGAGATCTACATTTCTACTGCATTTATTCTACTTTCATCCTTCTTTTGCCAGCTCTATGCTTCGACATTAAAATCCATAATAAAAATGTAGAAGTGGTAGATGAATATGTTTACCTTGGTTATCTATTGGCTTTTGGAAGAGGGGGTCAAGTCAAGGAGATTGGTAGGAGAATACCGCTCGGTTGGTCTGCATTCGGAAGGCTGGGCAACATCTTCAAGCCGGATATGACACAAAATTTAAAAACAAAAGTGCTGGACTAGTGTGTGTTACTTGTGATAACCTTTGGATGCGAGACATGGAGATTAACTAAAGAAGCAATGCACGAAATCAAAGTTGCACAGCGGGCTGTGAAAATATCCATGTTGGGTATCTCGCTTAGCGACCATATTCCAAACGTGGAGATTAGAAGACACAATAGGGTCACCGATGTAGGGATACGCATTGCGAGGATGAAGTGACAGTGGGCTGGTCATGTGTGTCGACGAGATGATGGAAGATGGAGCCAGAGGGTTACTGAATGGAGGCCATGGTTGGGCCGGAGAAGTGTCGGGAGACAGCCAACCAGGTGGAGCGATGATATTGTGCGGACGGCAGGAAAGGCCTGGAGAACACTGGCGAGAGACCGAGAGAGATGGCGTGGGGGTGGAGAGGCTTACGTCCAGCAGTGGATGGAGACAAGCTAACGAAAATGCTTCGCTTCCATACTTAAGCCTACCATACACTGAAATTTGAGCTTTTTTGGATAGCTCATTTGTGTAAAATAAATATCAAAGAATTAATCAACACACACTTGAGATCCTAACGCGTACGTCTTATTAATATGACTAAAGTCAGTCGTAGCGGGCAAGAACTTAAAATTAAAAGAAGCAATGTATAATACTGCCGCCATTATACCGAAGTACGAGAACAAGTCAGTTAAGCCACTGCCGTGTCAGGGTATCTGAAGAATCTGGTCTGGAAGAACAAGCACATGCGTATTGACAGCAAGATCCGAATTTATAAGACATGCGTGCGACCTATGATGATGTACGCCGTAGAGACGCAGGCTGACACTATGCGAACCAAGGGACTACTAAGAACATCGGAGATGAAGGTCCTAAGATCAATTACTGAAAAACTCTCCGGGATCGTGTCCGCAACACAGACATAAGAAAAACTTCCGAATTAGAGGAATAGAAAAATTCGGTGGAATAGGTCCAAACGAAGATACTAGAGGGACCATGTAGCCAGAATGGATAGTGACAGACTCGCATATACAATTTCTTTTTTATTAATTTAATATTATAAAATGCTTCCTTAATCTCGTCCTTTGTCCTACATGCCAAAAACTGTACTCCACATTTTTTTTTCTCCCATCCCGCATATGTCTCCTCCTCTGCCTCTCCTGTTCTTCCCGCTGTATATTCCTGTGGTGTATCATTCTTTTTTTATTTCATATAACTAACTAACTAACTAACTTACCATCACGCCGTCTCCCCGGAGGGGTAGGCAGAAAGAATGGAACGCCACACTGTTCTGTCCTAACATACGTCTCTCGCTTCCTCTACATTCATACATCTTGTCATGCACGCACGTCGATTTTTCCGACTCCTCCCGTGACCGACATTCAATATTTGATTGATTTGATCGTGCCACGTTTTCCTCGGCCTTCCTCTATTTCTAGCTCCGTTCACGCCGTTTACATATACCTTCTTTACCATTCTGTCTTCACTCATTCTTTCCATGTGTCCAAACCATCATAATGACCCTTTCCTTATTTTGTTCATAACACTTTCATTCGCACCACATTCACTTCTTATACTTGCATTTGTCACTCTATCATAAACAGATTTGCCACACATTCGTCTTAGAGATCTCATTTCTACTGCATTTATTCTACTTTCATCCTTCTTTTGCCAGTTCCATGCTTCACTTCCATACATAAGGGTCGGTTCCATGCTTCACTTCCATACATCTTTTATATAATGTTTCTAAAATGTTAATGTATTATATATTATGCTTATTTATTCAATAAAGTACAGCGAAGCATAGAAGTAAGATAGGGTAGATGAAATGTGGTCTGGCACCCCCTTGTTGTTGCCGTCTTTAAATGTAAGTCCCAGATGGACCGGGGACAGGCCCAGGGAGTGTACGAGCGAGACTGACAAAAGGGCGCCGCTACGCCCTAATACAGCCTCGGGTATGTGGCGGGAACTTCTATGTTCTTTTTAATAATGAGATCATGTGTAATAGTTACACAGCATCGGTAAGGGAAGGTTATTAAAGGATTCGTATGAACGTTTTTTTTAATGTTTTCCACGCGACGCCCTTACATCAGAACATCGCGAATCATTGGCTGGGGGTGGTGGATTATATCGTAGTGGGGTGGTTTTTCAGGGGCGGGGGGTGGGCCGTCGGATAAACTGATCCTACATAATAATACAGTCATGAAATACTTAAGCTGTATTCATATTGCCTTAATACGATTTAAAAACAAATATCCCCGAACAAATATTTATATTTTAAAACTAGCGGACCCGACAGACATTGTCCTGTCCGAACGTTGTCTTGCTTGCTATTAGATGGTTCAGAAAACGCTTTTTATTGACGTTTGATATTGATTTTGAATTTTAAATCTACGCCACGCTACGACACAAGTGATGTTCGCATGCTTAAACACAATTCGACATTAGCGCCATCCATGGTAAACAAACATAACTATCAATTATTCTCAGAAGGTCAATTATTCATGAACTTCAAAAAGAAATAATAATAAGGTTTCATGTATCACAATTGTATTTTATTTTACGGGACAGCTGTTTCGTTGACATCATCAGGTGTTACAAAAATATATAAAATGTCAAATTTTCGTGATTCTTCGAACCTTTATGTGTTTTTGTTCCTGCCCGAACGTAGTCTTGCTTGCTTAAGATGGTTCAGAAAACGTTTTTTGATATTTGTATTTTCGATAAATTTTATACTATATGATATTTGATATTGATTTTGAATTTTAAATTCATTTAAAGTCATTATTTGAATAATTTCTTTGATATAATTTTGAGTTGATTAATAAAAGTTGTTTTTAATTTAACAGTTTATAATGTTAAAGTATCAAAGTGTTTCGGCCAAAACAATAGACTATTTAATAAGGTTTCAATTTAAGAAATCTAAACCATCCAGGGACCCACTCAAACACACACTAAAAATTTCATCAAACTCGTTCCAGCCGTTTAGGAGGAGTTCAACTACATACGCCCGTACAGAAGAATTATATATATTATAGCGGACCCGACTGTTTTAGAAGTTAACATATAATAATTATTACTATAAGGAGGGATGTTTTCACACTTACCCATTTCTTCAGACGTATTACTGGATTCTTTGAGAAGTCCGCCATCTTGGAGGGCTATCCATCATTATTTATCGGAAGATCTTCGACAGCGTCAGCGTATACTGGTTTGTAGGACCAACTTGCACCTGATGATGCTGTAAGACCAATAAAAACTGTTGAACACAACGGTTTTTGTGTTGGTAAAACGATGTTTTAAAGAAATAATACTCTAAATATTAAAAGACATAAATGTCAATGCATTCTTCCAAATCAGAAATTCAAATCTAACTAACTAACTAACTAACCAAAACGCCATTTCCCCGGAGGGGTAGGCAGAGAGGATGGATCGCCACAATGCTCTGTCCTTGCATACCTCTCGGGCTTCCTCTACATTTATACATCGAGATACGTAAATTCGGTAACTTGGTTCAATTTCTCGCCCATCGCACTTACATCACAAACCGACATTCTTCTTTCTCGAAAACCATCAATTTAGATTTAGATTTAGATTCAAATCTATCTATCTATATGTGTAAATGAAGGGTCCTCTTCTTCTTATTTAAACTCAATGGACTCAGCAACCAGTTGACAGATCCTGGTGATATTTATACTGTTCATTAATATTACTTCGGTGAAGGTAGAGTACTTATGGTCTTGAAACTGTAACATTGTCCAAACAAAGTGTCGAGAAACTACGAGAGACCCAAATAGAAATGGAAAGAGCCATTTTAGGAATAAACCCAAGAGACAGAGTCAGAAACGAGACGGTGAGAGAAAAAACAAAGGTCACTGACATCATCCACCAGGTGGCGACT
The DNA here is from genome assembly GCA_022606425.2 of Lepidostoma basale. NCBI lineage: Eukaryota > Metazoa > Arthropoda > Insecta > Trichoptera > Lepidostomatidae > Lepidostoma > Lepidostoma basale. The sequence goes on along the minus strand of JAHDVF020001128.1, from coordinate 6,440 downwards.
CTAAAATTGTAGTGGGCAAGTCACGTAGCCAGCTTCACTTTGTTGCCTACCCAACCCTTCTTTCTATCACTTACAGATTTATCACACATTACTTTCATCCTTTCTTTGCCAGTTCTATGCTTCTTTTTATACATAATGGTCAGCACATGAAAATCATTGAGCACTGCTATATTAGCTTTAAAAGTCTTTAAAGCCTGTATTCTGCCAGTTCGTACTTATGGTCTTGAACCTGTAACATTGTCCAAACAAAGTGCCGAGAAACTACGAGTGACCCAAAGAGCCATGTTAGTAATAAGCCTAAGAGACAAAGTCAGAAACGATACGGTGAGAGATAAAACAAAGGTCACTGACATCATCCACCGGGTGGCGACTCTAAAATGGCAATGGGCAGGTCACGTAGCCAGAAGCTCAGATGAAAAATGGACAAGAAGACTGCTGACTTGGAGACCGTGGACGACAAAGAGAAATGCAGGGCGACCGCAACTACGGTGGAAGGATGATCTGAACAGACACATCGAAATAACCTGGATGCAGTCGGCACAAGACAGAGTGACATGGAAGCGAATGGAGGAGGCCTTTGTCCAGGAGTGGACGGGAATAGGCTGAGGAAGTTACAAGTATTGTGAAATTTGACATATTATAAATTTGTGCATTTTCATTATTTTCAATTTAACTAGACTGAACGCTATAGCAACGCGTGGCCGGGTTCAGCTAATTAAATAATATCTGTAATGACTATTTCGGTTTGCAGTTCTAGGACACCAGCAAAGGAGGTGTCTTGTCCATCCATCTTCAGAGCTACGAGCGACAATATATACTTTTTTTACCATTCTTTCTTCATTCATTATTTACATTTTAATGATCCTTTCATTATTTTGTTCAAAACACCATCATTCGCATCGCATTCGCTTCTAATATTTTAATTCGACACTCTATCATACACAGAGTATTCACACATTCGTCTATGAGATCTCATTTCTGCTGTATTTATTCTACTTTCATCCTTCTTTTTCCAGTTCCATGTTTCGCTTCCATACATAAGGGTCGGTATAAGAACACTATTGTGCACTGCAATTTTAACTTTTTTTGGACACTTTAAGTGCACCATTCACTTTGTTGCCTGCCCCAACCCTTCTTTCAATATCACTCTCCAATCGCCCATATTTTGTAAACATACTACCCAAATACACGAACTCATCTACTTGATCCAAAGTTTCACCATTCACGCTAATGTTGCAGACTATCATGATTTCTTCTTTTTCAAAAATCATTACCTTGGACTTGTTCACATTCATCATCAAATCATTTCGCATGCATACCTCATACATCCCATTCACCAGGACTAGTATTTCATGCTCGTTGCCTGCAAGTAGGACAGCGTCATCCGCGTACAAGAGACAGCTTACTGACACTGCGCTCATTTTGGCGCCTAAATCCAACCCTTTCAGCTCTTTCATCATTGTAATTAGTATAAATGACTTTATTTGAGTTCGTAACGCCAACCGGTTTCACTCTCCAGAAGCTTCATCAGGGCTACACACAACTGTCAATCCAAACAGTTTATTTTCTCAAATATATTACAAACATTTTTATTTTTTATTTTTTTAGGGACATAGAAAGTCCCGCCACATACCCGAGGCTGTTATAGGGCTTAGCAACGCCCTTTTGTCAGCCTCGCTCGTACACTCCCTGGGCCTGTCCCCGGTCCATCCGGGACTTACATTTAAAGACGGCAACAACAAGGGGGTGCCAGACCACATTTAATCTACCCCATCTTACTTCTTTATACTTTATTGAATAAATAAGCATAATATATAATACATGAACATTTTAGGAACATTATATAAAAGAAAAAAAGAATGATACACCATAGGAATATACAGCGGGAAGAACAGGAGAGAGAATGTGGAGTACAGTTTTTGGCATGTAGGACAATGGACGAGGTTTAGGAAGCATTTCATAATATTAAATAAATAAATATACATATTATCTTGTATAAATTAGATTAAAAAAATATATTTTAAAATAATTGGATAGTTTAAGAGCCATTTTCGCTTGTAAAAAAATACTGAATACCAGCTGCCCTTAGGTACGTCTTCACCTAATCCATAAAGTCGTCTCTTGCCTCTCGCTCGTGCCCCCCCCCCTGCCTCACCCATACCTCCCCTGCCCGTCCCACGCTTCCACCCCCACCCTCGCTACCCTTCCTCGACTTCAACAAACCGAATGTGACCTCTCGACTTGAATGGGCCCGGACTGTACAATTTTTTGTCTGTAATAACAAGTTTTTTTTTTATTTATATAAAAAGGGCAGGCCAACGCCAAAAGAATGCCGGCAAACTTCGATATGACGAGTGTCTTAATATTGGTTGTAATTATGTGGAAAATTAAATATAACTGTGGTCTTTCACGTACAGTAGAGTCTCGGTTATCCGACCTACGATTATCCGACCTACCGGGGCAATGCCCCTTTCTTTTACCCGACTGCACGCATTATATTCGCGCGCCAGACGACAGTCTTCAGTACTTACGTAGCTCTTTCGCATGTTTTATTACTTCGCCGTAAGTGCATTTTGATGTTTTAGTTTAAGGTGCCTAATTACTGCCAAATAAAAAAAATTTAATACGTGGAACATTAATTAAATCATATAACAGCTAATTTAAAAAACGGTGGATTCGTGGGACATAAATTAAATAGACAATATGTGCACCATCTAAAAATAACATTTTGTATTAAATTATTTTTATTTTGTTATTTTATTTTATATCATTGTATTTTATAATATATTATTTGTTTTAGATTTATTTTGTGGATGTTGGAAGATCGAAGTGTGCGCGGGAGATGCCTATTGGTGGCGATGAGGTTCGCAACCCATCACACCGCGTCTCCCGCGGGGCGAAAAGAGAAGGACGGAGTGCCGCATCGGATAAAGTGTGACAGTCCATTCTTTCTACCTACCCTTTCGGGGAGACGGCGTGATGGTTAGTTAGTTAGTAAGTTAGTTCGTTACATTCAGTTATGTTACATGTACATTTGTACATATTTGAAAAGTTTTCGATGTGCAAATAAAATGAACACATTTTCAATTTCGTTTATATCATTTTCCGTGTTATCCGACCTTTTCGCTTATCCGACCTTGCCGCGGCCGGTTTAGGTCGGATAATCGAGACTCTACTGTAATAATAAAATTCATAAAATAGTTTACTAGTAATAATTAAATTAAACGATGTTTTTTTAACTACTTCCAGATTTGTCTTTATTTCGACAGCGACCGGTTTCGTCAGGCTCGCTGGCATCGACAGACTGATGACACTATTGCCATTCGAGTCCTTTTTATGCATAAAGATCAGGGGTGGTAAACAAGATTCTATAAAAAAATAATCTTTAAATATTTTTGAAAAATTTATTGAATTTAAATATTGGTACTAAAGGTAGGTATTCAAGAAGATTCATAGTCAATACAATGGATTTAAAATTTAATTATAGCTTACATATTTATATATAATATTTGAAAAATTTTCACTTTTGTTATTATTAACTAACTAACTAACTAACCATCACGCCGTCTCTCCGAAGGGGTAGGCAGAAAGAATGGACTGCCACACCTTTCTTTCCTGAGATATTTCTCTCGCTTCCTCAACATTCATACATCGTGTCATGCACGCGCGTCGATTTCTCTGACTCCTCACATGGCCGACATTCAATATTTGATTTATTTGATCGTGCCACGTTTTCCTCGGTCTTCCTCTATTTCTGGTACCATTTACATCGTTAACATATAATTTTTTTACCATTCTTTCTTCATTCATTCTTTCCATATGTCCAAACCATCTTAATGATTGTTATTATTATTATTACTGAATTTAAATTGTAGGTATAATATGTTGTAGTTCTTAGTCCATTGGGTTGGCATTGCCTTATTCGGTTTTCCCCATACACATACCATAGCTACTGAGGTCTGGAATCAAACAAAAAAATTCGGCACTAATCGATTCCAGAAATATTTTTTATTTGTTTATAAATAAAGACGAAATTGAAAGTACCTGGTTAAAAAAAACATTGTTTTATTTAATTATTATTTTAAATGAACTTCCATCAAGAGATTTCAGTAAAATCATTTGATAATCTTAAAAAAGTTTACTGGTATTTTTTTTATATATCAAAATATACTTTAAAAAAAACACGTTGATACAAGGTTATTTATGGTAATTGGTTGCTTACACTAACTAACCATCTCCCCGTCTCTCTGAAGGGGTAGACAGAAAAAATGGGCTGCCACACTTTTCTTTCCTGACTCGCTTCCTCAACATTCATACACCGTGTCACGCTCGCACGTCGATTTCTCCGACACCTCACGTGCCCGACATTCAATATTTAATTTATTTGATCGTGTTACGTTTTCCTCAGGCAACCTTCAGTTCTAGTTGCATTAACATGGTTAACGCATACTTTTTTTACCATTATTTTTTCATTTATCTTTCCATTTGTCCAAACTATCTTAATTTAATTTTCCTTTCTTTATTTTGTTCATAACACTGTCATTCGCGTGGCATTCACTTCTTATATTTGCATTTGACACTCTTAACATGTGTTTATTTATGTATTTTTATTTATTTATTTATTTTAGGGTAACAAACAGCGAATGTATATAAAAATACACAACGAAGTACTCAAATAAGGTCAATTCCATGTTACCACAAATATAAATGAATGAACAGAGTTAACATTATAGACTTATGAAACGAGATTTAACTTAACTAAAATCAAAATAAAATTAACAAAAAGATAATAATAATAATAATACAAATAAAGAAATATAACATTATAGTACTGTACACACCGAAAAGTTGATGCAACTAATTTTTTTAAATCATAAGCGTTTAGTTAAAAAAATCGATTGCATTAAAACATTTGTTATAAGTGTCGCATATCTGGTACATTTCCGCGCTCTGAGCGTAATTGGTGCGATAAGCAGGAAGGTGGAATACTTGGCTCGCGGTGTGTCTTGTGCGAAACAAAGGGGCGAAACATGTGTTGATCTATCTTGAATGTGTTGATAGCATGTCTTGATAGAAGAGTGTGGCGTTCCATCCTCTCTGACAACATCCTTAGATGGTTAATGGGAATCCCAGAGTTCACCCCTGTCTACCCCTCCCCCCCTGCCCCGCCGAGACAATTCACGACTCCTTTATGATCCGAACAGAGAAAATATTCAACGATTGCTTCATATAAAATCTATTGTCCCTTATAAAACTCGCATTGTAGACCTTAACTACACGTGAAATACGGCATAAAATCGTACTGCCACCCCAAACGTATCGAATTCTATTAAAAGGAGCAAACACGCCAAATATAAGCGTAAAAACACGCGAAAAGCAACCTTACGCCAAATAATAATAAAGCATATTTTTGCATGAATTATTTACACTAATTTGAAACGTTTTGATTCTGGGCGCAATCAAAACAACATCTTTATTCTTTATTTAAAAACATTCGAAAATAGGCGTTAAAACGATAGTTTTAAAGACGAATATTGCTTGTATGTTACATGTCGTTTAAGCTTTTTTAATAGAACAAATATAATTTCTTTAATGTAAGGATTATTATATGAAATAAAGCTCTTATGCACGTGTGAATAGGGTTTATTTTTTCGTGAATTTTGGCAGTCGCTTGCGGCGTTTTGGACTTGTGATTTCGGACATATTTCACATTGGATTTTGTATGGAGGTAAAAAGAGACAAAAATATGGGTGGCCTCCATGTGTTAGAAGTGTTTTCGTCTCCCTCGCGCGCGCGTCCAGCCGCATACGTGCGTCTCGTTTTTAACGATATTTTTGTGAGGTTTTATTGATTTCGCGTCCCTGTCTAACCCACCCCGGGAAAGTAATTTTATGTCGGTTTTATTTGTGTTATTAAATTTGGAATTAATGAACTCCATTTTCGAATAATTCTTTTGAAAATTGCTCCAGTATCATATATACAAAAACTTTTACAATCGCTAATCGGCTTTTCAGCCTGGAACAATCTTCCAAAGACAGCATAGATTGTTTTACCTACCGGCAGCCAGAACCAACCTGCCTCTGGTGACACCGGTGGGAAGAGCAATTATTAATCTGCTGAACGCGGTCTCCTCGGAGATCGACGTCTTTCATATTAGTGAAAGTACGTTCAGAAGGCAAATTCTTGAGAGTATCCTGTCTTCCTAACGTTAAACCATCTCTCATGCGTTTCTGGTAGTATACTATACACAATTGATTATTTTACCTGTTCTCAATAGATGCCTTAAAAATAAATTTTGTAATGTCTGTTGATGAAATAAACTGATTTGATTTGATTTGATTCCTGCATACCTACATCAAGCGCATTGAAAACCAGAGTTTAGATCGAACACAAAACACACTTTTCAAATGACCTATACTGGTATGACAGTTTGTAACATA
>JAHDVF020001127.1:0-18171 GCA_022606425.2 Lepidostoma basale | reverse complement strand
TAAAATACAATGATATAAAATAAAATAACAAAATAAAAATAATTTTACACAAACTGTTCTTTTTAGACGGTGCACATATTGTCTATTTAATTTATAATATGTTCCACGTATCCACTGTTTTTTAATTTAGCACATAATGTAATAACACATAATGTTTTTTTCGATGTTGCACATGTTGACTTGGACGATCCGGACATTTGTGTTTATTTAATTATGTTACACGTATCCACCATTTTTTAAATTATCTGTAGTAAGGCACTTAACCAGCAAGAACTTGAAAATAATATTGAAGAAATGATTCAAATTGTCATTGGAACAAATGAAAAATTTATTTCTACACCTGTCAAAATTCTTTACAAAAACGATAAAACTAATAAAACATTTTAATCTGATTAATTTGATTAATTTGTCAAATTAATTAAACTAATCAGATTTTAAAGGTTGGTCATGTTAGAAGTCGGAGGAATCGACATGCGTGTATGACTCGTTGTATGAATGTGGAGGAAGCTAGAGAGGTTTGCCAGGATAGTGTTATGGTCCATTCTCTCTGCCTACCCCTGTGGGGAAACGGCGTGATGGTTTGTTTGTTTGTTTAATTTGTATAATCGCCGTTTTCGTGAATAGCTCACCTCAAGGGCGCTTTGACATTGTTTTTAGTCATGAAAGGTGCATGCGACAACAGCGAAATCACGATCGTAGAAACTTAATTTATTGGCTCTGATGTGAATTTCATGGACAACAAAATCAAGAATTTTGTTTCTCTAAACATATGAATGTTTTGTGCAAATGTGATATAATATTGTTTATTGATATACAGACAACCGTTGTTAACATTTTATGCGATAATTTGAAAAGGTGGGTTTTTAGGTGATATTTAAAGTCTGTCGGCTTGTCAATGCATCTGAGGCGTGCAGGAAGCATATTTCAGGCAGCCCGAGCAACACAAAATTCAGATATATAGGTGGCACGTTTGGGAATGTGCTTAATTATTGTCTATAAACTGTAAATTTAAAAACCTTACCTGAAATTAATAATGGAATTTTCATATATGAATGAAAACTACTAAAAGTAGCTTATGTGTAATGTAAAATGTAAAAATGTAATGTAAAAATTACTTTTAAGTTGATCAGATTGAAGTTTTTGGTTCGACATCATTATTAAATCATTAGGGAGTTTATTAAATTCTGTAGAGGCTATAAATTGTAAGGATTTTACAACGAATCTAGTTGAACGCAATGCTTCTTATTCTGTGAGCGCGTATCATGTTGGTGTACGTCCGTATTGAATATTGGTCGAGTATTAGAGCGCGTTGATGACTTTATTATTTGTATTATAGTTTTAGTGATCTCTAATTTTGGATGGATTTGAAATGGAATTATTTTCGTCTGAGAATATAGGGCCCTTACATGAGTGTACCACGGTAGACGGAAAATATTTCTAACAGCCCGATTTTGGATCAACTGAATCTCATTAGCTTTCTTCTTTGTAATAAAGCCCCAAATACAGGAAAGGTAAGACAGATGAGAATGTATCATGGAGTAGTAAACATAAATTGTCTATATTCTTATGTAACGAATTAAACCAATTAATCCAATTTAAACCTGTACATACCATTCCAAATTAGTTCATAAAGATAAAAACATTGTCTTGTGATACGCATATATCGAAGTGTGGGATCCATCCTCTGGACATGCGAACTCCAGTATCTTCTGCGTTGTTTTCCCCATCCTCTGCACATGCGCAATCCATTATCTTCTGCGTTGTCTTCCCCATCCTCAAGCAAATGAAATAACCTGAAATCAATTTCATTATCTTTGAATATTTTAAATCTCAGCATAATGTAGAATTTAATGGTCAAAAATGGAATATTACTGAACTCTTCTAACTGAGGCAGCTAATGCTGCATATAAGGATATGTTTACCTATCACAGCATTTGTTTTCAGAGAAAAACTAAAACAGCTGAAGTAACTCATAGTGTATTTGGGTATGTGTGCTGCTGGAATTACTCAGTGGAATGGAAAATAAAGAAGAATTGCAAAATGCAGATGCACCAATATGGCTCATTATCAAAATAATTTCAATCCCAATACAAAAATATCCCCATTAGACCAGTGGTCTCTCACAACCAGGCAATTATTTTATCAAAACTTAATATCTAATCCAAAAGATATAGATTTTCGCCCTGCCAGAACAATTTTACATTAAAACAACATTATTAAAATAGATTATACCAATTAACTAATTATTACACAACGAAACGTCATAACCTAAAATGACACGTAAGTAAAACGAATAAATTGATATTGTATATCATTAGAACTTTCGTATCGTTGCTGTGGTAATTTTAATATTTCCCTGACCAAAGTACGCGTATAAAGAACACCTTTATGTTTGAATTCATCAAATGTCATATTAATTGTATTTTAAATAACTAATTAAAATCATAATAATTAAATAACATTAATAAATAGCGCAATACCATTCAAAATTCTGCCAGTTGTTTCTCGCCCGCTACTCCAGGGTGCATCTTATCATCCGTTGTCCCTGCTATATGACCGATTCCATTCCGATCTCTGATTAATTAATATTGTTTCCTAGAAATAAAAAAAAATAATATTGGAATTGGCATAAGGCGGACATCGAAGAGGCGCATATGGCAAATTTTCAACTTCCATACAATTAATGAATTCCAAGTGTTCACTAAGCAGTATATTTAAAAAATACTCGAGGCTCTTGATCGAGCATTGCAAGAGTTGCGTGGAAATGTGTTAATATTATATGTAGGAGATTTTAGAAACTTTACCTGAACGGCAAAAATAACTATCAAAAACTATGCTAATCAATGCAGTTATGATTGTGCTAAAGAAATAACAAAATTTTTACAAAAGCATTCATTACAACCAGACTCCTTCATATAAATTGTCTATATTCTTATATATACAAAATAAACCAATTAATTCAAAATTTAAACCTGTACATATCAAAATATAAACATTGAACTTACGGAACTGATAATCGCCGTTTTAGTGAATAGCTCACCTCAAGGGCGCTTTGACAATGTTTTTAGTCATGAAAGGTGCATGTAACAACAGCGAAATCACGATCGTAGAAACTTACTTTATTGGCTCTGATGTGAATTTCATGGACAACAAAATCAAGAATTTTGTTACATATGAATGTTTTGTGCAAATGTGATATAATATTGTTTATTGATATACAGACAACCGTTGTTACCATTTTATGCGATAATTTGAAAAGGTGGGTTTTTAGGTGAGAATTAAAGTCTGTCGGATTGTCAATGCATCTGAGGCGTGCAGGAAGCATATTTCAGGCAGCCCGAGCAACACAAAATTCAGATATATAGGTGGCACGTTTGGGAATGTGCTTAATTATTGTCTATAAACTGTAAATTTAAAAACTTTACCTGAAATTAATAATGGAATTTTCATATATGAATGAAAACTACTAAAAGTAGCTTATGTGTAATGTAAAAATGAGCCGGTTTTCATTTGCCACTCCAGGGTACATCTAATTCACTGATCATCCGTTGTTTGATTGATCTAATTCCATTTTAACGAAGTTATTTTGCACGCTGCATCGGTAATTTTCGTCCCATCTCTGATCCGTTACTTTATTTTCCTAGAAATAAACGGAAAAAGTCATAAGAATTGTGTCATTCATTCATATTGTAATTCATATTGTATATCATTAGAACTTTCTTACCGTTGCTGTGGTAATGTAACAATTTCCCTGACCAAAGTATGCGTATAAAGAAAACGGCAAAATAGAAGAAACTGAAAATATATTTATGAATTAGAAATATAAATATTAAACAACTTACGGAAGCAAGTTTCTTCATATTAAAGTAGAATTGCAACATGCAGATGCACCAATATGGCTCATTAACAAAATAATTTCAATCCCAATACAAAAATATCCCCATTAGACAGTGGTCTCTCACACCAGGCTCTGAATTATTTTATCAAAACTTAATATCTTATCCCAAAGATATAGATTTTCGCCCTGCCAGAATTATTTTACATTAAAATAACATTATTAAAATAGATTATACCAATTAAATAACTAATTATTACACTACGAAACGTCATAACCTAAAATGACACGTAAGTAAAACGAATAAATTGATATTGTATATCATTAGAACTTTCTTACCGTTGCTGTGGTAATGTAACAATTTCCGAAATATAACTTTGAAATATTTAATGCGGAAATATAATATGTATTCATTTCAACGGCAAAATAGAATAACTTGAAGATATATATGAATTAGAAATATAAGTATACCTACAAAATATTACGACGTAAATTACGTTTTGACAGGAGACCACGTGACCAATCGAACGGCTAGAATTCTAGAAAACGAATATCATTAAGTAATCACCGTCGAACGTAAGAGAAACGAATAAGTTTCAGCCACACGAAAAAATAAGATTTCGTGCATAACCTCAAAATGACGTAAAAATTATACTCGCCAAAATTTGGAAGCATAATTACCTGTCTACATTAATGTACATTAAAATATGGCCAATAAAATAGACTGTACCAATTAAACAACCAATTATTTTAGTACGTAATAAGTAAAACGTATTAAGTATTATACATCGCAATATATTGGACTGTCAGAAAGCAAAACACATTGTTGCCAGTACACAAAATTACATGGAGACTGAATTCTCTCCAGACCATGTCAAACGAATATAGACTCAAAAGATTGATACTCAGGTGATACGAACATTAAGGTCTATATTCGTTTGCACTACGAAAATTTTCAATTAATTGATTAATTTATAAAGTTAATTAGAGCTCGATTAATAACAAAAATATGCCTATGACGACCGCTGAATTCCAATTAGTCCATTCTCCAAATTTCAAAAGGATCAGCTCAGGAATAACCTCAGAAATAGTCGACACACACCCGGAAGAACGCCTTTTATTTATATAGATAGATAGATAGATAGATAGATAGATAGATTAATTTTAGACAAACTTAAGGGGTTAATACTGTGGAATTCCATAATGCCAATTTTTTTATTATTAATTAAAACACCGTTTTTTCCACTTTTGAGTTTATTTTTCTCGACATGTTTCGAAGGTTTACACCTTCATCATTGGGACTTGGATCTTCTGGCTTACAGAGGTTCAACTCTAATGGCTATTCCTCTTACGTCTGTAGGAAACATTGTTGGAATGCGATTTGGTAGTTGTTTTATGATAGCCCGCTAAATGTATGGCCCGGAGTGTCCCTCCGAAAGAGGGCGAGGGGGGATTTAGGGTTTATGATAATTTCTTACATTATTGTCAAGGAATGGAAGACCAGTTAGGGTTGGGATTGTATTTATTAAAGAAGTCTGTTAACGAGGGGAAGATTAGAGGAGCAGTGCCTGGATGGAGTTGGGGTAGGAGATAGCGTCCTGCGTGAGACCATTTTTTTTGGCGGAGTACGTAGTGGGCTATCGGGGAGGATTTTTATTGTCCGCATTGATTGCGGGAGGGGTAAAAGACTGAATGATGGTGGATAACTTGGTGGTAAAGGGTCATTATTTATAAGGAAGATGGTAATAAGAACGATATAAACTAACCAAAATTATTACAAACTGAGTGCAAGAACCTAAAAATATATATAACATGTGTTAGTTAAATCAATGGTTCGTTACCTCGTATACGTGTTGGGTGTGTCCTGTTGGATGAGCAAATTATAATATTGACCTTTTTTGAAAACATCGTCAACTAGTGGACAAAATTTATATATAAATGATCCATGTGAGAATAATCCTGGCCAATACGCATCTTGCCATCCCAAAATAATATTTGATTGTGAAAATTTTATACCTTTGTGCTGTTTTGGTGGTGAAAAATATAATTACATTGTTTATGTGAAGTGTTTTGACAGGTGCCAAATTGGTTTTCATAATTTTATTTTTCGAACGTTTATGTACATTTGTTCCGATGTCTATTTGAAAAATTCTTTTGATTCATATTGAAGTGCTTGCTGGAAATTAAACTATTTAAAGTGCCTAACTAACTAAAATTTTATTAATATAACGGTGGTAGCGGAAGAAACAAACTTTTAATGAAAGGATATTATCTTAGAAAATAGCTTATGTGTTATAACATTTTTTTTTTTATGTGTTATATTTTGTTATTTTTATTTATGATTTTTTTTTTTTTTTTTTTTTTTTTTTTTTTTTTTTTTTTTTTTTTTTTTTTTTTTTTTTTTTTTTTTTTTTTTTTTTTTTTTTTTTTTTTTTTTATGTGTTATATTTTGTTATTATTATTTTATGATTTATTTTATATTATTTTATTTATTTATTTTATATAATTGAATTTATTTTAGATATAGTTTGTAAATGATTTAGCATTTAAGTGTGTGCGGGTGATGCCTACTGGTGGCGATGAGGTCCGCAACCCATCACACCGCATCTCCCGCAGGGGCGAACAGAGAAGGGTGGAGTGCCGCATCGGTACATGGAATATAAGGGGAGGTATGAAGGAAAGTTGAATGAGATGTGTGCAGAAATGGATAATAAGTGTTTAGATGTTTTATGTGTGACTGAATGTATGATGAAAGAGTGTGGTTCCTTGGAGCATGCGGATAAGCTTGTTCTGTGGTCGGGTGTGCCGAATGACCACAGAGCATGCCAAGGCGTGGCGGCGGTGCTAGCTCCAAGGATGGTAGAATGTATGAAAGGTTATAAATGTGTTAGCCCAAGACTCATGTGGATTCGCTTCAAGATCGGGCTAACAAGAGTTTTCCTTTTAATTGGATACGCCCCTGGTAACAACGAAAATGAGGCGAGTAAAGATGAGTTTTGGGACAAAGTGAGAGAGACATTGGTGTGTAAGAGTGAAAACGAAAGATTGATAATAGCAGGTGATATGAACGGTTGGGTGGGAATCCGTAGGAGTGGGTACGAGGAATGTCTGGGTACGTTTGGTGATAGACGAATAAATGATAATGGAATGAGACTGCTTGAATTGTGTATAGAATGGGGTCTCTTTGTATCAAATACCATCTTCGATCATAAGAGAATCCATCTCTATACTTGGGAAAGAGGATTTGAAAGGTCCATTATAGATTACGTCATTGTAGACTCTAGATTACGGGCGGATACTGTTGATTCAAGCCGGATTCAAGGGGAGCCGAACTGGAAACGGATCATTTTTTAGTAGTGGCAAAAGTGATCTTATTCCGGGGATGGCGAACCAGAAGAAGCAAAACAGTAGCCGCACCGACTAGAGTCAAAGTTGAAAAACTGCAAAACAATGACGTAAGAAATAATTTCGTAAGAAAAGTGAAAGATAAATTGAGTGAGCGGGATGTAAGTGAGTTGAGTATTGACGAGACCTGGAAATACTTGAAGGAGAGTTTGTGTGAATCAGCGAAAGAATCGTGTGGTGTGTGTGTACAAGGAAGAAGGAAAGGGGATGCATGGTGGAATGATGATGTAAAGATTGCTGTTAAAGAGAAGAAAGATGCTTGGTTGAATATGTTGTCGATAAATAAGAATGACAGAGTTAAGTATGAAAGAGCAAAAGATTTGTATAAGGTATGCAAGAAGAGAGTGAAGTCGGTAGTGAAAGCGCGGAAAGAAAAGCTGAAGGAGGAAGAAGGGCTCAAAATGACAAACAACTTCCAAGCAAATTTAAAAATGTTTTGGAAAGAAGTTAAAAAAGCCCGAAATCCTCCTGATAGTGGATGTGTGAAAGCAATTTTAGACAACGAGGGAAGAATGTTAACGGAGAGTAAGATCATACAAGAAAGATGGATGGAATATTTTAAGGAGATGTATGGTGGTGATACAAGCGTGATCGAAAGTATAACAACTAGTGCGAGTGCGGGACCTATGAATGATAATATTGAGAAAATAAGTACGAATGAGATGAAAAGATTTGTGAATGCAATGAAAAGTGGAAAAGCTGTTGGATTTGATTGTATTGCCATAGATTTTATTAAAAGCGGTGGCGAAGTGGTTTCTGCATGGTTATGTAAGTTATTTAACCAGTGCTTGGAGGAGGGATATACGCCGCTAGACTGGAGGAGAGCAGTAATTATGCCCCTGTACAAAGGAAAAGGATCGCGTATGGAATGTGGAAACCACAGAGCTATTAGTCTTTTGAGTGTCGTTGGTAAAGTCTATGGCAGAATTTTAATAGAAAGAGTAAGAAAATTGACGAGTGACAAAGTTTGGGATGTGCAAGGTGCCTTTATGAATGGCAGAGGATGTATGGATCAAATTTTTGGACTTCGTACATTGACAGAGAAGTTTCTGGCCAAAAATCGCAAACTTTTCTGTGCATTTGTCGACTTACAAAAAGCATATGATTACGTTAATAGAGAAAAGTTGTGGAAAATATTGTCTGAATATGGAATAAGTACAAAACTGATCACGGCCATTAAGTCGCTATACACGGAAAGCACTGCTAGTGTCAGAGTAAATGGAGATCTTACAGCCTGGTTTGATATCAATAAAGGTGTCAAACAAGGCTGCGTAATGTCCCCGTGGTTATTTAATCTGTATATGGACAATTGTATGAAAGAGCTGAAAGGGTTGGATGTAGGTGCCAAAATGAGCGGAGTGTCAGTAAGCTGTCTCTTGTATGCGGATGACGCTGTCCTACTTGCAGACAACGAGCATGAACTACAAGTCCTGGTGAATAGTATGTATGAGGCATGCATGCGAAATGATCTGATGATGAATGTTAATAAGTCCAAGGTAATGATTTTTGAAAAGGAAGAAACCATGACAGTCTGCAACATTAGTGTGAATGGTGAAAATTTGGAGCAAGTAGTTGAGTTTGTGTATTTAGGTAGTATGTTTACAAGAGATGGGAGAGTGGAGAGGGATATTGAAAGAAGGGTTGGGGCAGGCAACAAAGCGAATGGTGCTTAAAGTTGTCATCGCAAACAAAAACCTATCCAAAAAGCTAGAATGGCAGTGCACAATGGTGTTCTTCTACCGACCCTTATGTATGGAAGCGAAGCATGAACTGGCAAAGGAAGGATGAAAGTAGAATAAATGCAGTAGAAATGAGATCTCTTAGACGAATGTGTGGATATTCTGTGTATGATAGAGTGTCGAATGAAAATATAAGAAGTGAATGCGGTGCGAATGTTGGTGTCATGAACAAAATAATGAAAGGATCATTAAGATGGTTTGGACATATGGAAAGAATGAATGAAGAAAGAATGGAAAAAAAATTATATGTTAATGATGTAAATGGTACCAGAAATAGAGGAAGACCAAGGAAAACGTGGCACGATCAAATAAATCAAATATTGAATGTCGGCCATGTGAGGAGTCAGAGAAATAGACTCGCGTGCATGACACGATGTATGAATGTTGAGGAATCGAGAAAAATATGTCAGGAAAGAAAAGTGTGGCAGTCCATTCTTTCTGCCTATCCCTTCGGGGAGACGGCGTGATGGTTAGTTAGTTAGTTAGTTTATACGCGAGTTCCAGTTCCAACCCTTATACATGGAAGCGAAGCACGGCACTAGTAGAAAAATATGAGAACAGAATAACTGCGGTAGAGATGTGATTCCTTAGACGTATGTGTGATAAAATGTTGTACAACAGATTTTCAAATGTTGATATTAGGAAGGAATGTAGAGCCGAAGGAAGTACCTATTATGAATACAATTATAAAGTATCACTGCGTTTATATGGTCACATAGAACACGTGGATGAACAAAAAAAGAATGGTTAAGAAAGTAAACGTCAACGATGTAAATAGAGTACGGAGTCGAGGAAGTCTGAGGAAAACATGGCATGACCAAATCAATCAAATTTTAATGGTCAGCCATGTTAGTAGTTGGAAGAATCGACGTGCGTGTATGACTCGCTGTAGGAATTTGGAGGAAGCTACAGAGGTGTGTCAGGATAGAGTAGTGTGGCGGTCCATTCTCTCTGCCCCTACCCTTTTGGATAAAATGGCGTGATAGTGAGTTTGTTTGAGATCTTTTAGACGAATATGTGTTAAATCTGGAAATGAGTGTCAAATACAAGTGTGTGGTGATTTCGATTTACACACGTGAAGAATTAATTAATCCTGGTCACGGCACCAAATGTGGTGAATTGCCCTAGTCTGTAATGACCCATCCTGGTCACGGCACCAAATGTGGTGAATCGCCCTATCCACGAGGAACACCTAGCGTGGAAGGATTCCTCTCCTACCCTTCCTCCAGTCCTATCCTGCGTCACGTCACCGAATGTGATGGAATCGATTTACACACGTGAAGAATTAATTAATCCTGGTCACGGCCCCAAATGTGATGAAACGTCCTATCCGCGAGGAACCTAAGCAGAATCCCTCCTAACCTTCCTCCGCGAATGGTGGAGCTTCCTCCAGTCATTCCCCCTTCATCCACCTGTACGGAGCTTACAGGTGTTTTACCTTACGCGAGTTGGCCTTCGTGATCGTCTAGAAATAATACCGCATGACCCTTCGTTATGACTGATGTAATCCAAGTCCTTTTATTTGGCGATTACTGATAATTTCATTCTAAAGCTAATCGTTCCTAACCTTCCGAATATTCTAAGCAATCTTGACAAACCTACGTGTAATCAAACTATATGTCACTCAATATTTCCTAGGAACATCTAAACCAAACAACCTAAAATATCTCTAAGTTTACAGAATATAATTCAAAATATTATCTCTAGAAAATGTGGCAGCCCTGGAAGAAACATTCACAAATAATTTGGAACAAATACGATGTACAGTAATTTAAATCAGAGCGTAATGTAATAATGATGCAATAAAGAACAGCTTCCTGAAAGGCACAGGTTATATAACAATTCAGTGTCAAAATATAATATATTAAGTATATAAGGAGTGTGGGGAATAACTGGGATATAATAGTGTTAGTATCGCGGGGAACCAGTCTTTTCGTCAGACTGATGATTTTTCTCCACTGCTCCACAGCAGGATCGTCTGGTAACCAGACGACCTACTTCCCAACCCTTAATCAGTGGACCTGGGGATTCAAACCCATGAACCTGGCCATCACCCTATTAGGGGTTTTCGAAGTTCGGTCCACTCACCCTCGAGACAACCTCCACCAATAGACAGATAGCAGGGTCTTTCACCATACTACCCCATATTTCGTCCTTCGATGGGGTCCCGAAGCGCGCGATCCCAACCTCTCCTAGCTGTCTTCATTCATCAGCAGTCGGTCCACTCATATTTATGTAGCATAATTTGCATGGGTCGAAGTTTATATGTTTATTTATATAGAAGATGGCAAATTTTGTTAGAACGCTACATGTCCATAACTAAGATTTCAGTATTCGATGAGTTAGTGAATACCTGTTCGGGCGCGATGCGTTGGCCCGAGTGTTAGTGAACTATATTACATGCAGTATAGGAAAGGTATCAATATATCATATATATATATATATATATTTAGGTACATGTATGTAATATTTTAACGTAAGCATAGTATAATCATGGAGTAAGCCGAACGCATACGTTCCAATTTCCTGAAATATAAATTCTTAATTCTAGACTTAGCTTTCCGTCGTAAAACAGCTCAGGAAAACTGATTCTACTCTAGAATTTTTAAATCTGCAAATGCCGCGCCCCTCGTACCACTATACTTGTATACAAAATAAAATGATAATCAAAACAACAAACACCCACTGAATTTAATACCAAAAGCGACCGCTTCCCGTCAGGTCAAAAGTCAACTGCCGCGAGCTATCTTTCTCCCTCGCCCACACCCCTCTCGGCTCAACCCCCCTCTCTCCCCTCTCTCCCCTCCCCGCGTCTCCCCTGCTCCCCGCCTAGACCTACCCCCACATGGTTAGGTGTTATATTTCCTAGTCATTTGAATTTATTTTCGTATTACGTCTGAATTCACGCATCTCTCTCTACGATGGTTCAATACCATCACAGTTCCCCCCTAGAGGAAACCAGGAAAACTCGGCAGAAAGTTTTCCGTTGCTTCCTCAATTCCTGGTGATTCGCTCTACGCTTGTCAATTTTCTTAGTAAGTTATCTTATTATGTTATTTAACCTATGATAATTGTCCTTTGACAGTACATTATTCTGCTGTCTTAACCACTAGCGTACCTACGCCTTGATATGCCAACACCTTCAATTCGAACTAATAATTTTGCCGCCACTTCTATTCCCTAGATTCTAGCAAGAATCTGACGAGTAAAATATTTTCCTTCGTTTCGCTCCTTTTATTATCCTAAGTCACTGCAAAATATATAAAGCGACAACGCTTTTATCAATACCTCCCCCCCAGAATCCGAAGACTTTATCAACCTCGTATTGGTGAAATCACAACTATTACACATTTACTTCATTTCATTTTTATTGTTTCCAATTGGAATCTAATCTGGTAAATTTTGAACACAATATTATAACTAAAATTATATCGCCATGTCCCTACAAAAGAAATTCTTCCGCTCCACAAAATCAAATCAAATACAACTTTCCTCATCCCCCCCCTAAAACTCCAGCCCCTCAAATCCAAAGCACATATTTCGTTACATATTTTTACTCTCACGTGCACATGTACTCACACACCGTTATTTATTTATATATTTATTTATTTATTTGCTTTTTTTTTTTCCAAAATCAATTTACTACCAAGATTAAGGTCAAATTTTAACGCAATTATTACCTATTTATAGCTTCTTACTACTAAACTTATGCTATAATAACTATAATCTAAACTAATAAAGACTGCATTGACCAGTCAGCCCTTTTCTAGTGAATCCTTGTGGTAATTGATTTTACAAACGACGCACTTAAAATATAACTTATCATAAATAAAATAACTTATAATCTATTCCTTATAATAATCATAATCACTATTGCCGTTGTACCTATCTTTATTTAGTGACCCTATTACCTAGATCAAAAAATAATAATAATGAATGATGAATAACGCATCTGGTTACTCGGACAATTTAAAATAGTTCTTATTCTAATTTCAATCTACCATTATGGTTCTAAACGTACCCCCCTAAGAATTTCCTCATCACTATGATTGATAATTAGTTCTGCTGCTTTAAACATTTTTTTGTAATTTGGTAACACATCTCGATCGATTGAACGCTCCCTAAAAGAATAACATCGAGCTCCTAAGAATAAATAAATAACGTAAATTAATTTTTTGAAGATATATACACGCACAGTGTTAATTAAAGAAAGTCGAGAAGGTCGGAAAAAAACGTGACACGATCAAATCATTAAAACCAAAAGGAGTTCCATTAGAAGTCGGAGCTATCGACGAGCGTCCGCTCCACGAAGTATGAACGTAGAAGCTTCGCAAAACATACCTGTAGAATGTTGCGACTATCTGTTGTTAAGTAATCTAATAATTTACTGAATTTCGGAAGAAATCAATTATATATATATCGATGATATTTGACCTTAATTTTTGATGACTGCGGAAGTATTTATTAATTTTATAAATTCCGATTTTTTTTTTTTTTTTTGATACACCTAATTATGTTGGGATATATGTAAGTGACCTATAACCGGCTGCAATTGAAACCTGAAATACCTATACCTAAACATCATAGCCTTTTATCGATATTTTTATTTGTTTTCTTATAATTATCTTACTCATATACTTGTCAATTCCTATTTTATGTTTATGTATTATAATACCTACTCATCCGGATTTTCACACCTAGTCTTAGACTTATGTTAAAACTACAATTAAATTACAATACTTTATGAAAATATACAGTTAAACGATAAATTCAGATTTAAACGAAATCATCTTTAAATGCTAACATATTATACTACTTCGGTTGATCTCCGTAATTGTTTATTCGACAATTATAAGCACTATCCTATATTCCTTTTGAAATAACATGTATTTGTATTTATGTATTTCGCAATATACGAACTAACCTATGGGTATGCCGCTCCATTTTGTTAAATATTATTCTAAAGTATCATAAAGTATCTTAATTTTTTTTTTGTACAATTTAAGTATCGTCCTCGAACCTGTAATAATTTCACAAATGCATGTCACATCGCCGTTCATTTCCTAGTATTTGTTATCGTGAACCCAACCCATGGCGACCTAAAACAACACCAGCTTGGCGAGATACTTGATCCATAAGGAGAATTCCATGAAATGCCAGCCTACAGAATACCAACTTGACACTATTGAAAAATTATCACCTATTAACAAACCGTTCAGAATTTCATCCTCCGCTTCATTATTTTAACAAGTCCCAGCATCCGCGATAAATAACTCTATCTCCTTAAGATTTAAGCCCGACACATCGCCTAAAACTCAAGTATCAATATTTGTATTTTTTTTCGTTCCATCCGAAATTATTTAACGGCTAAAAATTGTCGACACTTTAAAATTCACAAAATTTAACGATACCTTTAAGTGGTCTCCTCGGTATCTCTAGGATATCTCAGACCGCAACGTCCTAATATCCGATTGCAATTCGATTCATTTAAAATATAATATTTTATTTTCCGCTTCGTAGATATTCACCTAAATTCTAACTTGCTGCAATTAATAATGATCAACTAACTAACTAACCATCACGCCGTCTCCCCGAAAGGGCAGGCAGAAAGAGTGGTCCGACACACTCTAACCGATGCGGCACTCAATCCTTCTCTTTTCGCTCCGCGGGAGACGCGGAATGATGGGTTGCGAACCTCATCGCCACCAATAGGCATCTCCCAAATCAATAATATTTATTTCGCATAATTGACACATCTGTATTTTAATTTACGATGGAAGTAACCTAAACTCTTATTATTACTGATTTAATCATTACTCGCAATTCTATTTTATATAATTAACACGTCTGTATTTCAACTTCGCAATGTACATAACTTAAAATTATTATCGATGACCTATTGCTCATACGTAGAACATAAAGACATTAAATATAAATTTTGTAAACTAGCCATTATAAAATGTATATCTTATACTATCTCGTATTCATACACTATAATAATTATGTATCTATATATACATATAACTAAAATTACCATGCTATGTCCTTCCTTTACCTGAGACAGTTGAAATCCAAGTACGTATTATTATACATGGCCAAAAAATGATTAAATATTTTAGAAACGACCCATTTATTTGTCACTTTCGTTATAAATAATATTATTTACATCCCCCTAACAAGCAAAATTGCTACGGCGACCTAACCGACCGCGATCCCTAGAAGTATCCTGATGTAAACACTTGACTCGAACTAATTTATGGTTATTTTGGTGTGAAAGAAATTAATGTGTACCTATCCAGGATTATGGAAAAATACAAACCAAGAAGAATGTTATTGACTCAAGACACATGTTTACCATTTCAGATCTCTCGCTGCAGTTTTTAGAAGTATGGAAAAAAAACGTAGGTGGTAACAAACCTTTTCACACACTACATTTATGAAATAAATATAACTCTCGATATTACTAATTCCCAATATTTTAAGCATGAATTCAATCTCGTCATGATCATACATCTTAACTAACTTAAATACTATATTCTACTCTAAGTATACTAATAATAGCGGGGCCCTTAAAATTTTTTTGCAAATATGCTAATTCGGTACATAATCATAATATTTATTTATTTATTTAGCGTACTCTCAAAAGTGTGATTAGAATATACATGAGTCTATAATGCAATGGATGTTTTAATGGTTACTTTAGTTGATCTCAAATATACGATTAACCTGTCAATAATTTAATATAATTTAAAGATTACTCTAATTGGTCTCGAATATAATTTCAAGCTGACGATAATTTAATAGAATAGCGTTACTTATGAATAATAATATTTACATTCACCTTTTTCTAAATTCTCGAAATATTCTTCTACAATAACAAAATTATGATAATAATATTTTATTCCTATTAAACCTACCGAAAGTGAACTAAAGTTGTGTTTCAATACTAAACTTTCTATAATATGTTCGGAGTTCTCTTTAAATATTCAAATCATAACCTAAATACCACGCCGATAATTATATTCGAAACGATACGCGACCCCTGCATAGAGCATCCTAGAATACCTTCCTAGAAAACCTGCACACTGTCTACGAATCCTAGCTAGGGTTGGCATAAATATCTAGCGATGAATAATTTTTTAAAACAATTTAAATTTTTAAACTAATTAAATAAATATGCATAATAATGAAATTATCAAGTAATGCTTTAAACCAAACTCCTGGTCACGCGCAGCAAATGTGGAAGATTGAGCTGTCCACGAGGACCCTAACTGTGATGACCATCCTGGTCACGGCACCAAATGTGGTGATTTCGATTTACACACGTGAAGAATTAATTAATCCTGGTCACGGCACCAAATGTGGTGAATTGCCCTAGTCTGTAATGACCCATCCTGGTCACGGCACCAAATGTGGTGAATCGCCCTATCCACGAGGAACACCTAGCGTGGAAGGATTCCTCTCCTACCCTTCCTCCAGTCCTATCCTGCGTCACGTCACCGAATGTGATGGAATCGATTTACACACGTGAAGAATTAATTAATCCTGGTCACGGCCCCAAATGTGATGAAACGTCCTATCCGCGAGGAACCTAAGCAGAATCCCTCCTAACCTTCCTCCGCGAATGGTGGAGCTTCCTCCAGTCATTCCCCCTTCATCCACCTGTACGGAGCTTACAGGTGTTTTACCTTACGCGAGTTGGCCTTCGTGATCGTCTAGAAATAATACCGCATGACCCTTCGTTATGACTGATGTAATCCAAGTCCTTTTATTTGGCGATTACTGATAATTTCATTCTAAAGCTAATCGTTCCTAACCTTCCGAATATTCTAAGCAATCTTGACAAACCTACGTGTAATCAAACTATATGTCACTCAATATTTCCTAGGAACATCTAAACCAAACAACCTAAAATATCTCTAAGTTTACAGAATATAATTCAAAATATTATCTCTAGAAAATGTGGCAGCCCTGGAAGAAACATTCACAAATAATTTGGAACAAATACGATGTACAGTAATTTAAATCAGAGCGTAATGTAATAATGATGCAATAAAGAACAGCTTCCTGAAAGGCACAGGTTATATAACAATTCAGTGTCAAAATATAATATATTAAGTATATAAGGAGTGTGGGGAATAACTGGGATATAATAGTGTTAGTATCGCGGGGAACCAGTCTTTTCGTCAGACTGATGATTTTTCTCCACTGCTCCACAGCAGGATCGTCTGGTAACCAGACGACCTACTTCCCAACCCTTAATCAGTGGACCTGGGGATTCAAACCCATGAACCTGGCCATCACCCTATTAGGGGTTTTCGAAGTTCGGTCCACTCACCCTCGAGACAACCTCCACCAATAGACAGATAGCAGGGTCTTTCACCATACTACCCCATATTTCGTCCTTCGATGGGGTCCCGAAGCGCGCGATCCCAACCTCTCCTAGCTGTCTTCATTCATCAGCAGTCGGTCCACTCATATTTATGTAGCATAATTTGCATGGGTCGAAGTTTATATGTTTATTTATATAGAAGATGGCAAATTTTGTTAGAACGCTACATGTCCATAACTAAGATTTCAGTATTCGATGAGTTAGTGAATACCTGTTCGGGCGCGATGCGTTGGCCCGAGTGTTAGTGAACTATATTACATGCAGTATAGGAAAGGTATCAATATATCATATATATATATATATATATTTAGGTACATGTATGTAATATTTTAACGTAAGCATAGTATAATCATGGAGTAAGCCGAACGCATACGTTCCAATTTCCTGAAATATAAATTCTTAATTCTAGACTTAGCTTTCCGTCGTAAAACAGCTCAGGAAAACTGATTCTACTCTAGAATTTTTAAATCTGCAAATGCCGCGCCCTCGTACCACTATACTTGTATACAAAATAAAATGATAATCAAAACAACAAACACCCACTGAATTTAATACCAAAAGCGACCGCTTCCCGTCAGGTCAAAAGTCAACTGCCGCGAGCTATCTTTCTCCCTCGCCCACACCCCTCTCGGCTCAACCCCCCTCTCTCCCCTCTCTCCCCTCCCCGCGTCTCCCCTGCTCCCCGCCTAGACCTACCCCCACATGGTTAGGTGTTATATTTCCTAGTCATTTGAATTTATTTTCGTATTACGTCTGAATTCACGCATCTCTCTCTACGATGGTTCAATACCATCACAAGT